>BJBW01001243.1:0-98054 GCA_004320125.1 Scolopax mira | reverse complement strand
TTTTTTCTTATGTTTGAGTGGAACTTCCCATGTTCCAGCTTGAGCCCTTTGCCCCTCGTCCTCTCACTGGCAACCGTTGAAAAGAGTCTGGCTCCCTCCTCCTTCAACCCACCCTTTAGATACTTATAAGTATTAATAAGGTCTCCCCTCAGCCTTCTCTTCTCCAGACTAGAGTCCCAGCTCTCTCAGCCTTTCCTCATAAGGGAGATGCTCCAATCCTTGAATCATCTTTGCTGCCCTTTGCTGGACTCTCTCCAGCAGCTCCTTGTCCCTCTTGAACTGGGGAGCCCAGAACTGGATGCAGTATTCCAGTTGTGGCCTCACCAGTGACAAGTAGAGGTGGAGAATGACTTCCCTCAACCTACTGGCCACGCTCTTCCCTATGCAGCCCAGGATTCCGTTGGCCTTTCTGGCCACAAGAGCACATTGCTTGCTCATTGTCATTTTGCTGTCTACCAGTTCTCATACAGTTATTATCAAAAAGTCACTGAACTCAAGTTGCAATGGCTGAAAAGACACCTAAATCCCTCTATATGAAGAGTCTAAATAAGCACTCATTAAAACCACCACTGCTGCCTTTTATTTTGTTCAAAACTATCCTTTGAGTTCCAATTTTAGCAGCAAATAGGCAATAAGACCAAAACCCTGGTGTCTCAATAGCCAAAAGAAGGCCTGTTTAACGCTGCTTTGAGGAGCACTGCCAACACGGCCTCACACCCCGCAGCCTGGCAGCGCCACGTGTCGCACACTCACACACTCGCACACTCACCACTTTCCCGCACTGAATTGGGAGGCTGGGCTGGCTGCACCCCAACAGCAAGGAGGAGAGAGGCCAGGGGCCCCCCAGCTGGTGGCCTGTCAGGAGGGCCAGCAACCAGAGTGATGGGCAGCGATGGGCAGCACTGGGCAACACAGACCCCTGGAGACAGCTTGAGAAACAAGGCAAAAGCACGTGTGCTCCTCAGCACCTGCTGAACAGCAAATCCCTGGACACACACAACTGTAAGGGACATCCAATGGGGACACTACACTTAATGACTGTACCTCCTCATGTACTTCAGGGCACGCATCTTTGTCAGCCTAATTAAAACCAGAAATCATTTACTGTTCACTTTTTTTTATTTTTCCTGTGAGGCAGGAAGCAGCCAGAGACTGATGGCAGGAGAAGTGCCCCAGAGGGCACTAAATTCCCTTTTACAATTACGAAGCAAAAAGGACAGTAACATCTCTGGAGACTGCTGTCTGCACCATACCATTTTGGGTTTAATGAAGCAGTTGTTTGCTTTCACTTTTTCAAAAATAACTGAATGCTTTTTATGAGAATTTTAAGATGGGTCCTAAAATGTGAAATACATGCATTAGTTCATCTGGGATGGCCCACAGGGAGCATGGGTACTTCGGCTCGATCTGCAGAAGCTTATTTGTAAAATTACACCGCAACCAAACATGGAAGTCATTACCTAAAAAACAGATAAAGATCTGGAAACATTGCAGGTCTAATTCAGAACATTTCATTCTTTGGAAGTGTCATGTAATGCCAAACAGCAGCCCTGACGTGACAAAGGCCCCATTTGTTTACCAATTTATCGCACACCAGGTGAAACAGAAAAGGAAGGTGCCAAACCACGTCAAAGAGCCCTTAAGAAACCCTGTGACAGAGATTGACTTTAACATAGAAACAGAACAGGCCCTTCCCAACATCAGGAGGAAAAAGGTACAGAAGGGCTTTTAGTCAGTGCCTCCCCAACCTACCAGCTGAAAATCCATCTCTCTGGCAGCTTCGTATATTCTGCAAGGTTAAAGGAGCACTCAACAACTGAGTCCTTTTTATCATTATTTTCAGTTACATTAAACAAAACTAATGGCATCTTGATAGTCAAAGAAAATTGTTCATTAAAAATTTTTTTTAAATTCAGAATTACTCAGAGGATGAATGCAAGTTTAGATGTGTTCAAGGTATCTAGACAGCTTTGCACAACTGCATTTTGGTGACTCACTCACTTGGCTTACTCCAATTTCTTCAAAGGTCACTCCTCAGTTTTTACCTCAAAAGACTACTTTTAAATACTGTTTCTGCAAAACAGCTAGCAGAATCAGCTGAACAGAGCCCATTTTCCAAATTTGTAGGAATAGAGACAGTATCGTTTGCAGATTAAAGGAAAAAAAAAAAAAAAGTAAAAGATGGCTCGCAGCTGCCAACTCAGAAAAGGACAATGTAGCACTCCCCTGCCTCCTGAAAAAACAGTATTTGATAACACTCACTGCAGAGAAGCTAGAGAAACAGCCTTACACATATCTGCTCACTAGCAGGAGGCACTTCTCCATCACCAGCTAAATCAACAGAGAAGACTTTTTGCACAAGGAGATACCATTTACCAGCAGCCTGTGGGCTCCAGACAAGCACACAGCATTACTGAGCTCCACAGAGGATCAGAACATTACTGTCAGATTAGCACTGGGAAATGGATTTACCATCTGCCTTCTTGGCCCAAAATCTAATCCTAAAAGCTTGAAAAACAAAGGTGGCTTTTGTTTTGGTTTGATTTTTAGTTTGTTTTGGTTATATAAATGTGGGTTTCTTCTTCTCTTAGTACTGAGCAATTTCCCAAGAAGAGAATGAGAATGTTCCCAAGTAGAAAGAACATTCCATTATTATCATTTTTACCTGTCTAAGAGCAGGTCAGTTCCTTTCAAACACCTACTTTCATGAATTACTACAAATACTTCCCTTGTAGAACTAGCCAAAGGCTCTAGTTCAAAAGCCTAACCTCTTTTTTAAAAGTTAACAGCACAAAGGCAGAGAACGTAGCTAGAAGACTTTAAAATTAATGGGGTTAGAATCTACGGCTTACCCTGTTTATAAAGGGGACCAGATATACAACAGCGAGGGAAAAAAGCTAATAATTATATTTGTTATCACAAGTAATTGTCAACATTGGAAGACCAAAGAATTGTACAAAATGTTAATTCAACTCCCTCCCGCCCTCACTAGATTATTAGCATGCTGCTTCAATTTTCATATAGTAGGCTTCCTCCACCTGCAAAGGACTTCATGTCTCTACCAAAACTCCTTAAAGTCAGAAAGCTATGTGTGGGTCTGTTAGGGTCTGAATATAAAATGCACACATGTAAATATCACTTATGGTAGAGCTCCTACTGAGTTCTGAATATTTACATTTTTAAGTTGTTCTCTTTAGAGTATACAAAGGAGAACTGACATCATTACCATATATAGGACTTTGTTACTTTCTACCTAGGACAGCAAACCTTTTGCTGTTTACATGCTTACTGTAACTGTTTATTAAGATGTCTTATAAATTAAACAGGTACACTTACAGTGAATTTATGTTTAAAAACTTAAACCAAAGTGACAATAATTCAGAGTAACGGGGAATAAGTGAATTTCAGATTTTATGCTCACTTGTGTTTCATACACAAAACGTTTCTTGATAATTTCACTTTAAGGAAGTTTCTATCAACACAGAAATCTGGGGAACAGAAAGCAGATGGTGGTTCCAGCCGACTAGTCTGACGAGAAGTTACTTGGAGCTCTGGGATTTGTTGACCGGCACGTCCATGTGGGTTGCTGGGAAACCCATCCGCCACAACAGCCTAATGGGCTTTCTTGCTCTGGAAGTGGCACTGAAAACAAAATGATGGGCCACTTCCACAAGATTGTATTCGCCAACAGAAAATCTCTAACGACAAGAGCAAAACATTGCAGGGGAGGCCTCTCTAAGAGGACAGACAGCCCCCTGCCCCAGAAGGCACGCTTTTTTCGACAGCTTTGGAAATGGCCAATCTCTAGCCATTTTCTGCTGCAACTCCTTCTCAGCAGTGAGCTCTCACCCTCTAACTACTCGTGTGTGCACCACCTCATACATGCCCCCCAACCAGGTATGCTCTCACATCCAGTATCTCAACATCATACCAGAGGATGTCTGGAGAAGCAGAGAAGCATCCTGTGGGTAAGAAGCAGAAGTACAGAACTGCTGCTGCTTCACAGCCAGACAAGCTGCTGGAGGCAGCTCTTTGGTACAAAGCCCAAACCATCTTTCTGATTTGTTCCATCTCCATTTTGTTTTGAAGACAAACTTATTTACATTAATATTTTAATATTATAGCTTATATATGCATTATGTATTAAAGGTGTTTGAAACAATGGGACAGAGGAAGCCTGGAAGTTCCTCTACATAAGTGACTTAGGAAAAAAATTGCAAGCAGCAGTTTCCTGAGAATTCATACAGACGCTAGTGTTGTTCATGCTGCCAATTTATCAGATTCATGTCCCAAATGTTGCCCAGGATGATGATAAAGGGCTACAACTCCAGTATTTAAATTACATCAAGTTATATGCTGGATTTTGAAAACGTTTCCATCATAGACGATTTAGCTTCTGCTTTACTTTTGGTCAATGAAATCATAAAATGCCTTAAAAACTTCTTATTGTGATCTTACTCTGATCACTTATACCTGGAAGTCAATAAAACTCTTTCAGAGGATACAAGATCTGCTATGTAGAAGTAACAGACTTAAGGTTTTTTTAGTAAGTCTTCAAAAAGACTTTTAGGACATAAAAGCTGATCATAATTTAATTAAGAATATTTCAGTCAGAAGAATCTCCAAGGCTAATTCAGCCTCTCTGATTGAGAAACATTTACTCATTTCTAATCAAATTGAAAAGCTCAGTTGTAAAGTTACAAATTACAAGATGTGAGGTACCAATAGCATCACAGCAACTCCTGCAAAGTTCATACTGAAAACACAGCAAACATTTGTCAAGTTCTTTGACTTACATGGGCTCTTCGTTTACTTGAAAACCCAAGCAGATACCAGGGGTCTGCTGGGCCCAGCAGGGCTGTGCTTAACACCAGGAGCAGCCAGGTGAATCTTCACTCCCTACCATACAGCTGGGGTTGGAATCTGAGCTCCTGTGCTCCTGCCAGAAAAACTGCTGATGAAAGTAAAGTAGGGATTTCTGGTCAATTCAGGAGCTTGGAGAGTCCTAAACTTTCTTTTCTGTGTGCTACTTGGCTTACTACATCAAGGCTTATTTCCTTGTGTCAAAATCTCGGAATCTTTTCTTTTTTAACCCTCTTACCATGCTTCTCTGCCTTCTCTCTTCCTCTTAAACACAAGTGCCTTCTTCGCATTTGCTTTTTCAAAATGTATCTTCCTAGTTCTTGCTGGCACTTCTCACTTCTAGCTTGTCCTCCTCCCCTACCACACATTTTGTTCTGTTGCCTGAGGGTGACCCATCCCTCATGGTATTGTTCATTCTTTGTACACTATCGCCCTTTTTCCAGTGGCTTGTTCCCACAACTTTGACATTTAAAGCTCAATCTAAATGAAAAGTAAATCATGTGTTAAGCGTTACTTCCCCTCCCGAGACAAGAAAATACCATTGAAGCTGGTTTCTTAACTGAAACCCAAAGCAATTAGTTCCCTGAAGTCTCCGTGCTCCAGGTGAAGCTAGCCTCCTCTCCCAAAGGTGTCATGAACAAATTATTTAGAAGTACAAAAGGCTCGGCTGTAACCAAATACCAGCGTACACTTAATGGACTGCAGATTTTGCAGGATGTTTAAAGTTCCCCCTCTGATCTCTCTGAACTTTGGCCTTCATTTGTTTACACAGGCAGAGGCCAAGAGGTCATACCACTAAAATCAGCAAATTGTTTACACATATGGCAAGCAATAACGTAGTCATGGCGACAACCATACACAGCACATTAAAGCAATTGCTTTGGTTAAAATAACAGAGATACAGTGACTCCACAGACCTGATCGGGAGACCTTCCAGAGCAATGAAACTCAAGATGAACTAAGAAATTTATAAGCATTTCTTCAGAAGCCAAGGCACGCGTTCCAGTCCCGTCTAACCCAAGTCACTCAATGTAACAGCGCTTGTTTCCTAAGGGACAGCCTTTGACATATTCAGCATCAGAATTTTACAAATTTTTAAGTGCAAGTGTGAACTCAGCACCGTGGCAGGTAATACTGCCAAGAACGTAAGAGTTCTGCAGGGAGGCTGGAAGAGAAGCTGTCACTGAAGTCACACAAACTCCAAGCACGTCCCCGCTGCTGGCCTGCCCTTGTGTGAGCACCAGGTTCCAGTGCCCGTGGCCGGATGATGCATTTCACCAGAGGCAACTTACCAAGGGAAGTTCTTTCCCCAGTAAAAATACATTATTTTCATAATACTTATGCCAGCTTTAAAAATACAATTTGCTATTTAAAAAAAAAAAACCACAAAATCATTAAGTGTTTAGAAAACCCTAATTCCTAGCCTTTAAAATTATTTTAACTTTTAGAGCAAAAGATCTTTTTAAAAGCCTCTCCAAACAGCATATTGTACATAATAAGAATTACTTGGAAATGAGGCATTTTCAGAAGCATAACGCATTTCAATTTTGAACATGTGAATGGGGTACTAACATAGTCCCATACTCTGTTTTATTTTAATGGACAGAGGACCATATTTTTGAGAGCCATTACAGGCTCTCTGCTTAAGAAAATGCCAATAAGTTAAAAGGCAATCACTACAAGAAATAAGGAAAAGCGCCAGGATCTAAAAGAAACTAATCACTTTGTCTTGGTTAAATATAGTGTAGCTGTCAAGTTTGCTGAAGTCACAGAGGAAGCAATTATTTTTTTTTTAGCTTCAAGATACTGTATCAAGGTTTTGTGGGCTATTCAGCAGCATACTGAATAGGCATACAGATATGTGGCCGACCCAAGAAGAATATTATTAAACTTTTATAGTTTTTTTTTATTGAAAAAGCAGAAGCACATCTTCTTTAAATTTCACACGCAAACAATACATGCGGATATGAATTTCCATTTGCAATGGAGACGCAGCGCGAGGCAGAAATAAAAATGCCTGTAGTGAGAAAACACAACTGTGAATATCAAACAAAAATTAGCCTTTTTAATGTTACCTACTTCCTTGCTTAAAATACACTTGTTTCATACAAATCACTTTTTTTTGAGTTTTTTATTTTTTTTAAAAAAAGAACAGCCTAAAGATATGCCAGGTCTGGAAGTTCATTACTTTCAGAAAGAAATGTTCACATAAGGCTGCAAGATACTCTTATATTGCTATTCATCATACGAGTTTGACACGTATTGGTGTTTCCATGTCCATGGAAAATAAAGGTCTAGCTCTGATTAACTGAGCTGAGGGGACACTGTACACCTGCCATTTACTGCCTGCTAAGTCCACTTTGAACAAGCATTGCCAAAAGTATTTTATCCAGTGCTCCTAGTCAATCATCTTCCCATTGCACTAGAGACTCTCAGCACCAACACTGAACATGTACAACTCCAAACCAGTCATGCAGAATCCTGGCCAGCGTGTAGAAGGCTATGAGAAATGTTCAGTTTGCTTCAAATTACCAACAGAAATCTTCTTCAGAGCATCAACATTTTATTTTCTGTATTTCTGTATTTCACCACCAGATGACATTTTAAAATTATGTTCAAACAACAGAAAGAATCCTCATAGTTCTTATACACAAAGCTCAGTTGTGTCAGTAACTTCTAACACACCATCTCCTCTGCCTTGACCCTGAGTTTCAGCATTGAAGACCAAAATGCCCAATCTCACACTTCTAGTGACAGAGGCTTTTCTGTAAAAGTCAGGTTTGATAACAAGCCTGAAGACTGATACAATCATCATTCCCATTCCAAAACAGTTTCAAGTGAAAGGCTAAAGTTATTGAAATTCTCTCTACTTGCACGAATCTAACAAGACGAGGGGGAAGCTTTGATGCAGTCCTGTCCCAGCAGGACATCCTCAAAGGGCAACAGAAAGCAAATGTGAGAACACAGGGACTGTCGTGCTCCATCAGGTTTCCCCACTGGCTATCCCAGGGAAACTACAAAATACACCAGCACACAGACACAGAGAGCTGAGGAGAAAAGATTCAAGGGAAAAGGAACACAAAAGAATGACTTGCAGAACTTACCACCTTTTACTAGGGTTAAACACTTCCTAGGAGAAAGTGGGACACAGCACAGTTGAAGGCTGCTGAGCTCAGAATTACAGCTGCAAAAAGCAAATCCCATTTCTGCCACTTGCCAGCTTCTGAGTGTTTGACTTTCACAGCCTCAGCATTATTTTAAGACCGTGCTGCTGGGGCAGCTTTCCTCAGGCTCCTGCAGGGAGGGAGCACTGTCACTACCTGCAGTGGAACCATCTGTAGAACACAGCAGCATTGCTGGACACGCTCGTTTTCAGACACATTGGCTGTAGGTTCACCATAAAGACATGGGGTTTGCTAAGATCTGAAGACTGGTACATGAATTGCCAGTCACAATAAACATAAGAAGTCCCTGATCTTCCCGGAGTATATCTTTTATAAGTGGAATTTGCTCTGAGCCCAAACTAGAGATGAGGTTGCCATCTGCCTCTCCTCATAGAGAAGCTACAGAGTCTTTAAGGGAAGAAGAAGAGGCCATCTGCAGAAGGAGCTTGTGATTAGAGAAGAAAAGAAACTTCCACAGCTAGAGACAAACAGTGTCTTCAGGAGATACATAACTTATGAGGAAACCTGTACAAAATCAGTCAAAATGGACAAAGCAAAATGGACATTTTTGGCAATAAATACATCACAGAGCATCATATTGCAGGAACATCATTATTTGCACTGCAACTTGGATTTACGCTGTACAATGCCCAACAGCAATACAGATAGAACAAATAAGAAAAATAAATACCCTTCACAAATCTCCACTTCTAACAAAAACCTGTGAGAACTAGTTCATGTTGCTGAGCAACTCCAGCATCGTAGCTCCAACAAATTCATAAAAGGATTAAGCAAGGCTATCAAATTTCTAATTGCTATTTTAGAGCAATAAATATGATAATTAAGTGTAACTTAAGATTACAACATTCAGTTCAATTTTGAGAACAGAGGTGTAGTTGTTGCTTTTCAAGGTTCTTATTTCTTAGAAATGGGATAAATGGGAAATCAGTGGAAACATGATCAGAACACACTAACACACGCTTTCTCCTTAAAACTGTCTGATTTGGCTGTTGCCGTGCCACCTTTATGAACCAGAGCAGGAAGAAAAAGCACCCAAATAACCCATAACACAGCTGTGGATGACTGATGCTTGTTCTTAGCCTTAGGAGCTACTGAACTTGAAATAAAGTATGCCAGCACTTGCTTATGGTTTAGGTCAATGATAACTGGATTCCCTGCTAAAGAAACAAACTAGACTACACTGCAAGTGGAAAACCCCTGTTATCTGTAAAACTAATGCCAGCCTTAGATTGCCTGAGGAGCCTGTATCGTTGGAGGTCTTAATAGTTCACAGTTGAATAAAACAAGACAAAACTAATCTTACGAGCATAGGAGCTTGAGAAGCTCTTTCCAGCTACATACTTTCATAAGCAACTATTTGCTACCAACCTGAGGTAATCAGATGATCTTCTGCATGATTAGCATTCATTTATACAAATGAAAAAAACAAATATTCAACATTCATCCAAAAAGGCCATTACAAAGACCATTCACCATTACAGCTAAAGTCACACCCTTAAATCTGGTATGTCCTTTTTCTGGAAGAGTGACACTGCACCTAATGTCCTATTGTTAGCAGTAACAAAAACTGCCCTATCTGAAAGTTAAGGATGAGGAAAAAAAGTTCTGTTAGAATTTATTATTAACAAGCATGTGGTAACATAAAAGAAGAGAAACTCAGCAGGGAAAGAAAGAAGTGGGAGGATTTAAAAAAAAAAAAAAAAAAAAAAGAGTATCTTGGAAAGAGATGCAACACAGAGACCGCCAGGAAGGAGCAGGAGGTGGCTGGGGCAAAAAGCGATGGCATATTCTAATGGCAACAAAAATTAATTAAAAATTATTAAAAACTAAACCTGTTAATAAAATGCTGAGAATTAATTAGAAAGTGTCAACAAATTAGGATTAAAGGACAAGAAATGCACTTAAACCAGGGAGGGTGGGATGCATGTGAAGGAAGACCAAAAAACCCCCCCAATAACGAGCTGATTCCTGAAGCAGGAACTGAAAATGCTGCTTCCTGTTAAATTATCTCAAAAGCTAAAGATGGCTTCTTCACAGCATTAGCTGCTTAATTACTACCGCTTCATCCTCTGAATGCTAGTCTGTGGGGAAGGTTCAACAATACTGGATTTTCAGAGTACATTATTGCCATTGCAACCTCCAGTGTAATGTATTATATAAATATCATATAAAACAAACAAGTTTAGATAAACAAAAAAAACCCCGTATCCATTTAAAAATTTTAATTGAAAACCATTTGGGGGAAAACCCAGAGAGTCTGATGAGAGATTGTATATTTCTTCTGGCAGTTAACAATTCTGCAATTTTGACTTAAGTTTTCTTTAATGATAAAAATGCCTCCAATGGGAAAAGTCTATATTTACAATTTGAATTTGTGGTATGTTAGAGACAGCTTAATGTGAATTAAAATAAACCGAAAACAGTAGGAAAGAGGAAAGAAGTTGTGCTTTGCTCCATAGCTCCAAATTTGTTATTTTAGCTTAGAAACATCACTCTTTTTTCACAATGCTAGACACATGCAACCAAAGGTCTGAAAGTGATGCAGGGGTTAAGTTGTGGTCTTCTGCAAGGGTAAAAGCAAAAAGGTAAAACATTCATTGTAGGTAAGTTTGAATCACATACCTCTGTTTTATTTGGGGCTGAAAATAGTTACAGGTGTTAAAAAAAAAGTTTGTCTATGCTGCATGGCAGGGGTCAGCAATGGCTGACAGAGCCAAGGGACCCTCATCCACAAGTACCAAATACTACATAAAGAATCTCTAGGTTAAAATACAAATACAAATTACATTTGTAAGTAAAGTTGTCTTCTCTTTTGAGCTGCCTGAACACAACAATTAGGGTTATTTTCAAAACCGTGTAAGGCCTGTGCAAGGTTTAGCACAAAAACCACAAAGGGCTACTAATATCAAGCTCAAGAAACATTCTTTTATACCTAAATAGCAAAAAGAACCATAAATACCACGCAAAAGGAAATAAATAGTCTGCTATACAATGTTTCAAAGCAGTTGTACTATTATATAAGGGAATTGAAAGTTACTGTTTTGAAATCAACATTCATAATTTTAGAAGGAGGAGATTCAGGCATAAAGATCAGCCAAGATCCCAAATGTCTCATAAATGTAATTCTTAGATACAAGAAGACATCAGTTGAAGGCAAGGTGGCTAAATTCTGAATGGAAAAATATAAGGAAGCTAATGGGATGTTGTTGTTTATCTTAGAAGTCCTACAATCCATTTTCAACCAAAACAAAAGTTACTCTTTTTGGAACTTAAGGCGGCAAAAGAAATTCTAAGAGTAAAACATGGCTGTGCTGAACATCAGACTTTATTACCAAGGGTTAACCCAAAATCTTGTGAAATGTACTTATCTCTAAGAAATAGCTTTGGGATTTATAACCAGAAACATAAATTGGCAGTAGTGAGGTGTGGCTTTTTGATGTTCAGTTATTGTAGTCTACTCAACATGTCGTAATACAGAACTCAGAGTTCTTTCCTTTCATATGCAATTTCAAGGCTTTCAGAGCTCATTTAGACTTTGACTTAACCTTCCTTCCTGCAAGTACACAACAGTCAAGAGTCTAGGCAAAAGTTTGGCAAGTTGTAGCTTTTCTTACAATTGCCACGGTCACATGGACGCAGTGTCTCTAATTAAGACACATCCCACAACACATCCCAAACATTGCTTCACTCCAAGGCAGCAGCTGTGGCAGTCAGAACTGCACTTTCAGAGAGTCCTTGTTACAGGGTGAAGAAATTCGAAAGCGCTACCTGTAGGCATTTTTAGAGATGGCCAGAAGGCCAGTGCTGATGCACACCTACATGTATAACTTCACAACACTAGTGAGAGTGTGCTGTGCTGATGTATGCACGTGGAACAGTTCTCAAGACCAACTCTACACTACCACACAAGGATGGCTAGAAAAGCTTTTTCCAGCTTCTTTCTGCCTTCTCCCCACCTAGGAAGATAAAAAATTCTTAGGTTTGTGCCTATGAGTTGCATTATAAAACTATGTTTATGGATCAACTGTTATTATTATTATTATATACAGAATACAGAGCATCTGCTTTGCTCTTCCACACCAATTCAGAAGAGGGCAGAGCCAGACCTGTAAAGCGTGCTTATAAAAATTATTTTGACTTCCAGAAGTCAAAATATCGAGTAGTCCATCAGGTATTTTTAAGGATCAAAATAAATCACTGCGTTTAACTCACCTACTCAACGATGTCGTCTTCCACCACAGCACTGTTATACTGCCCTCCCACCACTTTGTTTAAACACAAAAGCACTAATGTTATCAGTCATGATCTGCAATGTACATTTATTCAGAAGTGTTTTGTCATTTCTCCATTCCAACCTATCCTCTTCAGCCAACAGACAGAAATAGCCTAGCTTTTTTTAAACATGTACGCACCCTGATGAAAACAGCATCTGAAAAAAAACAAACTGCATTTATGTTATCTGTGGGTTTTAATTATTGCAATAGGCAATGAGTCAGAAGTCTGATGTAAAATTCTGTAAAACTTAGGCACTAGGCAAACATCAGTGTGGTAAATGCTGATAACATTCGATCAAAGAGTTTGTCCTGGGAAGAACTCAATGTGCTGACGATGAGCACTCTCTATCCTGTCCCCTGCCTGCCTTCACCAACCCTGACAAATATTTGCAACTCTAAGTCTCTCACAAAACAGTTTTTCACTCACATTTGAAAGTCTCAACACATCATCATGTGACACTCAAAGTAGCTTCTGAAAGCAGAATACTCCAGGCATCGGATGCAACTGGAAGAACTATGACTGATTTTAACTACAGTATTATTTTAGGAGCAATATCCAGATCCTCAATCTGCAGCCTTATCCTTGTATGATTCTGCCATCTCTGTGGTAATTAACAAACTTCAAAGTCTGCATCATCTCTATACCACTACGACATATGTTTAAGTCTACTTCATCTGCACAAACCCATCATTTTACCCTTTCACTATTCCCTTCCTGTGAGCCTTTCACTCTTTGCCAGGCAACTGAATTACCCAGGCCTTTCAAGCATTCAGAGGTCTTCCATTTAAACAGCAAGCACTGAAAACACTAGAAATCCCTGCAGTCAAGCCCTCCATTTGCTCTGTAGGACACCCACCACGTAAACAACTATTGCAAGCTGGGGTATGCATTCCGAGCAGTAACAATCAATCACTAAATAGCAAGTTACAAATCCCTGTTTGACAGCACAGTTTCAGGAACAGTTAAGTAACTATTGCCAGATCTACTAAAAGCTGCAGTCAACCATATGAGATGCTTCCAGGGAAGGGAAGGGGGAAAAAAAAAAAAAAAAGATATACAAGGTTAAAAAGCAAGAAAACAAGCCCTCTGCACACATACATGTATATTCAAATGTATTTAAATTTGGAACGCAACATGAACATCTCACTGTTCCTCAATATCTACTCCAATTGTCACAAAATCAAACTACAAAAAGCAGTATCATTAAGTGCTGTGGGAGTGAAGGGAGTGTCACGGCCAAACCTGCCACACAAGCACTGGCTGCACAGAAACACTTTTAGCAGAGAAGAGAAGGTGTTTGCTTTAGAGCACCAGCTAAACCAGCTACTTTGGTTTCCTGAATGCTGTTTTTGTTGGAGGACAGTAATGGATCAGTGAACATGTGATAACAGATGATGTGATTCCAGGATATCAAAGTGCCCCACGGCTTTCAGCTTCCTCTTCACATGATCAGATTAACACTCAGGCCTACACAGAAGTTTAGCTTACAAGTTTACTTTTAACCATGAGTTCACACGTAAAAAAATCAGTACTTTTGACTTTCTCAGGAACAGTTTAGGAAGTTATCCCGCCTCTTCCAGCAAAATTATCCCACGAGAAACCGGATGGAAATTTTTCTCTCTCTCATCTCACAGACCACAGTTATCCTTCTCTACTTAGCCCCTTTTATTTTATGATTTCTACCAAACTCACTCACATCCTCCTCCCGTGTTTTGATCTTTCTAGAGCTCCCTTGAGCAGTCCTGTGAAGGCTACAAAAGGAATGTAGAACGATTCCTTGTGTGGACGTGGTGGACCAAGTCGAGCTGTATTTTGCTTAGTTTGGCAGATATTCCCAGTATTACAGAGACTGTCTTTGCACACAAATATTCAGTTTGTAAAAGTATTTCTCCCCTCACCACCCTCAAAAAAAAAAACCAAACAAAAAAACCAAACCAAAACAAAAAAAGCAGCTATCAGCACACCACTCTGCAACATCTGAGTAATTGCAAAATACTTACAATCCTCTGATACTCCCCTGATAATCAGGAACCTGCCATTTAGCATCTGTCTATAATAACCTGCAGGGCTTCTGCAAATAAAGATTCTTTCCCCCTGTGCTTATTTCAGATGTTTATGAAAAGGCAATCTTAAACAAGGTCAAATTATTTAATTATGTTTCTACTTTGTATGTCAGATGAAAGGCTAATGAGCAGAGAATTAATTTTTGACAGAAAAAAATGGGACCACCCCATCCTAACAGAAAAGAACAGTAAATTCCTTTAGAAATAACTAATTGAAAGGCAGGTGTTGCACACTTGCTATTATTCTCTTTTTACAAGACCAAGTTCCATTAATAAAGCAACAAAAACAATGAAAATTTTGTTCAGTCATGTATTTTTGTAACATCTATATATTTAGAGTCATGGTTCTTCCTATGGCAAAGATAAAATAGTCTTAAACAAGAACAAAATTCTACTTCCTACCTCATTCAGCTTTCCATTCCCCAATTTACAGCAGCTGATAAGCTGACTGGAGATAACTGCCACAACGTGGCAGAGCACACGTCTTCTCGGGCAGTGACAACTGGACAAGATCCAGGTCTGCAAGTCACCTTCTGGTGGGCTACTACTTCAAGGTCGCAGCAGCAACAGACTGCTCCTTGCTACATAGTGATTTAATTTGATATTACCCCTTTTAAATCAAAAATAGTTAATGCTTATCCCAAACCCTGTATTTCTGAAGAAGAAAATACCCTGAAAGTGCACCTTCTGAAGCAAACTAAGGAACAGGGCTCTCTTTCAGAAAAACTGCTGAAAGCAGTATTTGACCAGAGTTCCCAAATTTTGGGGGATCCACAGCTGCTTCTGAGGGTCCTGGAAAGGTAACTATGGAAAGAAAGCCTACAGGCCTGAATTCAAGTATTTTATGCACACCATGTAAGAGTTCCCACTACTAGAGGAAATTTTTACAGGATCCACAAATCCTATTTGAAAACCACAGATTTAAAACATATCCTCCAGTAAACAAGAGTTTTACTGTTAAATATACCCAGGAAGTTTCTCAAGATCTTTTTTCTCAGTCTGTTCACGTTCTTTGGACACAGATTTCTTGCCACTCTGCTTGCCAAAAGGCAAAATATTTTTATACGACCTATACTATCATAACAAGACACAACTGATAGTTACTGCCCACAACTAATATCTGTGGGATGCAGTCCACTCACAGGGGACAGTCCCACTCCCCCCAACACACTCTGGTCACAGCAAAAGGATAAAGAAAAAAAATCCTACATGAAAAGAGTTGAAAGACAGCATAATAATGAAATACGGTAACACTTACGGTCAAGTCCGTTGATGTATCTCATTGTAATTTCACAGTGCCCCCAAACTGCACTGACTATGGGGTAAAGTTTTTTCCCTTTTAGTCCTCTGAAGGCCACTCCAAGATACTGTCCATCTACCATGAAGCTAAGAGTCCCTTCATCCATATCCAAAACCACCAGCAAGGAGTCTGGGAGTACAAAAGACTCATCCGGTTCCAAAAAGACAGGATACGTGACCCCCGGCTGGTTTTTACAATTGTGGTAGAGTTTGTTGCGTCCCAGATCCCAGCCCCACGACTCACTATTGCTACCAACCAGCGACGTGTAGCCCACCGAGTGCAGTGGGGCTTCGGCTGTGGAGACACCCACCACAGCATGAGTTCCCCGTTGCCTCGTGGGCCAGTGGATCTGCCAGACGTGCAGGCCTCTCGTGTAGCCAACTTTGCCCCGGATGCAATCTGTGCTTTGGGCAACTGGGTGTCTGTGAAAAGTCAGTTTATCATCTTCTTTTACAAATATATTTAAGGAGCGATCTTCATTGTTCCAAGCATGTTTATACTGAACCTCCAGCTTGGCAGGGGGCATATCCAACAGCATGTCCAGTCGCGCCGGCTTGCAAAAATCCGGGCCTCTCAGCTCTCGTTTAACAGGTCTATAAGGGGGCTCCCTCACATCCACAGACTTTATGCTCCCTGAGATTTTCTGGCCCATCGCTTGGCTGCAGATTTACAATGGAGAAAGAGAAGTTGACTTTGGCCCGACGTTACCTCATGAAAGCACTTTTACACCGAGCCAGTGACCTGACAAGCTGACTGGATTTTCTTCTCCTGTTTGGAGCTTTTTAGCAGCAATGTTTTCAGAGAAAAAACGCTCCTGAAAGAAAGCAGAAAGTTTCCAGTTAGTTTAAGAAAGCCAACAGAAAACCCACAGCATAGTTTTAAAGAACTTCTTCTCATCCCCGGTAGTTATTTTAAACACCAAAGCTGACAATTGACTGGTTTTTGCTGGGTATCCCACAGCTCTAACCCGCCTGCCAGCAGGATACTCGGAGCCCACCGGAGCGCAGACAGTCATTTCCTCCAATTCAGAATAGGCAGCAGACATTCCCCACCTTCTGCCCTTCCACCCATTCTGTCTGGCCAAGTTCACAGTGGCCCCGAAAAAGGCCGACACTATTCCCCAGCAACAGCGATAAACTTTACGTTCAGTGGCAGCTTCACTTTCACTTGCACTTTTGTTTCATAATCTTGGAAACAAGCACTAGGTCAGACTGTCCTTTTATTTCTGGCTGTTCTCCTCCCCGGGCCCTGGCGATCCAGGGCTTCAGCTTCTGTGCTGCTCTTATAACAAATGCAGCCGACAGCAAATGGCTGCAAATTTTAAAATTTTTGCTTTTAACATATCCTGTCCTAAAAAAAAAAAAAAAAAAAAAAAAATCATCAAGCTTCACTGTTTTTAAAAGGAACTAAAAAAATTTAAAAAAGAGAGAGAGGGGTAATGAAAGAAGAGGAGGCATTGAAGGACAAATGAAGAACAGCGATTTCAGTTCTTCAGCAGACTCTTCTATATGGGCAGCTACTACAACTGGGTGTTTCATGCTACTGGAGAGCAGGCTATTCCACATTTTCTATATCGCAGTATTAGGCCGATGCAAAGGAGTGAAACACAGCAGGATAAATTAAGGGGAATACACAATTTGGAAATATATTCTGTGCTCCCACAGACATTCTAACATAACTGGTGTAGTCAAAAGCACGCAGGAAACGTTGTTTGAAGCCTGGATTAAGTCAGATTCATTCCCTTTTAGAGTTCAGGTAGAGCAGAAAGGGAAGCCAAGAATCTCTGAAAGTACTAAAGGGATAAAAATTAAAACAAAGTCCTATAAATGCAAGTGGATGACTGATATGGGATCAAATAAACTATCTGCACCAGTGTCCTGATTGCAGCTAAGAGAGAGTTAATTTTCTTTCGGGTGGTTTCTGTGTTCTCAGATTTGGTACAAAAGGAATGTCAATAAGGCATATTGTTTTAGTTGTTGCTAAGTGATGTTTATATTAGTCAAGGAGTTTTTTCTGCTTCCCACAGAAGCTGAGAAGGAGCATAGACAGAACGATGAACAGCCAATGGAATATTCCATACTATAGATGCCATGTTCAATATATAAACAGGGGTTGGACAGTGAAGGGATCTGCAATCTCTGCTTGGCAACCAACTCTTCAAGTTGTGAGAGCAACTTGTATCTTGTATGTTCTTTCACAATTATTATTATTTCCCTTTGTTGTTATTGTTCTATTAAACTGTCTTTATCTCAACCAATGAGTTGGTTTTGATTTTCCCCTCCTTTTCTCCCTTCCTGGGAGGAGTAGGAGGGTGGAGCAGGGGGTGAGCAAGAGGCTGCATGGTCCATAGTTGCTGGTTGGGATTAAATCATGACAACCAGCAGACATCCTCCCATCTTCTAGCAAAAGAAGTGCCAAGTCCAGGAATACTGAAGAATAGCTGAGGAGAGACACACACTGTTTATTTACTGACAGAGTGATGAAATCTTTCAAGAAGTAAAAGTCATCAGACTCTCAAAAGCCTGAAGAGCCCAGGTGACAACTGGGTTTCATAAAGCAGGAAATAGCAGATGGGGCATAAATGTCTTGCAAAAAAACATCTTGCAAGACTTGACTTGGTAAGTCACAAGTCAGTGTTCTTCCTCATTTTAAAAAAACTTTTACCCCAGATATACTGTCCCATTGCAAAGATAATTTCTGAAAGAAGAAGAATAAGAACCACACACTTAAGGAAAAGAAAGAAAAACTCTAGGAAAACAACACCCCTAAAGTTTATTGTCCAAACATGTTTTAGAAGTGAATAAAGTCTTTACGCTATTTACACAGGCCAGTAGCATGTAAAGTGCATGTATTAAGTAGGGAAATGAAACAATGCCTGTGTTTTATGAAAGCTTTCTTTCAAAAAATAATTAAGTTAAAAGTTGATTTTCAAATCCACATGAGTTAAGTTACTGTATAAAAATATTATTTTCTGGGGGCTGGTCTCAGACACGTATATGTGTACACCCAAGCATCAAACCACCACCTCTTGGCATTAAACTTTAATCTTTAAAATCAAAATTAAACATAAACTCCCAAGTTCCTCACACCACACTTACAGGAGGATTCAGAACAATTCTATGCTTCTCATAGAAACACTACCACAACTAGGAAATTTACCCCATGTGAAATCAGCTTGAGTGATCCCCCCTTACTTCTTGCCAAACCATGTAAAAAGAATCTGAAAGTTTAAATAGTAATTACATTTAACTTGATGTCTGCCATTTCCACTATTGCAGAAGTACTAATAGGTTGCTTCAAAGGTGTGGTGGAAATTTTGCCCAACAAATTAAGTACCTGATTCCACATGACAAATCCTAGCGGAAATGAAATACTGACACTAATATACATACAGGGAGGCAAAAGGCATAAGCATCATCAGGTAAGCAAGCTTTCCTAGGAGGACACATGCTCAGGGATTGTGTAATTCCTTTTAAAAAGGTGCTTGATTATTTGAGCTTGAAAGGATATATAGGGGGAAAGGTCAGATGTTCAAAAGGAATCCCAGTGATTTTTCTATGAGATTGAGCTCTACAGGCCTTTAAAAATTTACTCTTTAAAGCACAAGATAATTGCCATGTCCCTGTCAGGGTGCTGAGGTGGAGGTGGCCAGGGAAGTCCTCAGTGCATCCTCCTCTATTGCTTCCTGATCACATGAGAAACTCAACTTGGCACGGAGGTTTACCTGGCAAATCACCAAGAGATTATAAACAAAGTGACTCACTTGGCAAGCCACAGGCAAACATTCTTCCTAATGTGCCCCAAACTGTAACATAAATAGGCTGCTAATAGATAGATTAGTAATTCAGAGGAGTAAAATGCATCGTTATAAGTAGGTTGATACACGCAGAACTGTGCCTGTACTCTGGGATGTGCTTAGTAAATACTTTGGTTTGAAACTGTATCTTACAATATCGGACATTTCTTCTTACATGGACATTAACACATAATTTAATTATATAACGTAACATTTTGCCCAATAGGTTTGCACAGACATAGGACTGAACAACAAAGTAAAACTCTTACAGTTCCCAACGCACCCAAGATGCAGCAGTTCCTACCAGCGGTGCAGCTCCAAAGCTACCTTCCATCAAGCACTTTCTCCCACTCACTGCACCATACGACACTCTTACATCCTAGTTCTGGGGAGCTGGGAGGGGTTCTCAGCTTCTGGTAGCACGGCCGTAGCCGGCCTTTTAATCTCACTCAACTCTTAGTGGACTTGAACAGGTAGATGTTAAAACAAGCCAATGTTTAATCATTTGTAGGAGCACATCAATAAAGGCATAAGGCCATGCTGGCTCCGATCTGACAGCTCTGCTTGCTGGGCTTCAGCAGCAGCTGACATGAAAACTGTTATGAGGAGGCAGTGAGGGGTTGCAACACACACCTCCAGCTCACAACCCACACACGTCAGCTCCACAGGGAGCCACTCGTGCAAGAAGTCCTCCTGGGAGCTCAGGACGGTCCTGCTGGTTGCTTGCAGGAGCAACCTGTCTCAAAGCTAAGAGCATCTATCTCGTTTTCTTGACTGTACCCCGTCCATGTAGACCAAGCAGATGGCAGCAACCCACACCGAGGTGAGAAACCAGAGGCACAACCTCGTCCTTCACCCTGACAGAAGCTGCTGTTGGAGGAGCCCATCTCCACTGACATTCCATTCTTCCAATGCAGAAGCCTCAGAAACCCCACGCTCACACCATCCCTGTCAGGATCTCCAGGCAGCTTCTCCCCATGGAGCTACACAAATCTCACCTGCCCGTGGCTGCTGGGAAAGCCAAGCACGAGGCTCGGAAGGGGAGTGGAGTGACTATCCATTCATCTGGCAAAGGTGCTCCAAAGCAGCCTCCTGCCTGCAGGGCTGGTCGGCTGCACCACACAGCAATGATATAAGCTGTGGGCCAACCTAAAAGGATGGAAGATTACTCCTTTCAGCTTATATTCTATTCAATCCATTTACAGAAATGGTTATAGAAATTTACATTTACATTACATTTAGAGAAATTGGTTGTAAAGCCTTCTCACTGTCTCCTTAATAAAAACTTGACAAAGCACAGGGCTGTCATTCAACTCCTGTGACTTTTTGTAATCTTGTACTACTTAGAGAAACTTAATTTCCTTGCCTGTATCTTCTCACTAGATGCATAAATATTCTGAAATTAAAGGAACATGCATTTTCACTGTGTAGTTTTGCTTTGAATTTTTTTTCCAAACTTTGCTCTTCCAGTAATTTCAAGCCACTACAAGAGTTCTGAAATAAGAAAATATTTCAATCTGTCTTAATATATATGACCTCTCCATTATACTCATTTAGTGATTACAACTGAAACACTAAGTTTCCACAGTTATCCCTATGACAAAAGGTATTTTGTGGAAAAGAAACTTAGTTTTTTCATAGGAAGAAAAGAACCACACTAGTTTACTCCTGCAGCAACTGGAAATCTCTGGTTGAGAAGACTCTTAGTTTTTGTAACCTAAATTATTTCTGTCTCACAGCTTCACATTCATGCCACGCTTTGTCAGGATATGATGATTAGATTAAACACACTGTACAAGAACAAGCCAACTCCAAACAGGAAAAGTGTGTCAACGTCACTTAGTTGAGTCCTCGAGCAGACAGCCAAAATATTTAGGGAAATTCTTCACAACAAAAGCACAAGTTATATACTTACCAAAGAAAGGCTTGCTGGGAGATCGCTTTGCTGTAATTAAATAGGGTGCATTTTTTAACAATTCAGTATGTTGGCATCAGTAAAACATAACTGCTGATAAAAGAAACACACTTTCTGCAAAGTCAGCATTCATAGTTATATTTCCCTTCAGATTATCAGGAACTAGACGTGCAGAAAACTGGAAAAACCATGTGTGAGAAACAACACCGCATAAATGCAATTCAAAACTATAGAAGAATGTGTTTAGGTTAACTCTGCTAAATTGACACTTACGAAAGTGAGAAGCAAGGTGAGTCCCAACTAACAATACTGATCCTTGAAACTGTCTATCAGGAAAAGCAGGGAAGGCAACCCCTCTACCAGCATTTCCCATTCTTTTTGCTATTGACCCTCACTGGGTTTTTTCCTTCCTGCAGCCAGAATTCACTGCTACCTCTCCTGGGCTTTGTCACCAGCAAGCAGGGACTCCTGAATGCTACGAGAGTTGCAACAGGAGGCTCTGAACCAAGGTCTCTTCTCCATGGGCACCAAAATCATTTGTTCCCCAGATGCCCGAACAGAATGAATACCTAAGTGTTTGAGAACTCCCAATCTAAACCCCAGTGCTAACGTCTCCCTTCCATGAGGAACAGGGAGAAGAAAAACAGCAGCTCTGCTGTGCTGGGCAAGGGTTTAGAAGTTCAAGAGCAAGGATTTTTACCTCCACCCATACAATGTAAAGGCACGAGGCCCAATGTCTCTCAGCTATGTTCCCAGTGTGCAAACAGCTACATAACCATGACAACACTGCTTTGATGGTGACAATGAATTAAGCGCATTTTTGGCACCCTAAAATGATTGGCCAACTTGGATTCAACTATGGATCCTGGTATCCAACAATGTTGATTTATTGCCCATTTTGAACAATGTTGGCTTTCTTTGTCAAACTGGGAATATACAGTAACAATGCAACCAGCCAAAAACGCTTGGATACTCTCAACTACCCTGTGCTACAGATAAAATTTTATGTTCCGTGCACACTTAGCAGATGACATTTAACATGTGGGATGAACAATGCAGCAGTAAGTCATGACTCCTTCAGTTCCTGAAAAGAATGCAAATCCTGAAAATCCCAAGGACATTCCTCAGTAAAGGGTAACTCATTTTGTAATGTTACAAAAATGTAATTGTTTCAAAATTCATGATAAGCTTGTTGTTAAAATAGATTGTGCATTTAGCTGTTTGGAATTGGAATAATCTGAAATACCACACCATCTGTACCACCACTTTAGAAGCAGTTTAATCATATGATGAAGAATTCAAAAAGAATCTTGAGTAGCTACAAATACAGCGGAATGTATATTTTAAAATACTTCCATCTACTCTAGTTTGGAACTGAGCTGATTTGAGGTTTTGGGTTAGGTTTATGCCTTCCATCTCTCTGCATGTGTTTCTGGAATTTGGCTCTCTGGTACTGAAAGTCAATTTTAAATGCAAACTTTTATATTCTGAAGAAACATGAAAGATGACAAAAACCCACTTCGATTCTGTAAAAAGGTTTCTTGCATAATGACTTCTCAGTCAGAATACAGCAACGTAACTTGAAAGACAAATACAGTAACATCACACAATAAAAATTACTTCTTTTTAAATATGCAAGTACTTTTTCAAACAGTTCCACTGCAGCTCTAAAGTTACTGAAAGGAAATATTTACTTTCTTGTCAGGGTATTTAACAGGAATACTCATGTGATTACACAATTACCATGAGCTTACAGATGTTCAAGCTGCTACATCCCTTCCACCACCCCTTCCTATTCAGTCTGCCTTTTGTCTTGCAGCCACCTGCATTCAAATGGCTTTGAGACAGGTCTGCCTCTGAAAACTAAAGTAGGTAAAATCTGGTATTTTATTTTGCCTGGTGATTTTCAGGTGGGTAAGCCCTTTGATCTGGCACATCAGACAGTCAAGTAAATACTTGCTCTGGTGTATGGGAAGGGAGAGGAAAAAAATATAAGCTGAAAGTCAGAGCCAGATACTTAAACAGCAGCCCAAATTGTGCAGCAAATTTCCACTGTCGCTTCAAGCTGCCCTAAGGGGCACAGCTGAACTTTATGTCTAAATTCAGTACAGTCATGAGCTTCTGCTTGGATCTTCCTCACCCTTCTGGCACTAAATGATGCATCTTTCATCCTTCAGCCACCCCTCTGTTACAGTAAATACCTTCCTGTCTTTCCTGAATGTCTGACATAGCCATTCAGAATATTCAAGCGTCAGTGTTATATTAAAATAGCAAATTGACACGTGAAAAAGGCTTAACACTAAATTATGTTTTCAGCTCTACTTCTCATTTTACAGGATCATTTGCCATTTTACATTTCTATTCAGCCATGCTTCACTAAATAAGTAACGCCTATAATACCAATATGTGTCAGACTACGTGAGATTTTAAGGCCAAAGAATAATTAAGTTTTAATATTGCAGTCTCTCTCTGGTCATTACTAATTTTCACCAGTCTAGTACTTTTTAGGTAATTTATTTTACTTCTATCTCTACAGCTTTGTAGAGCACCAATACCCCTACAACTTCAGTTTCAAAACCAGAACATTTACTAAATGATGACCATGATGGGTAAATACCTTCCCACTACCTTTCTTTTGCTGTAATATACAGTGGAGACAGTTGGCCTTCAAAAGGACAGAAAAGTTAGAAAGTCACAGATGAGAAAGACTCCTGGAAAGCACCACTACTTATTCTTTGCCAGCAGCAAATCCCAGGGGATGTGTCAGAGATGATGCCTGACCTGACTAGGGGGAGGTCCAAAGATGGAAGAAAGTGCCAGTCACACAGATGAGAACCCCTCTAGCTTAAAACAATTGTTCACCAAAATTTTATTGCAACTGCAGAAACTCTAATAATACATTCTAGTAAAAATCTGGCTTCTCGGTTCAAGGTTCAGTCACAGTATTATACATGTTAATGTATTCCAAGCCCATTGAGCCTTTGTAAATCATCACAGAGCCCAGGTCTATAACTGATTTTCTAGGGGCAGTATCATGATGAGGATGGGGATAAGGAGAAACACCCACTAAGAGCAGCTTTCTTTTAATCACAAGGCTGCTGTAGACTTACCAGACTCTGCAAGAGATGGGTCCACTCTCACAGTGCCTGTCTGTACGTTCTGCAGTCAGTGCATGGGTCGAGTGCTCACCCTCTCCACCTTTTGGTCTACAAAAAGGCATCCACTAACAGCTTAAAATCCCTTGGAATGGCCAAACTACGTTTGTCCTCTTCCCGCACTTTTAAACTTACTTTGTTTAATTCTCAGTTGAATTTAAGTGGCAGCATACAAACAATACCTGTCAGATTCTCTCATCATTCGTGGGCCAGAAGCAAACCCATCCAATGTTCCAGCTGAAGCAGCCCATTAGAGACAGCTCCTGATCTGACCTGGGTGGCTTTAATACACCCAACGGTGCTGCCAAACTCCAGTGACAAAAACATATTATGCCTCTGGCCAAACACAACAGACAAGAGTCGACGATATTATTCCCCCCTCCCCACAGAAAGCTGAACAGACTCACAAGAGGAAGATGCCCAAAAAGGCTGTCTCTGACAATGCGCGGGTGATGTGTTGCAGGGGAGCCACAATCACCCACAGGGCTCGGGGCCATTCCCTCCCTTCAGGGCTGGGTAGGGAGAGGGAGAGGGCAGGGCTGGAGGGAACCCAGCCATTGTGCTTGCACAGACATGTAGAAGATGAATACACGAAAACAAGTTCGATCCTGAACAAAAGCTTATTCTTTTGTTTAATAGGAAAATAGGCTTACACAATCACACCATCTGCATCCCTCCCAACCCGTCCCCCTTAACTATTCCAGTCAATAGCCACATCAGCCAAATTTGACACCACAGCAGCAGGCTCCAAGATAACTCTGTTCCTACAGCGGGGGCAACTGGGGAGAGGACAGACATCGTGGAAGTGACCCCATGGAAGACCAGGCTGGGCTATGAGTTTACATCTTGTCAAAGAACCCAGAAGCTTACTTCAACACTGTAACGGTAGGCAAAGTGTCCTAAAGGCTTCAAGTTAGGTCAGTCACAAGACACAAATCCACAAAGCAACACTTCATTAGTCCTGCAGTTTCTAATATGACTTCTTTTAAAGACTAGAAATTCAGTAAACAGACTTTATCTATCTTAAAGAAGCGCATCATCACAAATACAGATGATTTTGTACCTCCCAGGTGAGCTGACAAATGAAGTTACACACAGCTTTTGAGTGCTAACAATAAGACAAACCAACTTCCTCTTAAATAAATATTTCCTCAAAAAAAAAACCTCAATGCATTTTTTAAGCAATGGCAATGAATTTCATCTGTCTTAAACACACACCTCTGCTAAACCCCATCTGTCAGTAGAAAACCAATTGCACAGACAAATGAGGATGATTGAGACAGTAGTATCACAGAAACAAGCTGCCTGAGCTCCAAGCAACAAAATTGATTTTCCTTATGCACATAAAAGCTTCTCCCATTTTACGGAGTAGTATTTTTGTTTGTGCTTACTATTAATTTAGGAAATAGGGCACTTGGTAACGTAGAAGAGGCTGGGAAAGGCCACAGGGACTTACAGAATTGAAGATTTACAGCCAGTTATGTCCCCACATCAAGAGCCTGTGGCTCCTCCTGAAGACACAAGGGAGCCTTGGTGAGAACCCAGGATGAGTCTCGAAGTGGTGAAGGCTGCATGGAATGTTTTCTTTCTGGATCTTTCATTGCCCTAGAGCTAGACTAAGTGGAAAGGCTGCCTTTTCAAACAAATAGTGTTCTACAGAGAAAAAGTATCCCAGACCCTTCCCAGGGTTAAAATCAGAGAGGGCCTCCAACTAGGAAAAGCCACAGTGGAACAAGTTGCTGCTCTGAGCAGCATTTACATCTCTTTACTATTGACCTAACAGTGCACATCCTAGAAGAATTTTATGATACAAGCGCCAACAATTCCAGGTATTTTTGACCACAGGAAAGTGCTTTAAAAAACCCACACCAGACTTCCTAATAAAGGTATGGATAAAAATAAATCAGCTTTGTGTGTACCTTCAGGAGTCTCAACACAGACTATGATCTCTGAGCTCAAACACAGCTCTGCATTTCTCAAAATAACTGCCCACTGAAGTTTCCACTGCTAACCAGTCTTCCATACAGAATTTTCTTTCAAGTGGAATTGTATTTTTAACAGTTAATTACAATCACATTTAATTCTTTAATGCATTGGAGGAAAAGGGGCAAAAAAAAAGAAATTGAAAATTATTTGGAAGCACGTTTTGAGAAGACTGAAGAGATACTAGTACCCAATCTCTACATGTACAATCATTGAAATAAAATAAACTAGCATCACGTTCTGGAAGTCTTGTGAAAGCTACATAGAAATGAACACACTACAATTAATCTTTGCACAACCCCCCATATTCAGTATTATTGCAAAGAATCTTCAAGACACTCTCTGAATTTGCCTGACACTGATTGTCCAATATCTTGCGCAGGCTGCTGTTTTGCCCTGAAGAAAAGTATGTCCAGTCTAAATTTGGATCGGCAGGACTATACACAAAGAAAGAGAAAGCACATTAGTAAATACAACAGGTATAACATACAAAATAAATAAATAAAAACAAATAATTTCAGAGTTCTTAATTCTGGAAAAACAACTGAAACCCTAGATTCCATTGAGATATATGGACTACCTTGAATTACCAGCACAATAAAGAATGAAAATAACATTTAGAATTGTCTTTAAAAGTAAGGGACTATCTCTAGGAAACAAAATAATAATTTTCCCATTGAGTTGTGAAACCATAACACACTTGATATGGCCCACATTCCCAAACAAATACTGGGAAAATTATTTCTTTTTTCACCTTTATCAGAGCCAGACTTGGTTCTGTTTACCACATTCTCAAGAAAAGCAGGACCAAATTAATACAAACATCCTTCCAGAATCATTCGACATCTAACCAAGGTATTCATATCAGCATAAATGCAAATTTGCATTTATCAAGCAAATTATGGTTTACTATTGCAACAATCTTGGAAGTCACACACAAACTTCCTCACTCGGTTAAATGTAAAACCACGCTGGATACTGCACAAACACTACAAATTGTTTCAGTAAAGGAAAGCAAACTGTGGCCAACAGGTTAAGAAAAAAGGAGTATCTAAAGATAAAAGAAATATGATGGGGTTTAAGTTTCAACTTTTTTCAAAAGACAAACTGACACATGCTTTTCCCAGCAGCATTGTGCAGACATGGAAATTGCTAATAGAATCATGGGATCTAGAGCAGTTGTGCATTTTTATATTTATCATTAACTCTATTACAGTTAAGACAGATCAAAAACAAAGCCAAATTTTAAGAAAGTAATTTATGCAGAAGGGAATTTAAATGGAGTGTTAAAAAGCAGTTAGATTGCTTCTAACTACTTCAAGAATCTCTCTCATGAACAGTGATCTTCCCCCACAGCGAAGGAATGAGAAACAGGTATTTTCAATTTCCTTGCATATCATCTCCATCAGAAATTTATGGTAAAAAGCTTTGTGCTACAACCCTGGTCCTTCTGGTCTCCCTCCCTTCCCCTCCTCCTTTCCCTGCACATCCCATTGTCAGCTTTTTTAATGCTGGAAGCCACAGGTGGTTGCTTAATCATGCAGCCTTCCTAATGACCTTAAATGCGTTCTCTTATTGGGATTCAACCAGTCACAAAAAAGCTGAAACATACCAAAAATACTTACAATTAGGCAAGACTCGTTTATAAAGGCTAACTGGCTTTCATTAGTCATCAAGACTTCAGATTCTACACCAAGCACATTTCATTGCATAACAGGAGGAAAGACTTTGCGTGTTGCTGTTGAGTTTTCTTCTTAGGAATGAAGGCTTTGACTGTCCCCCAACGACAGAGCTCTCTGCCATGTCAGTCTTCTTGACCATTCTCCAGAGGCTTCATCACAACTAAGCTCTAGTGGATGCTGCTCCTATTTTCTCCACATGCACTGGCCCAAGTTCTGAAAGATGGCTTGTTTCCAAATTATAAAAATTATCTGCAAATATTAACCAGACCCCACAGGTGGGATTCACCTAACTAAACTTCAATTCTATGATGCAGGTGTGCTCATCACTAGGATAAAATTAATGCCTGTAAATGCCCATTTTGCAATGGACATAAAAGTAAATCTTCTCCACAATTAGAGGTGAAAACAGAGAAAGGAACTCATATTGTAGATTTCCAGAACCAACATAACAAATTATTTAATGTTCCCCTCATAATCAACATTGAGAAAGGAGGAGAAATCAATGCCTATATAGGGCCACCAAAAAACACTTGGACATTCTTTTCACATTTTTGAGTATCGTTTTAGGATATTTACCGCCAACTCCACAGCAAAGGTTCTGAAGGCCAGTACAGCCCACCTGGCAATGCCGGAAAAAGAAAGGTCAGAGAAGCACACTAAACTACCACCTGTCATTAGGTAGCAGATACCTAGCTCAATCCCAATCTATGGACTCACCAGTAATTATCAAACCGTTTTTATCACGATTTTGATTCTCATATTATAACCAAGGGAAGGATAAAAAGGTAACAGTAGTATCAGGGTCTTCTCTGAAATTCTTGAGAGGAAAAAAAAAAAAATCCAACCAGTTATAAACACAGATTCCCATTTCCAAAGCTACTGTATGGATTTAGACACAATCTATGTGAGACACTGCTACTCCTAAGGCTGAAAAAATACTATTTATTCATAAAACTGTTCAAAATAATCTGTGGCTACATACCAGTGGAACTGAGGGCATGTTCCTGCTGGAAGGGCAAGCCAGAACCAGATGGAAAGACCTATCATTTGGAAATCCACAATTTGTTGGGTCGGCAGCTGAAAACACAGAAGATGAGCCACACAGAGCTCCAGGCTGCTACAATAGCCAGAAGTCAACCCTAGGTTTGCTGCAGCAGTTACTAACCAGCAAGCTCTCTGGTACCATCAGGCTTCATGTCAGGCCACTTTTCTGTGCTCTGAAAAATAGAGGACACTGTAACATAACCATTCTTACTGAAAAGAGAGAAAACAGCCTCAGGGAAAGCAAACAGAAAGATGGGTGGCAACCCTGTGCTACCATCCCTATCTAATATCCCAATCTCTATTCCCTATTTAACACTACAGGTGGGAAAGAGGATGTAGGAGGTTACCCAGTGAGGGCACTGATGGTACAACTAGGAAATTTAAATACACTCCAAAGTGGTCCCTCAGAGCAACTCCCTTGTCTGGGAACCACTGCCTTAAAATAGCAGCCTGAAGAATACAAGAACAGCCACTTGACTGGCAACTGTAGGAGGAAAAACATTCAGTGAACTTTGCTACAGCTGCAGCCAAGACAGACACTCAAGAGCAACGAGACAATGCACCTTCAAATGCTGTAACTGGAACAGTGCTCTTGAATAAAAAGTCCCACATATAAAGTCTTCTCAGCTGCTGCTTTGGCCAGGCTCTACCATAGATACAGAAGCTGCCTCGTTCAGGTACCAGAGGATGGCATTCAGAGCTGACCTTGCACTACAAAACACAGCTCTGAAGTAGAATAAAAGGCAAAAGGGGAAAAAAAAAAATAGGCCCCTCGCTCTTCTCTATTGAGGAAGGATTCATAGTGATCTAAGCAGGGGGGAACTTTCAATACTAATAAAAAAATATATAAGGTAGTCAGTCTCCATTCAATTGTGCTGTGCAGAAATCACTATGATTTATGACTTCTGCCTAGATCCAATTGCAGAGAGCAGAAAACCCACCCCTGTGTGTGCCCCTCATACTAAGCACACACCGCCTCACGTCTGCACAAGACACAGGAGCAACCAAGGCTGCCTGCTTTACACAGACAAAACATTAAAGGAATTAATTCCTAAAGCAATGGGAAAATACTATATGGGGGAACTTCCAAATCACAAATTCTGCTTCTTTAAGCTAAGCTGCTTAATCAAGTTAATTGAAGGAATTAAGAAAGCATCTGGAGAAGAACACATTCACCAACCAGTCTCTCACCACTCCTGACCTCGTGTTACTTTTTCTGGGTACAAGTTCCCCTGCTGGCACAGCACAATCTATCATCAACCATTATGCTGATTACCAGCCATTAGTTTTGCTAAGTACAGGCATGAAATTTAAACCTACTTTTGTTATTTATTTACAAGATATTCACGTACTGGATATGAAGCATCTATATAATGCTTCCTGTTAACAAGAGAAGCGTAGCTGAATATTATGACCAGGAGGAGTAATAATTCTCTTCACAAAACATTGTTTATGGATTTTTTCTTTGGCAAGATGAGCAGGAAGTTTACACTCTTTAAAAATACAACCAATTAATATACAGTAAGGGAATGGGTAAGAACCCATGAGAATGACAAGTTTTAAGTATCAATCCCATAAATATAAAATTCAATTAAAACATCATTCTAGAAAACACTGAGGACAGAGTTGGGACTCTTACACTTTCCTGCAATTGAGGCAGAGTGATTAAAATGATAGATAATCCCCTTTAATTTCAAAAGCCAGTTATTAAATGTAATAAAATTTCTTCTTGCACCATAAGAGACGCAAACACAAGAACTGAATTCTACCAAGACCATCAACCCACACATCTTTGCTACAATACAGCAACTGCTTGAGTTTTCCCTTACAACTATATTTATACAATAGCCTATGAGGCTCAGCTTTGATTTCATCATACCACATTTCCTACCACTTCGGAAATCAAACACAGAACAGCTGTGGAAGCAGAAACCACTACATGCAAATATTCAGATGAAAAAAAAAAAAAAAAAAAAGCACAAGCAGAAAATCCATTGTGAAGACCACTTCAGTGGGAGCTCTGTGCTGAAAGCTGCACTAAAACACCAGTTCCGCCGTGGTGTGAGGATATCCAGAGGAAACATCCCCCACACATTTTTCACAACGGGTGTCAAGAGCTGCCTGCTCTGCAGAGCTTAGTTCCCTGAATGAGTTTAGTGCCCGAGTTGTCTGCACCGCCAGCATTGCTCTACACTCACTACTATGTTTCCTGCGTTGCTAATTCAGACGTCTAAACTTAAGACACCAGGTTTAATCAGTGGTTTTCCCACTCTTTCCAATACCCAAAAGGAAGAGAAAGATACTTCTGCATTAATTCACTATGTTCATCCATTTGCAGAGGCAAACAGGATATCAGCCTTCCACACACTGGAATTATGTTACACTGACAATCAATCAATCTCAGCAACCTCTGGCTACAGGGAAAGAGATAGTCTCCCCCCCATCTCCTGAAGAGTTGCACACCAGGCAGCATCCACTACTAAGACACATTTCTGCCCAACCTCAGGCTTAGCTCCCAAGTTCCAAACTATTTTAGACCAGGGAAAACAAAGTCTAAAAATAATGGGAAAGGGTTGGCTTCTGTATTCATTAAGATGCTCACATGTCTTCTATTAGCAGGATGTACAGCAGTAAAAGCTAAGCTCATCAGTCAGTCACATGGCCCTGGAGCCTTGATACCCTTCAGCTTCAATTTCCCCTGGGTGTCTTCTTCCAGCAGTCATACTGAGATGGCCTGGCACATATGGATTTTTTCTTCTCTTGTGCTATCATTCAACATTGCTAGAAAAAGGTGCAGATGAGTTAAAATAAACTTGATTCTTGTTACAGGCTCTAAGAGTAGGAAATGAAAACCAATTATCAATGCTTTAAGTAGCTCACTGAAAAACAAAAAAAAACAAACCCACAAAAAAAACCCCCACCAACAACAACCCACCCACAAATTGAAGGACCAGGACCACTGCATCCCTAAACATGAATTCAAGGCAGCAGCCTCACGCACATTCTCCCATCCCACCGCAGCTTACTGAGGTGAGGGAAGGTATGTTACCACATCAGTGCTGACTTCCCACCAGAGTCTGAGCATCACAGAAGTATCTGTCAACAACTCTGACAGCTCACCCTGCCTACTAAGTCTATTTTCACTCCTCCTTTCATTTTTAAATCCTGATGAACACTTAAGTTTAGTCCCTTTGATAAATGAATCACCTTTTCTCCAGGTGCACCTCCAAGAAGTCGTGCTGTTGAATGTTCCTCTCCGTCCCTTCTCCCACTATGTCCATCCTTCAGCACGCAGCTACCAGGATTTATTGTATAGGCAAGCCTCTCTGCCCTTCCTCCCCTCCACCCACACATTTTGCTTCACATACCGTTAATGTGAACGTTAAGAAACTTAAGAACAACCAGTACACACTCCAGGTCTCATGCTCCTGCTTGTTTAATATATCTCATTATATTTAAACCTCAAAGGATGAGATAGGATACATGTTGTAACAAATCCTTCCTGAGCACATTCTCACATCTTTGGTAGAAGATCATTGCGCTTACAACACTGCATCTTAGTCTAAACAAGCCATCAATGAACTAATTACGTGTAAGATTTTCTAGACTGCTGGAAACAGTTACGTCAGCACTGACCAAAGTACAAAGGAACCTCTTTATTTCATGTTTTAATCATTTTAAATAATCAGCAGCTTCAATGCGTTATTCGCCTTTGAATACCAAAGATAATAGAAAACACACCCTTTTTATCTTCCAACATCAAAACCAAGGACTGCATAAATATTTAACAAATGATCAGTACTCTCTTAACTAGAAGCGAGAATATCACAGTGAGAATTACCCAGATGCTAATAGCATCAGAGACTGACAATACTGAAATGTAGGGACACAGTCAACAGCTGGCACAAATTGTGTCACACTAAATGCAGCAATGAAGTCAAAACGAGGCGGGGATGGCAACGTTTGCTGTCTTTTAATACACTTTGATGTGTCATCATCTTGAGTTCAAACAGCTTCTGGCAGCTCTGACATGCTCAACAACAGTCTTCAATGACAACAGGGAAAATTGTATTTTGGCTTTTTTATGCTACATCATAATTTATGAAAACCAAGGCAACATAATGCAACTAAACCTCCTTGTAAGGTCACACCCTCAAAATAACCAGCTCACTGTGCTTCACAGACAGGGACTTTGCTGCACTATGGGATGAAACCACCAAAATTCAGAATTTAATTTATCAACCTAGGGGCATGCTGCTTCTTTGCTACACAAAGGGTAAAATAATGACCCTGCTGAAGTGAAATAACTGGAGACCAAAAATATTCCCAGGGCCTTGAAAAAGTTCATCAAGTGCAAGTATCACACACTGAGGTCCTCAGCTTAAGCCCAGGTAGACCAATGGTAAACCATGGGCAACAGATACTCAATTTCCTATGCAAATGTGTTACATAAATCTGGGAAAATATCTACAAGTCAATCTTTTCACAGGTTAAATAAGGATAAACTTTGAAGATAACCAAACAAATGGAGTAGTTAAACTTTAATTTTCATGGGCTTTTTTTAACATCAACTAAGTGTCTCTTTCCACCAGAAAAGCAAATAATACAACACAAACAACGCCATAAAGAACACATTTCAATTTTAATGCTTAAATCCCCAGGTTAGCCACACTGCATTTTAGGATCACTTTTCACTCGAGCCAACAGCTCACATAACTGAAGTCAAATACAGGTTACAGTACAAAATTATATGTAATGACATCATTGAGCAAGGAATGCTAGCATGAGCAAAGTAATATTTGAACTTTATTTTAAAGCAACTATTCACTTCAAAACACCACGATGATTCTGCTGCCAAAAGCATGTGACAACCTTTTGCAAGGAACACAGCAGAGCTTATTCTGGAAACTCTAAAATATTTAACTTGAAAAAACATAGATTGTTCTATATGTCCAAGCTATCCTTAAAGTAATTCCAAAACAAGAAAGCTTTTATAATTTAGCTAGTAACCTATAAAATAGCTAAAGCTCCAAATTTAAAATGTTCTTCACCCAACACTTAATCCAACTATTTCCTTGGCTATACATAAGTGACTGTAACAACATTTTGTGACCTCTGAAGCAATACAGTCATCATTGACATAATTGTGCATTGTGTGGCTTTTATCAAAAATAGTTTAATTATTAAATAAGCTCAAGATTTTGGGGAACAGGTCAGTGTTCAAAGATAACAGCCAACTTTCTTCCAGGTCATTTCTGGACCTCCCTAACTATTCTTCAGAAAACCTTTAAAGAAAAACAAAAAACCAAATGCATAGATCACACCCACAGCCACCATCACCACTTAGGGATTTCTGGGGACAGCACCTTCTCAGTATTAAAACTACCATTGACATAAATACTTTGTGCAACAAGGCTTTCTTTTAAAATTAAGAACTCCAATATCCACTGAAAAATGTAGCCCTCCACTGGAGAGAATTTATTTCTGCATTCATTGAAGAAAAGATGTAGAAGAAACAGTAAAAATTAAAGGACAATCGATTATCTAAACTTATCAGCAGTTTTTAAAAAATATTACCTTTTTCTATGCCTAGAGCTATGCAAGTGCTCTCAAGTGATTAATGCCCCCTTGAAAGATCAATTCTAAACAAGCCAATTTTTAAATATTCAAGAAACACCACTTTTAACAAAGGCTACTGAATTGAAGAAGAAACGGAAACAGCATTGCTCAGACTCCAGAATATTGCAGTCTAATCACAAGAAAAACTGCAAGTCACATGAGGCAGCTGCTGGCTGGGTGCAGGAGCTTGAATGAACTCTAGGTACCAGCTGGAGATCATTCTCCCCCTCACACAGAGCTTTGCTGCATTCAGGTATCAAGCAGAAAAACCACTAAAGAAATACAACAGCAAAGTGCAAGTCAGCAGTCCTTACTGTAGTCCTTTATCATAGCCTTGAGACTCAGATGTCCCAGGATGTCACCAGCAGCCATCCCACCAAGGGGAGGTGTCAGGAGACAGAGCTATTGCTATTGTTCAGAGGTTGCTTAGCTTCCAGGGCATGGACCAGTTTCTGCAGGAAGAAAATCCTCATTCTGCTGAAACAGTATCAACATGGGCAATCTTTTCTCTCTCCCACAGAAGTCCTTTGTGAGATCTTCTTTGGGAGTTGTTAACATAGAAAGGGACAACCCAGTCTAACAGAAGACAAGTGCGTGCCAGACTTTGATGACAGGGTAAAATGAGAAAAGAACAACGAGCTTTTGGAAATGCACATATTTAAATCAAGAAAACAAACTCAACTAAGGAGTCTGCTGCACAGCTCTGAAAGAATTAGTCTGCAATCAGCTCAAAGATGGATTTTCTACATTGCCACGCTTTGCGCTGCACACCAAATCATACTTGTCACTTCAGCCTCTGACAAATCCTCCACGAGAAAGTTGCTAAGTCACCCGGGCTCTGCAGTGCAACACAATAAAACCTGTCATCTGACACCAGTCAAGAGCAGGATTAGCCACCGATGTTCAACCCAAATTTACATAGAATAAGCAGAAAGAAGTGAAAAATGAAACAAAAATACTGTTCAGCATTGGTCTGTGACATCAGTGACTTCAGTATGAACAGATTTTGGTCAAACCTGAGCACCTGTGCTTAGCCCAGGTACTTCACTTTTTACTAAGGAAGAAAAACAGATTAAAAAAAAAAAAAGAAACACACCCATAGATCAAACATACACATGTCTAAATAGGCCAGTACCTGTCACTACTCCATTTTTCATCCAAAAGGAACTGGAGGAAAAAGGTGAGCTCTATCTGACACTCCCCATGGGCAGGCCCACTCTTTAACAAAGCAAAGATAGACAAAATATAGCTATCAGGTTTTAATCAAATACTGCCAGTTAAATTGCAGCTGCAGTTCCTAGCTCAAAGCCACTGATACCCCACCAGCACTGCTCCCAAAACGTAAGCCACATTTTTCTTCCTCTCCTCTGATGCATTTCTCGATGCTGCCATCAAGGCTAACAGGTCACACACTTTTCTTTAAAATAAAATCTCTTCAGGGCAAGGATTTTTTCCTTTCTAGGTCATAGACACTACCCATTACACTGTCAGCTTTCCACACACACAAAAAAACCCCACACTCCAATGTTATCACTATACAATCTACAAGAACTATGGGCTGCAAAGCAGTGCAAGCAGCCAAGGCAAAGGTATCTCCTGACATCACACCTGGCATCACCTTAAAGCAGGGTCCAGATAGCACCCACCATTTCAAACACTCTTATCCTGGAGAGAGCACAGGTGGAATACGGGCCTTCTTTCAAATAACAATATCTTCAAGAGTGTAACAAAGTAACTTTATCAAATTAAAGGACAATACTTGATTGATCCCTATTAGTAAACTCTGGGGTCAACCCCTTCTGGAGGGGCACACCCTGGTAGAGTTATAGGATATGGTCTAGTGACCCACACCCACCTTTTCAAAGCAAAAGGCCCCAACCAACTCCCACAAACAACCTGAGCATAAGTTACAGGAGTCCAAAGACATAGATGACTCTTCCAGGAAGCACATGATGCACTAACACCTTATCCTACAGCACAACCATAGAGCAGATAACAGCGCTCTCCATCGCCTAAACCGCATGTCAAAAAGCCAGCTTTAAGCCCTCCCTGAAGGCTGCGTGTGCTGCAGGAGCCACACGGATTCACCAGCATGGACACGGTCCCCAGAAAGCCACACCTGGGTGAGGGAGCTATCTGGTCTGGTAAGTTTCAGTCCACAGTGTATGTTTAGTTTCAAACAAATATTAGCAAATATTTAGCTACACAGAGCAACCCTACATGGAGATTTCAAAAAACTGGTTAGCTGTTCAATGGACAGCCTTAACCATTACCTTCATCACAAAAAAAAAATAGTGTAATAAATGCTTTAAGACCCCAGGATAGCACAGGTGGCATATATCTCCATTAGCATCGAGTTGTGCAGGATACTAACATCGTTAGCACTAAATTAGCTGGGTCCATCTCAACAGGATTTTGCCAGCATAGAGCCCTTTGCTGCTGGAGTCAGGAGCCCAGGTTTGCTTCCCGGATGGTGTCAGGAGGGCAGGCACCCCCTCGACACCAGCCTCCACTCCTCTCTGCCATCAGGCTCACCTTGGCCTTAAGCCAGGATTTACAAAGTCCAGCAATATTTAGGTCAAACTTCTATCCTGGGAAACCTGCTAAAATGACAAGATGTCTAGATTTCCTTTACGCGGATATTCTATTAAGAAGAGTGCATTCATCCTCACTGAGGGAGGAAACGGACGCAAATATCAAGGCTGCTCTGCGTTACCACTATTCAGGCTGGGATTTACCATGCCTGGGAGCACTCTGAAAGCCTCAGATTTGCACTGAAGTGATGTTACCCCAGCACAAAAAGAACTGAGTAAAGGATGTGAATGCAGCAGCAGTAAGCAGCCAAGCAAGCTAAAGAGACAAGAGAGTTAAAAGGCAGCATACTTTACAGAACTTGAATCTGGTAAAGGCGTCGCTCTTTCTACCCTCATCTTCTTGGCCCCAAGAAGAAATATGGGGATGGGGACAGTTAGGTATCTAACATGATGCTGCTAATCACTTTAGCCAAGTATTTTTAACTTCTCAAAAATTTGTGCTCTGCTTTCTTCCTCAACTGTCATCATCATGCCTCAAATATGCAGGCAAAGCAGCTCCTCAAAGGAAGTCTCCAGCTGTTTGAATTAAGAAAAGTCAACTCAAAGTAACCATCACACGCCATGCAACATGGCATCGAGTTCCACTGTGAAAGTTATTTTCCTTCCTCACAAAAAAGGACAGTGACCTACACAAAAAAGAGGGGCAAACAGTGATTGTGAAGCACAAAAAAAAACCAAAAACTTTCTCATTTTTTCTTGGTACGTGGAAAACCCATTACAGAAGTTTATACAGCAACAATGAAGCCTGACAAGTTAGTAAGCTGCTGTTGTGCAGTCACAGGAGAGATGCCCATCATTCAGAAAGTCCTACACTGCACAAACTTAAGTCAAAGACAACTGCAATTTGGTCAGTTCTGGTTCTTTCAAGAAGCAAAATACTCGATTACTACTTCACTAGGGGAGAATTATGCTTCTAGGCAAAAAAAAAAAAAAAACAAAAAAACTCAACTCTGAAAAACTCCTCGCAAAAAGGTGGCACTGCTTCAGTACTCCCAAACCCCAAAGCCTGTCGAACAGGAAGCCTGGTGTTTCAAAGCTGCCTGAAGTGACATTTGCAAAGACAAACAGGAGTCCAGTGAGCACACGGGTAGGAGGGTATCGGTGTGAGCACAGGGCTCTCCAAGCCCGACAGCACCAGGATGTGCTTCCCGAGCAACACCCGCATGAGGGCCTCAGCAAGGCACCGAGCTGTCAAGTTTTATCATCCTTGTGACGCAGGGAAGCACCGGGCCTCCCTTCAGCCCTGGCAGGGACACTGAGGCACAGGCCGGTCATCCAAGGACATCCAGAGTCAGCAGCAAGACACCCAGGCATATTAGCTACCGAGAAAACCAGACTTCCCCTACCGAGGCCAGTTATAAAACTTCCGTTTATTATTAAGAGAATGTAGAGTATCTGGCATCACTCTGTCAGCAGCACCAAATAACCTAAGAGCAATTCGATATTCATGTTCCCGACGGGCTGCTTTAGTTACAGAAACAGCATTAAAAATGTAGCATCCTTTGAGAAACACTGTGAGCCAGGCCAGTTTCAGCCACAAGCACCTAGAGTCCCTCTTTGGGGCCGTTTTTTCCCCAGAGGATAAGCTTCACTACGTAAGGATATCTCATCGAGGATTGCCTCTGTCACCGAAGGCAAAGGGAGCGCTGTGAAAAGATCAGTTATGACTTTAGCCCCGCAGGGCTGTAGCCGGCCGTCCCTCTATATAGGACGCTTTCCCCCTGTAGCAGCCGGCACTCGGTCCTAAACACAAAGAAATAAAAATGATTTGCTGCCAGCGTGGACGCTGCCACAGCAACTCCCTCGGCTGCCCCTGCGGCGAAGTCGTGTGTCCCCCGTCCCCCCCCCCCCCCCCCCCCCCCNNCGTGTGTCCCCCGTCCCCCCCCCCCCAACACTGCCCGGGACCCCAGGGACCGCTCGGCCCCCGGCCCCGCCGTAGGAACGGCCACCCACCCGCGACAGCCAACCCAGCCGCCCGGCCGGGACTTCGCAGAAGTAACGTGAAGGCAAATCCAGTCAACGCCTTTCTTTGTTGAAGCCCAAGTCTTGCACACAAATTCGGGCAAGGTGGGGCTCGGCTCTCACCCTTGCTGAGAAGAGAGTTGAGTATTTCAGATCCGTCTAAACGGCCGAGCTGAGCTCCGGCTTTTACTGCCGGAAAAAGCCCCAAGTAACCACTGTAAAATATTAGCTTGTGGCAATCGTTAGGCAAGAGAGCTTGCTTTCACCGGCGCAAAGTCAAATAAACTCAGTTTATAAGAAACGTAAATCTTTAGCTATCTAACATCTAGAAATAATCCTCTTTTATAGCTCAGGAAAGTAATTTCTATTGTGAAACATTTCGTTATAAACCAGAAAGCGTTTCAGAAGTGCGTTTCTTTAACCAGGAGCTTAAAAGCCAGCACTGTTTAAAAAGAAAACCACCTCGTCTCACATGGTGTGCAACAAGACACAGAATTCCCACGAACGTAAAAACCCACCCGTGGCAAACTTACCATAAAAGCCCACCAAAGCCCCTCTGCCGATCCGCTACGCCAGCAGCCAGAGAATCCACGGGAGAGAGGGGAATCACGAGTAAACAAACTCAAAAAGAAAAAAACCCCAAATCCAACCCAACCCAGCCGCCGTGACTTGCAGGAGCGTCCCCTTCACACGGTAACTCTCCCCGGGAGGGAGACGGATCCCAGCCGCCGACTTCCAGCCGCTGCCGCCGCGCCGGGGCCAGCCGCTGCCCCGGGGAGCAGCCGGGAGGCGCCGCGGCCCGGCACCGAGGCGGGCGCCGCGCCCGGGGGGCTGCGGGCGGCTTGCGGGGCTGGGGAGGGGAGAGGGGGACGGAGCGGCCCCCGCTCTGGTCGGGCTGGGCTCCGCTGGGCTGGGCCGGGCCGGGCCGCCCGGGAGCCCCGCCCGGTGCCGGCGGGGAGGCGGGAGGCGGCCTGCGGCGGCTACCGGGCTTTGTGCGCGCTGCCTCCCCCTGGGCCGCCCGCCGCCGCCTCATGCGGGAGCCGGCGCAGCTGGGGAGCGCGGCCAGCGCCGTGCCCCCCCGCGAAAGCCGATCCCGCTGATCTCATCACCGCGGGTTACTAATCCAATGACCGGGGAATTAACAACAGATGGCGACGCCCCTTCCACCACCCACCACCCCCCCACCACACACACACACGCGGCCCGGCCCCCCAACCGGGCAGCCCCCGCCCGCTCCCCGCAGCGGGACCCCGGCAGCCCCCGCCGCCCACGCGTGGCACTCGCCCTCGGGCACCTACCAACTTTTACTCAAAGGTGCCGCCGCCCCGCTCCGTCCCTCCGTTCATCCCGCCCTCCCCCGAAGCCTTGGGGCGAGAGGGAGCTGCGGGGCCCCGGAGGCTGTGGAGCACCCCCGGGAAAATCCGAGCCCACGGTCAGGCTTCCAGCTTTCCTCGCTGAAGGGGAGCGCCAGGGAAACGCCAGAAATGCTGCTGGCGGGGTCCTGCTGGCACCTCCTGGCCTGCAAGGGAGAGCCAGAGCCAGGGACGGGGCAGAAATCACAGACGGGCTGAGGATAAACAAAGTGTATAGTCTTGGGGTGTGTTTTTTTTTTATTATGTGATCTCTCGAGGCCACAGACGTGCAGGTGAAGCTCTAATTACACCAAGCACCCACTTTTAGGTAAACTTCAGGTCATCCACAAGGCTGCAGGCAACGCAAGTCCTGTCAAACCAGTGCAGGTTATAAACCAGTCAAAAGGTGAGCCCTCCTGTCGCTACTCATTAATATCAGTAAATACCAACCTGAAAAATCAGTGTTTTCTAATCCCACTAATGTCTGGCTCTAAACATCACCACCACCAGGAACATTGGAAAAGTTTTACACAGATGTTGCATTTTCCCTCTCACACACAGAGCTCTTGTCAGAGCTCCAGACGTGTCAGATGCTGCTTCTCCTCACACTGTCCGTGCACTTCCCACCCCAAAACCACTCTCAGAGGCTTTAGACCATTCTGTAAAGAGGACATAAAACAACTGTGAGACAACAAAAACTTCACAAAGGTGAAGGTCTTACATTAGGAATTACTTTTCCTCAAATTCCACTGTCCTACCTATGTGTTATACTCCTGGGGAGAGAGAAGGAAAGATCTCACACACACACACACACACACACAGAGAACGCTTTCATGGTGATAATTATTTCTACATTATCTTTACTTCTTTTACTAAAATCTTCACACAGGCTTTTTAGCAAAAAATTGATGCCTCCAGGGGTCAGACACTCCAGAACCCTACTGAAATATTTTAGAAAAGAAGACGTAGCTCAAGTGCCTCTCCAGGTCTTGCATACACAGCCGTCCCCCCAGCCTTTGGGATAACTGGTGGAAATGCAAGAAATAAATAAATAAATTAGGATGAATGGGAGTTTTCTATATGTTCCAAGTTCTTTAAGCCTAGAAAAGGCTTCCTGCTGCTTCCTATCCTATTCCCTCAGGCGGTCTTTGTCTGGTTTATATATACACACGGAAGTCTTAAAATGAGTAGTCATCTCTGCTCTTCACTAGCAGACAAGTTACTGAATTTAAATCCTCCTCTTGGATGTAGGCACTGGCTAATACCTGTTCCATGGCACTCATTTGGGAGAGGAGCCCTAGAATGGGCAATGGCAAAGAATGAGGCAAGCCTGTGCCTTGAAGGATGTTTTACTTTCTTTTCCTCAGTTTTTAACAGAATTCTTTCTCTTACACACTTTCCCAAAGCAGCAGTGACTCCTAACACTTTTTTTGGCAGTAAGGAGTACGTTTTCCAGTGCAAGATGGGATGTGGTCCTTCAAGCCTGTGCCAAGCTTGATGCAAAAAGCAAACTTGGAAAGACTTTCTACATGGTTTGTAAGACTAATTCTACAAAAGAAGATTAAAGAAATCACATTAGAAGTCAACTTTCGTATATTTTCGGCCAGCTTTAGACATGTAGGTCTGAAAATTGAACAATGCAAAGATCAATCAGGCAGCACAGAGTTTTGAGAACACACTTCATGTGCAAATGTGAAAACACTTGAGGGTGTAGAAAATGTCACTTTGATTAATGAGGGCTAGAACATGCTATTTGTACATAGATGAGGGCTCATTAAAAGAATATGAAACAATCAAATTAACAATCAAATATTAACACAATTCTAAAACAGACTTCGAGCACTGTATAGATACAGCCACTTCTTTTGAACTCATCTCATACGATTGCTGGGGAAGTGAGGAAGAGGCACACATTTGTAAAACATTACAAACCTTTCAGGATAAACTCTGTGGCACAAAATCAACAAGCAGAGCCATGTGGTACAGTTCCTGGAGCTGTGCGCCACAAAGGGCAGAACCCAGGCTGTGCTATAAGCATCGTGCATTTCTCAGATTCCCCAGGTCTTCCAGTGGTTTGATTTGACTCGCAAAAGAAAAATCACAATCAGAAAGGAAATCTTAAGGATAATATATGTTTCTCTACATGACTGGGAAACACCACCATTAGGTGGTGAGGGGCAGGTGAGAAATCGTCTGCCTCTCCTACCTGCTTGGAATGGCTGGGCAGAGAGTTGAGAGTCAAAGATGCCCACTGCTGCCCATCAAAGAGTGAAGGCAGTTAAGAAACAAGACAAGGAAAAAGAAAGTTGATTTAGATCAAAATCTGCTTTCTACTTTTATCACACATGCGAATCATAGTTTGAAGTAGTATCATGGCATCTGAGCTTGGCAAACAGACTGAAAAGAATTAACTGCCCAATTTTGGTTCTTTCCTGTACACACCTTCAAGGTAAGTTCCATGCTTATTGCATGGTGAACCTTCATCCACCCTAAGTTCTGCTCAAAAGTAATTAGGAAACATTTCCTACGTGCATGTGGGGAGTATTGAGCCCTGACCCTACAACCCATCTAAATAACAAATCCATTACTATTGTTTTATCCGCTTGGTTTCGGGGTATCACTATGGTCAACGTCTGTTCTGGTTGTTAGTACCAGCTGCTCTGCTGAAGTCCCAGCTCACTGGGCAGAGCTGCCTCGCAGCACGGGCAGGAACAGCTCACAACAAAAGACCATTTAGGCACTGTTTCTACGTCCTGGGTGTTTATCTACATCCCTGGGATTCTCCCTGTTTGGATGTGGGCCTGAATACAGGTCTGAGCTCTGGGCAAGCTCCCGATAAGGGTGGAAGGGAGAGTTAAGTGAGGCCACAAAGACAAGGTTATCAGCAGAATGGACAGTATGGACACAGCCCACCTTGAAGTCCACAAGACAGTACAAATACATAACTGAGATTTATAGATTGTAAAGAACTATGTTTCATTGCATCATATTTTCCATTTAAGGTGTTTAAGCAGCCTGTGTTATTTCTAACAGCCCTCTTAAGTACAGCAATACTGCAACCATCCTTCTTACAGAGGAACCAAAGCTGAGATTTATGATGAAAATCTTTGTTTTCCTGCATTTCAAACATTTCATTGTTTTCACGTGAAAAGACATGACCTTTGCTGTAGTTGTCTAAAGTTCACAAAATTCCCACACAAGATGTTTAAATCTTAAGAGTACTCCAGTCCCCAAGCTCTGCTTCCATGCATGCCGGGCATTTGTACCAAGGGATTCAGCAGGATAGAGCTTCCTCTAACCAGTCAAAGCACCACCTGGTGACAGAGCTTCTCTTACACAGGTGTTTTCATTCTGATCTGGCCACGAATTCAGACCATGGAGAATTCAGACTTTACCACTGCTACTTAGAGTCCACCAAAGCTATTAACCAGGAAACTAGGATATGTGCATTTCTTAATGAATTGACAAATTGCTACTGAGACTGAGATCTGCTCCCATAGGCCATTGGGCAGTAGTGAGAATTTACCTTCTTAGAGTACATCCCTCTGCAACCGCAATGATGAAAACCCATAGAGATTAGGAAATCAGCACTTGCATTAATGTTTCATTAGTTCAAAGATTCTAAGCAGAGGATAAAGATTCTGCAAGCCCCATTTGAGAAATAAGGATGACATTCAGGAATATTTAACATTGCAAGAGTCGCTTACTTGAAAATGTCAAAAGTCTGCTTATCCAAAAGCACTCTCAGATCTACTTCCAAAGAATATCCAAAGAACTTCATATCCTATAACATAGTCAAGTCTCTTCCCCAAACACATCAGATACAAAAAAGAAAAATACTCAGACTACATACACACACAATACTCTCAGGTAAGAAGAAAGCAGCTCAAGACCCCTTTTGTTTTGCTCGTGTATTATCATCATCAGAGCTCACGGTCTCAAGGAATGTCTGAAATAACCGGCTGCCCTGGGAAGTTGTGATGAGTCCTTCCTTCATGCAAAATTTAGTCAGATATGGGCAGCCGTAAGTGTTCACCAACACAGAAACAAGACTTTTTTTCTTTTTCAAAGGAAAGTCCAAGGCTTTTAAGGAAGGGGGTTTTTTTTAAGCACTGTAATGACTACTTGGCCTGTGCCAGCAGTAAACAAGGTAGGGACATCTCAGAGGAAGCAACAGAATCAATTAATAAACAATGGAGATAGTTATTACAGCACTGAAACCAATCCAAATCTCATTCTACTTACTTATTTTGGGTCCTGCACAATCTAAAGGGCAAATTCCAGTGGTTAAATTCCAACACAGAAACCTCTGTCTGAGAACGATCTGTGAGGAGGTAGCTCTTGTTTGGGAAGCCCAGAGAGCCCTTACCTCCACTGGCTGCTGCAGTCCAGTACAAAGAAGCATTTTTGTAGAACTTGCTTTGGAACTACATTAGACCCTTTCCAGTCATGACAATCCCACAAACCCCATCAGAACCTGACTGGCAGCTAGTACGCATCACAAGACTCTGGTGGTGTGGTCTCTGCTTTGAAATCTAATAATGCATGTAACCATATTTTGCACTAGCTTTAATTTTCAAGTGGTATTGCTATATAGCACTTCCCGGAATACATTATAGCAATCAAATGCAACTATAGGAAGGTCCATTTCAGGAGAGAAAGCATACACAAAATTTTCAGTAGGAAAAAATGGATACACGGTCTGGTACGATGGTTGTCACATGTTAAACCAAGTATCCAGGGCTGCTGACCCTGCAGGGCATAATGTGCTTGTTTTGCAAAAGTACAGTGACACTGGTAAATTTGGGGTACAAGGGGATCCTCATTAGTTGACTTAAGTCTCCTCAATCCATCAATATCATCATATCTTGATTTAGACTGCATCATGACTGATCCAGCCCCCTGGATCATTAGGTCATTGTGTATTCATTCTATTACATCAGCTACTACACATGTGAAGGAAACTCAGATTAGATATTATCGATGCTTTTGATACTATTGGTACTTGTCCGTTGAGCCAGTCAAGTGAGATAATAGGTCTTTATGGCCTCCCACGGGAAAAGGTTTGACTTCACAGTAAGCAAGAAGTGACTGAGATGATCTTTCTCTCCTATCTTTTTCTTTTAATGTGAATACGACATCCCAAAATAATTACTTATGAAAAGCCACAAGATGCATACTTTGGATCACAGGCAAGTTGAGCGTGCAAAACCATAGCACATTAGCTGTTGTTTCAAATCCTGTCATGAGGAACTAATGTGGGTAGATCTGTCACCCAGATTTCTGGAATCTGGAATGTATTTCTGGAAATACAAGCAATAATGTATCTCTCATAAACAGTGCTCAGAAATTTTTTAACTGCGACAGACTGGTTTTTGTTTCAGAACTGCTTTCCTAAACTACTTAGCAGATAATTCAAGAGCAGAGATTTCAAAATATAACTACCAGACAAATGAAGAGGTAGGTCCAAAAGGGATCCTTCTCTTTGTAAAGGCAGAATTTACCCTGCGTTCTGCCTTGCTTCTGTAAGAAAAATCCTACATTTCCCCAAACTTGTGGAAACTTGTATCAAAGATGGATGTATTTACATCCTCCCTATTATCCAGCATATTCCAGACATTCACCTTTGTTTTACAGGGTTTTTTTATATATATCTCTAATATTTCAGGAATATTAGATATAGCTAAGAATTTTACTATTTCATAGTCTTACCTTCTATGTTAAAAAAACTCCACTGATAATTATTACTTCTAAAATAGTAATAAAAGTTGTAGTAAAAGATAAAAAAACCTACTTGTTAGAGAAATGTGTTTTAGCAACGTGCCTCAGAAAGCTAAAAAAAAAAATTACATTAATACATATTTCATCATGTTAAAAAAACCAATCACCCAAGCAACAAGCCACCAAAAAAAATATCCACAACTTTGTTTCCCCAGCCCTGTAATACTTACTCAAAGATACCACTTAAGCTGATTAATATCCGTGAAGACTGTTTTTTGCTCAGACTGATTACCACCATCTGAAACTCCATCTGAAACTCTCAGGATGTGTCACATTTTTCTGTTCCCTGATTTGAAGGGCAGAGGGGAGGGGAGAGAGCCTCAAAGGTTTTCAGTTATTGCCATTGCAAATTTCTGGGAATACTCTAGCAACTGTAAAGTCTTCTTGAAAGCAATTTGTTTCAGTAAAATTCAACTGCTAAGTATTTCAGGTATCAAATATGGCCTTGTGTGAATTCAGAACATACAAAAAAGTCTGTGTCGGCTGCTTAGCAGCAATAATCTAGACAACAGGATTTAAGAGATAGTCTACTAATTCTACCGTATTTTCTGGGGTTTAATCTTCAACTTCTGCAGTGCTTGTTTCCTCACCAAACTCAATAAACACTTGTAATTTATTCAGCTTGCTCTCCCCCCCTTCAAGATTTACAATGATACATATATTCAGTAATTTTCCCCAGGAAATCTTTTGTTTCTTCAACTTGAAAACATCCATTCACATCAAAAGCAAAGTCAGTACAGTTTATTACCCATTAGACAATTTGAATACGATTCTTCTACTAAAGGCTGTGACTGCAGGCAGCCATCTGGGGTCTGGACACACAAAAGGCTGTTGGTAAGGGTGTGGGCACAAAAGCACCGTGGGGATATGGAAGTGTGTACCGTACAAAGACACCCCATTGTCTTTGGTTTTCTGGGGGTTTTTTTTTGAGGGTGCCATACGCATCTAATCAGAGAATTAAGCATCAGGGAGGCAGCCCTCAGATGGCAGACGTCAGCTCCAGCAAGGACAGATGGTGAACAAAGGTGAAAAGCACACAATAGGCGCGGGCCAGCTTCTAAAGGAAAACAGTTCCACTCCTCAATTACACCGTGTTACAACTCTTGTGACAGCCTATGCTGTGAGGTGAAAACATATCACTTTCTTTATGGGACCCTCACACCTACAGGGCTACTTTCCAGCAACTTAGAGCATATACAGCCTCTCTGCTCATGTCTTCTCTGAGGCATTATCTACCCTGCCCGGGACAGTGCACAGGGCTCACAAAAGAGATAGAGTTCTCTATAAAGCAAAACAAGACGGACTGCAATAGAGGTTCTGCTCTGGCAAAACTGTCTGTCACGGGTAACGCACCGCACTGCCTGCCTTTTGGCTGGAAACTCAAGGTCTGAGGAGACAAATGGAACAACATCATCATTTAATTCATCCTAAGAAATACACCTGAAAACCAGTATTCACTTAGTTTTCAATCTGTTACAACTGCTATAAAACCAGAATTTGTAAAGTAACAAGCTGTCCTCCAACAGAGCTGGAGGACATTTTCTTATGGTAACATATATGCAGGTTCCGTGGTGTCAGATATACTATGGAATACCCGTATATATACCCATATGGAATATCCCACTGCTAACTAAACTCTGAAAGATGAAGTGTACTTCTAGCCCACCTTGTACTTTTCCCAAATTTCTGAAAACAGAGGATAAATAGTTTTACATCATATTTAAACAGTAAGGATATAGTGACTCTCCAGGCAACAAAGCCCAAATATTTAAATAAAGAGCAGGATGCCAGCAGGAAAACTGAAAAACCTAAGAGAACATAGGTCAATACAAACGAGCATTAGTCTTATGATATGACAAAATCCTTGCTGAATATGTAAAATACTGTAACTATCGCAGTTGCTGTTGTCTAGGAGAGGAGAAAAAGTCCTCCCTTTTTCCTTTTGTAGTATTTTCCCTCTTAAAAAATGCAGAGGCACTTGCTATAAGGGGGTGTAAAAAGGAATCTTCTAATTTAAAGGAAAAAATTACCATGGTCTGTCTTTCTTCCTGTATCTAGGGGAACACGTAAAAGTCTTGAAAGGCTTTTCTTGTTCTGTGGAACATTTCCCAGGCAGGGACACGTTCAGCATCTCTGGGAAGGCTGTCAGTTGTTCACTTTAGACTCTCTGAAAATTGATCCATGAGCAAATAGTGGCTCTTTGTGGATTAGCCCATCTGCCTCCCAGATGGGTGAAAGGTAGTACCGTGGTACCAGCTGCTCCGACAAGTACAGCAGGTCACAGAAGAGTAAGGATGAGGAGTAAAGCGAGGAGAGCTAATATTCGGGAAGTGTTTGAATTTTGAATGAGATCAAGATGAGCAAATATAGAAATGTGTCACTGCCATATCAGCACAGACACAATGCAAGTTTAAAGACGTAAAAAAAAAGAAATAAGACTTTCAGGGAAAGAAGGAAATGCTATTCAGGACTAATAGCAAGTCCTCTTTGTTACCTGCAATTTTGGAGTAAAAGCCCCTAAAGACTGAGAGCCAGGATTTCTTTTGTACCTCTATCACAGCAGAACTCCAGCCCTTAAAAATGAAAGTGAAGTGTGTGTGCAGCTGGAGATGTGCTTTGTTCTTCCACCTTTGGAGTTATACATGAAGTCATAAATCAAATAGTCCTGTTCATATTGATGTAACTAACAGCTAGGCAGAATTTCCATCATATCAACCTATTTTTCTTAGGAGTTAATGCTATTGTATATTTCCTCTCTAAAGTGAGTCTGCTTCCCAAATTTTAGTCCGTGTTTAGCTTGAGACAAACTCCAACACACATCAAACACCATCCTACAAGCTAGTTTTCTTGAATTTCCTGAGAGGAAAGTACATTTAATGGAAACTGTGGAGAGCAAGAGAGGAAAAACTAACATTTTTCTGTGCTGGAAGTTAAACAAGGACTTCATAAACGCTAATTTTCTGCTTTTATTCTCCCCTCCCCACCCCCAGATAATAGGATTGACACATTGTCTACAACTTTCCTACCTAGGAGCTATTCAACTCTAATTGATTTCTTCCTGGATGCCACAATCCAAATATTTTAACAGAAGAACTGCTTATCTGGACAAAGTGCTGCCACACACCTCGCTTGGTGACACCAGGAAGTGCAGCCAGTACATGAAATTGGATACGGCAAGAACTCCATTCCTTTGAAAGATTAACTGGTTTGTATCTAAAAGAATAATTGCATGGTATTACACATTTGATAATGCTGAGCTGTGTGCATTTCAGCTGGTTTTACTTTTTTTTTAGAGAGCTACTTTTTTCCCCTCTCTTTCTTTCTTTTAATCAGAAACCTATCAAAAGACATCTTTAATGGAAACAAATTTGTCACTGTTTAGCTCTGTTAATAAATTATATCCTTAGGGTATACACCAAAATATATTATAAAATCTTATGCATTCTATATACATGTTAGGAGACAGAATGTTTAATATCTATATTTACCAATTGTTCTGTCAAGAAAAATGGATATATTTGAACAATAACTTTTTCCCAATTCTGTCATATGACAGAAGAACGATTTGGCCAAGAAAGAAAAAGAAAATGTAACAACAACCTCATGTTGTTCAGTGCCTGAGTTCAGAAAGTTAACTGATACTAATTGCATATTCAAGCAATCAGACATGCCGGTAGTTTGCCAGAACAATAAAACCTGTCTTCAGGACATGCAGAATACTAAAACTCATCACTATTGCCTTCCAAAAAAAGCCAATTCACTCATTTTGCAACATACTTGGGGATAACTGATATTACTTACAGGCTCTCTTTCTGTTTTACTACATGGATATGAAGCACCATTTAGAAAAAAACTCAGCAGCAAAAATGCAAATATGCTCCCAAACTTTCATTGCTGAGTTTTGATCTAAACAGGGCAAGTTACAATTCAGTGCCACAGTTAGTGCTGACTTACCTGGCTCTGCCCGGTCCTGCCAGCAGCTGACACAGCTCTCTCCACTGGTGAAGCCACACTCATCTGTCACATCAGCCTCCCACCATATCACATACTTGCAAAATCAAACAGCAGATCTTTCAAAGCACACATACCTCATTGATTATAACTGAATATATATATATATACAGGCATGTAAAACTGCACTTTCCTGGTTTAAGCCCAAGTTCTAGGACATTTTTGCCAGAAAGACAGTTTCTGCCCCCTTTTGTACAGCCAATTGCATTCCTGGCAAACAAAAGATCCTGTCTATTTCAGATGTATGAAAAAAGTGGGACTGATGAGAAGAGACATGGGACCTAAAACATTTAGTGTGAAACATGTATGGAAAAGCTATCCTCTTTGTTAAGAAAAAGAGGAAGGAAAGATTGCCATCTTGTTACCTTTCCTCATTTTCAGGCAGTAGATAAAACACGATCAGCATAAGCCAAGTCAAAGCTGTATGTCCTATATGTTACTGGAGATCACATGCGTAACTACTTTTGCATAGATTTTTCACATGAAGAAAGATATTCAAGACAACTATCTTAATCATGGTTTAGGAAACTAAAGTTTAGCATTAAACGCTCTGGAAGGAGGGTTCAAACAAATTTTGTTCCCTCTCATATCCTACAGCAATCAGTCCAATCCCAAAACACACTATTAGAAAATTTCTGTGACTTCTAAATTTCAGATGATGCTCAGGGGTCTACTACATAGGTGCTTTATCACAAAATCAGCTCATGTTTCAGTATGAGTGGAGATAACCCCATTCAACAGGACACTACTAGCCATCAGTCAGAGGCGGTGTCCTAGCAGCACATCCTCAATATTTTTGGTACTGGCTGGACATGAGCTGCCTGGCACACCTAGGTGCCTCCAGCAGGAGCAGGCACAACTGGACACTTGGTTCCGATGAGACACTAACCTCCAGCGGGCTTTAGCAAGTCAGTGCAGCTCCTCCCTTCCACTGGCCAAGGGCAAGTGAAGCAGGAAAGAAACCCAACCCTGGCATCTTCACTGCAAGTACCTTCCTTGGGTAGCTGGTACCTGAGAGAGCCTGTTGAGGCACGTCAGAGGAGCGTGAAACTGCATTCGTCACCTGCCTAGTCCTAGGTAGGGAATGATCCTACAGGGATACCCTTTCCCTAAGCTACACAGGAGGAAAGCAGAGCCAAGCCTGAGGGAGGCAACAGAGGACAGTATAGAGAAGATTTCACTGTGGTCTGTTCTAGAACTTCAATGTTCCTTATTAAAACCTGGTACAACAGAGCAGGGGTGGGATATTCAGTCCTTCCCTCCAGAAATAACACAAGAACATGGGCCTCTCTCCCCCAAACATTTGGGGGAAGTCGAAGTGAAGCATGACCACAGAGCATCAGCCATCTCTGGGGCAGTCAGGCATGGGAGTCTCCAACAGCAGAGCTGGGGATGAGAACAGGCTGCTCAAGAAGCTTAGTAATTGCATGCTAGTGAAATTGCAAGTCAGCAGCTCTATCATTAAACTAGAATAATATTACTACGACATACAAAGCTCGTTTCAGAGATGGAGTTAAATAGTATGTTGCCAAATAAATGAATTCTAGTTCAAATTAAATTTCCCTTAATCATACCACAATATTACCATATGGTTAATTAGAGGGTTTTTAATTTTAAAAAAAAAAAAAGTTATTTAATGGACAAGATAGGAGACTTTTAGACATTATATATATGTGCAGTTAGCTATTTATTATATAGCTCTGATCTCCCATCCACATAAATTGCTGATGCAGTTGCTAAACACTTTAAGAAGCTTTTAACTTGAGTTCTTGAGATCAACACAAAGAAGTCAACTTTAACAAGATCCTTCACAACTTTCTTCTTTTAAAAAAAAGTCCCACATACAAGTTGCATACAGCTTGCTTTTCTTTTATTTCTTTTTTAAACAAACATGAATCACACTGTCAAAAATGGATTCAAAATCTAGAAGATGAAAGGAGAAGGAAGCTGCAGAAAAACTCAAAGTAACAAAAAGCATGTTCAGTAAAGGAGGCAGTCGCCAAAGCACATTTATTTAAAGCAAACACTATAACCATGACTAGATTGTTCAACTGGTGAACTTAGAATCATCTTTCACTTCAGCAAACTTCTAAAGCACTAACTCATTTTCTTCCAAAGAGTATGCTTCTGGATTTGGGCTTTTGCAGGGGGGTTGGATTTTCATGCTTTTGGCTTTTAAGGAGCAGGTGTTTGTTTTATTATTTAAATAACTGCTTGTTTGCTTTTGAGACATTTGAAATCTTGCTATTGAGACATGGTTCCATGTGAATGCATGTCTTACCCGGGACTGCTAGGTAGTTATAGTCAACTTTGAATAAGGAACTTTTGAGAAGGTTCTCAGTTTTTTCCCAAAAGTGGACCCAGTTAATTGAAAAAATTAAATATAATTCAACTGCCGTTTCAAAATGTTAGTTCAATTACATATATTTACAGATTTTTACCACAGCAGAAAAGTTTGTTCATGACACGAAAGAAGTGTTGATATTCCTCCTCATTAATGAAATAATAAAAAAGGATATCCTAAGAACAAAAAATGACACCCTCAAAAAAATTCAGCTAAGAAAAAGCCCAATTCAATACTATAGACTTTTACCAGCAAGGTAACAAAAACATTTTTAATTCCTTAGCAAAAGATAATCTCTTTATGAGATGACTAAAATGAAGATTCTAAATGTATCTATTAAAAATTGAATTTAATAATTTTAAGATCCCATTTATTATTAAAATCGCTTTTAATTATATAACATTGGGACCACAAGACAAGTAGCTTAAAATGTTGATGGCAAATAATTAAAAAACTTGAAGTGTAGGACTCATTATAACCAATTTGAGCCATGAAAATTAGAAAAATAGTCAAACCATATACATAACAAAATCTCAACCATCATTTAACCAAATAAGGCATCAACTTTATTTTCATTACAATGTAGCAAAATGCAGGCTCTAGAAAATTACTATCTGGAGGAAGGAAGATTGATTGTTAACATTAATTCATGTTGCTGACAACTGAACTTGTAATTTGAAGCAGCATTGCTTAAAGACTATGGAAATTAAAAAAAAAAATAAAATAGAAATTAAAAATCAAGGTTTGGTCCAGGTACCCAAGATATGTTATGAAGCTGATTATAATTCAAATGTATTCTTAGGGCTCCTTAAGTCATTTCAAATTAAATGGTGGACTTTTTAAACTTAGTGGAACTGCAGGTAGCTACATATACTACTGTCTTGCATAAAGCTGTAGCTCGGGAAAGATGCTTGTGAAATACTACTACTGTTCATTTCTTAAAGAGCAGAGATTACTGCTACCTGCTGACTGTGTTACTAAGCAGCGTTAAAACAACGACAGGATTAAATAATCTTCAAGACAATGTACCCAAGTTTTATTTAATGTAAAACTCCAGTGGAATTAGGGTTGGGAAATACTGGCGAGCAGCTTCAATAGCTGTGCAGTGCAGGCTCCCCTCTTCCATCCAGGCGGCCAGGCAGCACCACACAGCTCTGGCTCTAGCCAAGGGCAGCAAGGGGGTTGGAGGGGACAAGAAGAAACCTTCAGGGACCATAAGTACCATATGCTGTCTCCCATTCCACCAACTATGAACCTAATGGAAAGTCATTTAGCTAAGGCTGTATGTTGTTCCTCCACACTTTTAAGGACAAACCCCCTTTTAAGGACTAGTTCCAAGGGCAACAGACAACAAAGACCTTTCCAGAAGTGTGTTCTCATTACTGCTGCGCTTCAAGCGAGCCAGGAAAGTCACTGGCTGTGGCTGACCTTGAGCCAACAGAGAGGAGAAAGTCTTGTAAGGGAAAAACCGTCTTAGCAAAACAACCTGGTGGAAGCTCTCCCCGTTTCCTCTGCAGTCTGTCCCTCCAGGCCTCTTCTGCCAAAATAAAGTTCTGCTCTAAACAAGGAAATTGTCCCGAAATTGGTTAAATGCACAATTTTCAATGTATGAGTTAACTACAATTCTTTAACAGCAATTCACCACATAGATTTTCTTACAGCAGAGCAATAAAGAACAATTTAGTAAAACTATTAGGTTTAGAGTGAACCTACTCTGAAATAGACTAATTCTAGTAAAACTAAAGACTACTTTTAGGAAAGCCTTCTTATTAGATTAGCATCTGTTACTTTAAGTTTTATTTCTCTTTTATAAAAAAAATGAGATTAACATGAATTTTCACACTTTTATCACACAACCATACATCCAGACTAAATGCTCTACTGATGCTCTACTCAAGTTTCTCCTGTAAAATTTTCAAGTATTGGTGAAAACTTTTCATAACTATTACTGTCAGGCCAGGTATTTTAAAAACTATTTCCTTAATTAGACCTAGACTTGCTTCATAAGTAGGCTCACTTTGAAATGAGTGGCTATAAACATGAGGAACATTTGTTTGCACAAGTATTGTTCTTTAAAGATCGTTTAATGAAAATTCTGCTCTGCAGAAGTTAATAATGACTCAGTACATATGGGGCAACCGACAGCCATTGAATAAACAAAATCTACATGAAAGCACGTCACTGAGATTAACATCTTGTATGGAGCAACCTTTCCACATCAACAGGTTTTCAGACTGTCGTGATTCAGAGGCATTAATGAGTATGTTTACAAAATGAGATCATCAAAAGCTCTGGAAGTCTGGAAGACTCTGGAAGTCTGAAGAAGCTCAACTGCCCAGCCATGGTTGAAAGTCCAGAGACCAGTGTTTGAGTGTGTTCAAAACCCAAGACAGTCCACGCTCCTGTCCTTCTGCTGAGCGTTCGTTCACCCATGGAAGGCAGCACATGATAGCCCAGGGTGTGAATTTACAGTGTGTGACTTGATTTGTGCGCCCCTGTCTCGTCCCACAGCAAGGGGGAGATCACAGAGCTGGCCCCAGACATCAAACCTCCTCTCCTCACAGTCCCGTGCCAAGACACGCACAGGGTGTCTCCCACACGGATAAGGGCAGAGTCTCTGGAGAGCATTAGAGTTATGGTATAACTATACTTAGGTTATAAATCGCCTGCTGGGTGTACTTGTGTCTTTTAAGATATACAGGAATCCTCTGAGCCTCAATTAGAAGGCTAAAGATAGAAGCTCTGTACAACAACATGAATACACTGTAATTTCACCCTCAATCTACAGAGTACTCATTTCTCCAAATAAATTAGAAAATGTCGCAAAATCCACCAACTGCTTTGCAGATACTAAGGAACAGAAATCATAACCCAGAGAGCTTTTTGCTTTAGTAACCCTTAATGCTTTTCACAGACACCGATTAAACTGAAATACTCAAAAATAGAACTATTTCCTGAGAGGCTGAAATGACTGAAGTCACTACATGAACGCTTTCAAGTACTTACATAGTCTCCCAAAATATGGTAAAATCATCCAGCTACTGTATTACATGACATTGCACAACTGGGAAAACCATGCCAAATGGCAGCAATCCACACTGAACAATTTGGGAAGTTCTTGTCCAAACTGCTGCCAGTTTTAGATTATTTACACACAATCAGGAACTTGGTTTTCTCTTTACTCCTTCCTGGTTAAAAAAAGGCTGCATTTTTTATTTTCAAACCATCAGTATGGCAGCCACCAAGCTGGCACAGTCTGTTTTTTAATTAACCACTAATAAAAACAGAAACTTATTAATCAAAAGGTCATAATGATAATAGTTCATTAAATACCTTGAAGGTTCAAAAAAGAAAGTAAAAAGAAAACAAGCTACATAAGTGTAGTGCTCTTTAGCTAACTTTTTTTTTTTTATTTTGTTCTTCTAAAAATATAAAAATATGAAGATATAAACCAGCCAAGAAAGATATACTGGTCTCTAGCATAACTTGGTGATAAATGGACATCTATCATAAATATTCTTGTTTATAAACATGCTTTCCCAGATTTTCTGTATTTGTTTCACCTCATTTGAACTAGTAGAGCAATACTGAAAAAATATCTTTTTTGCATCAAAATAAATGACACAATTCTGTTCTGGTCCTTGTTACTTTACACAGATTATGATCTTTATCACCTCTTATCATTTCACTGTTAACTCCTAAAACTGCAAATTAGACTGCAGCAATCATTGCACTGTCAAGATAACAAATTGCAACATCTGCCCTTAGTTTCATGCACAGGAGCAGTGGAAGGACTAGCCATCTGCACAGCTCTTTAAACAATAAAGTATATGGAGATATATTATTCTTTTCCTTAACAACAAGTTAACATTAAAAAAGTTCAATGTTCAACAAGTTCAACATAAAAAAAAATTATCTCATTTTTGTAAGGTTCAGAACTGCATCTTACTATATGTCAAGGATTATTTCAGAAGCAAGAAGTATTTCAATTATGCAGTAATATGTCACCAGCAAATTCAGTCTGAGGACTGATCTGAATATTTTACTGATATAAAGGTTTTACCAATCAAAGAGTGCTCTCTGATATTGTGGTGAAATCCTTCAGAGCCAACAGGCATGACTGCTTGCATATACCCCAGTCTACACCAGTTATTTCACTGGTATAAGGCACTAACAGAGCGAGAAGCGTATGTCCTACTGTCCAACCCTGAGCACAAGTGTTCAGCAAACGCCAGACTCTGCTTACCCACATACACCAAACACATTTCTGAAGAGCATTACAACAAAATGATGTTGTTATGCTGGCAGCACACTGAATTTGAGCTGTGTAGAATCAAAACATGAGCCTTTTACCCATACCTTCTCATTAGATCAAATTCTATGGCTGAGTGAAATCAAAACTCTCTCATCATAACAAAAAAATCCAATCAACCCCCCCAGTCTGACACCAGTGCCTTCTCTTTCCAAGAATTCCCCTCCTTCCTTTTTTTTTTTTTTTAAATGATATAACTGTGAAAAATATGACAAAAAGTTTTTGCTTATCCACCACCACTCATGGAGGATGAGGGGGGTGTAGAGAGGTGGAACTAGAGAAAGCCTGACCTACAGTTTAACAGGCTTTCCAAAAATCATGCCCTGGGATGTTTCAAATTCCTCTAAGATCTCTCAGAAAATCAGATTAATACAATCTTGGGACACATATTTGAATGCCCTACTCATAAGTGTATGGTTATGGCACATCACCTCTGCAAAGAGCTGGAGATTTGATGAGGGTCTCATTCCTGTGTTACCACCTGTGACAGCAGGACATCCCTTTAAATTCTTTTAACTCTGTGTTCACTACACTCAGAAAAGCAGCTTGCTGACGTTAATGATAAGACTTTACTGCATAAGTTACTGAAACGTATTCTCTACCATGGTTTTATTTGGCAAACAAGGTGGGGGGTAAAAATTCTGAAACAAGCTTAGGAATTTGCATCCAAAACCTGCTTGATTTGACACAGCATCTCAAATCTGGGAGGTTTTTTTACTACAAATATGGTTTCATATTTATTTATTTTAGGAGGAGCACTCAATTTTCTTAGAACAAAGACATCTGTGTTGCTCTGCTTCTAAAACAAAGCTTGACTTATAAAATGTGATTAAAAATTCTAAGTGCTAAGAACTACCCTTTGACTAAACTTTCTCATGCTTTTTTTTAAGATGGTCTGACACAAAGACTAGATTGTTACAACCTTTTCTTTTGAAACCCTCTTATGTGTAAAGCACCATGGAGATCATTTTTTTCAGAGAGATGACAAGAAGTGAAACTGTAGAAGAAAGAGAAAGGACTTTAAGAAAAAAAGCAAAACATAACAAAATGATTGGGTTTGGAGGTTTTGGGAGGTTTTCACAGCTTTTGTTTCGTTTCGGTTTTGTACCAACTAAGTGAAAACAGAAGTATGTCTCAGCAAGTCTACAGTTTTCTCTTGAATCCACTTCAACTGGACTAATCACACAGATCTCAACAGCTAAACCCATTTAAGACCATGCACTGTTATTTGGGGGTAGACCATTTTCAAGTTTCATATGCACGGTGAAGGCCAAATCTGAGCACCAGCACGAACTAAGATGCACACAAACAGGATTATCTTCTCAGAAAAAAAGTAAAAAAAAAAACAAACCAAACATAGTTCTGAAGTGGCGCCCAAATATTCCCAACTGTAATTGCTTGGAAATGACATTGTTGTGCCACAGTATTTATAGTGCAACACTGAAGAAATTCAAGTTACTAGGTCTGGGGTTGGCTTTTCCCCCACCCCACCCTCTTCTCCTTTCTGTCTGGGTGTGAAAGACTTTGGATGCTTAAGAAAGCTTCAATGCCTGAATGTAGATAGTTATGGTACAGGTCAAAATAAAACCATGCACACAGCTATCCTTTTTGACTAACAAGATCACAGGACCAATTATTCTCACTTTTAGGCTCTCATTTTCACTGGAAGACAAGACAGACTAAGGACAATCAGTATAATTTAAATACAGAAAATAAGTTTGCTCTGTACTGCTCAGGATAGTCCTGTTCTGCAGTGGTTGTTTATACTTTTATACTTCAATATATTCCAGCTATACAGATTTCCCACCTTATATCCACACAGTGCCAGACAATGTTTCCTCCTTTCTCCACTCGTTGCTGGAAATCTGGTTTTGTATCAGGAAATTGCTGTTATCAAAGATCCCAGAAATACTATACAACTGGAATACTTTCCCCCCCCCCCAAAAAAAAATCACTAAATTTTTTGTGTGTTGTCCTTTCTCCTGCGTTCTTTCTCACTTACCCCAATCCTACTCTCTTAATGGCTTTTTAAATCAACCAGTTTCCAGCACTGTCTTTGCAGAAAGCATCTCAGATGTGTGAAGCTACTGAGTTTTTGTCCATCCCATACACTATGAAATACATCATCAAGAAAGTATAGTAGTGCAAGTCTTAACTCGTATGCTCTAGACAGAATGGACCTTGGAAAAATACGCAGTGGGCTGTGCTCTACATCCTCTGTTCTCCCTCTTCCCATACTAAAACTGAAATAAACATACCAACATATTCCTACCAAACCCATCTTACATGTTAGTGTAGCCCTTACTGCTGTTATTTTCAAGCGTGGATTTTCATCTGCAAAGATAATCTAAGATTGGGAAAATTCTCCCATCAACTCATCTCAGCAAGACCCTTTTCTCCCCTTCCCCTTCTTCTGAGCGAGGTGGCTCAATGCAAGCCCCACCCTGGCAGCCAGACAATAAAGCTGCAAATAACTTATTCTGATCAAAGCCCCATCTGCTTGGCAGCAGCAATTCAACTGCACTTGTGGTTTTTGTATGGCTGCAGCTTCTGAATTGAATGATCCTTTCATTTAGATGGAAGTTTAAACAAAATATGGTAATTAGCATCAACCACTGTGGCTTTCATGGCTACTGTCTACAAAGACATCTCTAATAAAAGGACTTTTCTGCTTTCCCATCTAATTACACAACATGGTTGAACAATACAATTTACATTTAAATCAGGCAGCTCTTTTTCTTTAAGTCAGTTAACAGGCTTCCTGCCTTACACTACCTATTGGATGGCGTCAAGAATTCCACCTCAAAACCATTTTTATTTCATCTTCCCCTGAGGAATATGGCTGATATTGGTAAATTTTTGCACTAACCTTGCTAGTCTAAAACTACCTAACTTCCTTTTGAAAAGAAAGCAAGATTTAGCTTTACACCACAGTAGGTTGAAAAAAATCAGACATTATGTAGCATTGCAGTTTTATGACATAATAAAAGATGCCAGTGTGCAATGATGAATGTTTTTAATGAGATATCCACAATGGTGTAGTCAATAAAAATCTTTATAGACACAATCCTCAGCAATATAAACAAGATGAAAATTAGTTTATTTTAATCACTACCAGGATTTTTTTTTAGTTATATAATCCCTCACTACAATAAAAATCAATAGTGGAAAATTCAATCTTACAAAAAAAAAAAAGTATTTTTTTGGCAAATGATACTTCACAGACACGACACACAACGGCATCCTGGGCGGGATGTACCTGACCTTACAGCAAAGCCAGCATGGGCCTGACTAGCACTTGGGTTGAAAGGGAAACCCCTGGGGTGTAACAGCAGGTGCTGTAGAAAAAGGCCAGTGTCTCAGTGTCAAACACTTAGTAAACATTAGCCCACAAAAACTGATTGAATGGAAAGACTTAATCTGGCCCCATCATTGCTGATGAGCTGATAGGCAGGAATAAAATACTGTTTTAAAGCCTCTGGCTGGGGCGGGGATTTGGACACCTGAATTCCCTTAGGCTGCTCTGACAACTCCAATCTAAAGATTTATCCTAAAGACTTTTCTTACCACCTTCTATCTGCCAAGAGAAAGAAAAAGGGCAGGCAGATGAAATATATTAGAGGGAGCCACATATTTTAGTAGCATGAGTTATAATTTGAGGGAACAGTTTTACTGCGTGTATAATATGTTTGACATGTTTGTGAAACTCATTTTTAGAAATATAATTGGAAGGGAAAGCTCTGGACGGGTAAGCGGCATCCTCCATTAGTTCCAAAACAATGAGAGTGACACAAGGCACTGAAAGAGGAAAAGTTTTTATTTAAGTAATATCATCTACTGTACGTTTCCCAAACAGCTAAATCCCAAACAGATTGGGAACTGGAATACAGACAGACAGCATTCCTCACTTACATCCTGTTAGAGCTGAACAGTAAAACAGAGCAAGTTAAAATAGAAACTTTGAGTTAAATCCAACTCGACAGTCCTAGGTTTTAATAACTGTTCCAAGGAAGTGGTCTCCCACCCAAACACCTTGGGCAGACCAACTTGGAAGCCCCTCTTGCACCACTACAGCTACTCTCATCAAGCAATTATTCCCTTCTTTCCTTGGCCTGAGCTATTATTGCCCCCCCGGCCCATCCTGAGAGCTCAGGAGGCTCCTTCTCCAGGTTTGTTGCCCGGCGAGATGGTGGTAGACTTTTCTTACCCACAACATAATAAGAAATTCATCTACCAATCCCACCTTCCCTAGCAATGAGACACAGTGAAACGCAAGCACTCTCCTGCTTTCCACTGGAGAAAAAAAAAAACCAAAACAAAACCAAACAACAAACCAACCAAAACCAAATTTAACATATCGACAATTTTTGGAGAGAAGTGGCAAAAAGAATGGAAACTGAAAATGCTACTGTTCAAGGAACTGCTTGAGAGACATTCAGCTGTCCCCTAAGCAAGGAGAGCTTACAGCAGTCTTCAGACCCGCAGCAGACAAAAATAGGAATAAATTGCCATAAATGCCATAAATTACTTCCTTCTTCAGAATTATTTTGCCTGTGTCTTCTTGATAATATATGAAGGTACATTTAGAAATAGTCAATACAAGGTTCATGAATGATTAATAAGCTTTCATATTATGGGATACTGATGGTTATCTCCAGGTTAGGGGAAAACATTTTACACAAGACAGAATCCAACATCTGATACCTGTAAGGCTCTGAAACAGCAGAGGCTTTTCAATTCCCCTTTAATTCTGTAATTTCTTTGTGTCTATTTCCCTCATGTAAAAGAACTTCTTGCATGGCACCGTTGTGTTTGACTAGGAGAAGCTACAAGTTTGTGTCTGGGTGTAGTTTCCAAAGTTATAAAGTTTTCATTTTGTTTATCTTGTGATCCACATACATATTTGAATAAAAAGAAAAATCATTAAAAAGCAATCTTCTACATTTATATTTCTTATCTGGAATGCTGCCAAATATTCTGCCTTTAATTGTTCCAAGTATAAAACTGCATTTGCAACTTGAAAATTGTGTGTTCTGTGCACATTATCAGAAAATAACCTTGTGCACAAAGGAAAGTATTTGCCGGTTGCGCAGCTACTGTCATGCCAGGATAAACCACAAGGGATTTCACTATGATACAGCAATTTTGTTTGGAATTTACCTTGAACGTTTGAGCAAAGAGTATTTGCTAAACTGAAAATGCTCAACTTCTAAGCAAAACTGAAATATCTCCCTAGAAAGAAAAACACCCTGGCTACCACGGCTACAGCCACATGGGCTCAGAGCTGTGGCCCCAGTGGAAACACACAAATGCTACCTAATGGCTTCCACAGGCACAGTGAGGCTGATGCATCCCTAGGGAGAGATTCCCAGGCTGGAACTGGTACCACTGGTCTTGCTTCAGCACGACCAGCTCAGCCTGTCGCACCTTTCAGCTACAGCTTTAGGGCCCAGGGCTTGTTGCTCTGGACTGAAGTCTGGGAAACGAAGAACCGCTTTTTCACGTAGAGCTCCAGCATTAGCAGAGATACACATGCACTTTAATGTGAATTTCTTAATCATGTTGCTGTGTAACCTCTACTTTAGTTTTTCTTTTTATCACAGCAAAATGTCAAGCAAGGAAAATATTCAGCTTCTCAGAACTCAGTAGGCTGCTTCAACAAGACCTGACAATAACTCCACAGGTATCTTTGTAGAAAATGGCAGTCATGCAGCTTGGAAGCTTCATCATACTAAAAGCACTACAAATTAGACACCTTTAGTTCCAGCAATGACAACCTTAATAAAAGTTGTTTGATATTCCTATCATTATCAATGCAGATGAATGATCTGTAGCTCTAATGGTAAAAATTTCAAACACTGAAAAGGCACCAGATGTGGAATGAATAGCACCATGTTAAAAAGAAATATGCTCCTTCCCTAAAAAAATTTAAAAATTAAAAAAAATCTTTTTTATACTTTAAAAGGCACTAAAAAATTAAATAAGAAAAGGAAGGTATAGAATACCTTTTTTTAATGGAAACTGACCCCCAAAACCCAAGATGCATATTGAGCTCACATTAACAGGCCTAGGACTAAATGACCTAGTTTAGGTACAGGTACATCTGTAGACGTACAGGTAAGCTTGTAGTGTTCATCCTCTTGGAAAAGACTTCTGGAACCAAATGAGCATGTCAGCTGCTTAGCAACATCTCAGCTACGAGGTCTCAGCCTTTGCATCGTCAGGAAAAAGAGGTTTTGATCCTTCAGAAAGGAAGTTCTCATGACATCAAGTTTCTGCTGACAAGCAGCCAGGATGAATTGGTACCAGCCATAGGCATATGTACATATTCAAGATTCTTTCAAACAGAGGAAGCTTTACTTTACAGTTCCTATTTCAGAAACATGTTCCCCCCCCTCAGATTAAGGTACCATCCTATCTACTGCCAATCTCCTACTGACAGACCAACTACTACCAGCCACTGACACACTCCCATCTACAGCAGTCTGAGGTGACTCAGTAGAAACTATAGGCACCAGCTCTCAAGGGACAGGATGAATACACATGCTGTAATAAGACTGCACAGAAGATATTTGTCCGGGGTGCCACATTTACATGAAATGCAGTTGCAATTATGCAAAGCCATTATTATGATTATTTTTTTCAAATAAATGTCATTACTTGACAGAACTGCATATCTCATTCCAGTACATATGGATAGTATCTTGCTTTTAAAACCAAGCACAGAAGCCTTTCAATAGAATGCAAATTTATTTTTACTAAAAGGTGAATAGTTTTTTTACAGTATAAAGCAGAAACAGGCCTACCTTTCCCTCCCCTCTCCATCAATGCCATCCATTTATCAGTGCACCTACTGATCAAACTGTCCCTCAAAGGACTTGTCAAAACTCAGCACTACTTGTTAACACACAGACAGCTGCATCCACTGACTCACAGGCAGATACTGGACCTATTCAGGCCTGGATGAGAACTGCACGCTTTTTGTATTTATGTTGATTACTCCACCCTTGCCTTCCCTTTGTCTATATTTCATCTCAGGAAGCTGGACCAGATGACTTGCAGAAGTTCCTTCCAACATAAATTATTCTATGGTTCAAGAACTTTTGTCCTGCAGTTTCTCTGTGCAAAAAGCATGTTGTACAGAGACCAACCAAAAAAAAATTATTTCACGCTATTAAAATAATAGTTCTGGGTATGGCTATGAATATGTATAATTATTTGTGAAAATGTTACAGTTTTCTGAACACATAGATACACACGTGAAAAGCCAGCTGTCACTTTCTGTGCAGAAAAGCATTCTCAGACTTTGTTTGCATTAACATTTACGTGGTTACAGTCCACCAGGTCTCCTGTGCTTGTTCTAACAATTGGATTAAGATTGGCAGCCCAAAAGGGATTAGCACAGGTAGCGGGAATAGGCAGCGCTTCAATTTGATCTAGGAATAATAAATTTGTTTCTTGTAAAATGTCATTAAAATATCTAACAGGAAGATCTGTTGTCTATCCTAAAACATAAACATCCCATTCAAAGCTATACCCAACTGTAGCCAATGCCGGTGTCACATTATCATCTACAACTCTCATCTGAAAGTGCATTACTGTGTGGTCCTCTCACCTTTGAAACGTCTGCTTAGTATTGGCAGAAAGATATTCCAGTAGTGAATTTACAGGATTACTACAGTTTTTCCGCAACTGAAGGCACTTGCCTTTGCCCTGATGCCTTACAACACAGCACAGGCACACAATAATCCTTCAGAAAAGCACTGCCTGTCATGTCTTATTATTTAAGTATTGAAAGGCAGATAAGTATCCCACTTAAATGAGACAGGCCTTAATCTGTAAACACTTCAAAGGGATCTCTAATGACTTCGCTTTAACTCATCTTTCTTCATTTTAACTGCAGCTTTGATGTTCTCCCTAATCTTCATCTAACCCTCTGCTCAAGAACACATAATCACACAAGAGTTTCTGAGAATAGAACATGTACAACTGACATATCAAATAAAAGTCACACGTAGGTTAGACCTGGCAATCTAGTTTCCTTGAGAAGTAAATGAGGCCTCCGTGATCCACAACTTACTGCTGACAGATGCTCCTTGCACATGGGAGGGAAAATGTACCAACACTAAGAAGAGAAAACAAAGAAGTTTCAGGGAATTTGGCCACACCTGGTAATGGTAACATAACCTGCAGGGAGGGAAGCATTTGCAGATACTATTGACAAACGTTTCACCATCCCCATCACGACTTTGTGAACTTGTCACAGGCAAGTATTTGTGTTTCCTCAAGAATCTATCCATATTATTCTACTGAGAAGCTGTAAATCAATAGTATATGCAAATAATGGGCATTTCTAGCAGCCTAATAATACAAAGCAAGCCCCAAGAAAGATAATTTCCATAATATCAAGACAGCCATAGTAAGAGGATTACTTTTAGTCCAAAGGTATTTGTTATAACCTGATGCTACTGCAGTTCTATGTAGAAAATTAGTTACTTTTGTTACTTTCCAGAGAAGCTACTTGCCAGTGTAAATACATTTAATAAATGTTATTTCTGGATCATGTCATCAAATACCCACAGTATTTAAAAAAAGGCACACATACACCAAGAGTGTAAGTCTAAATACTTATAAGCAGTAGTACTAACTGTTAACTGCTGACCCCTAAGACTCTATATAATGAATAATATTCTAAAATGTTACTATGATGTTTCACCTTAAAGAAATAAATTTTGTATTTGTAAGCAAGCGTGGGGTTTAGAGATGAAGGATTCAACAGTTGCTCTGTCCAAATGGATGAGTCTAGAGGGCAGAGCAAAAGATTAGCTCAACAACTGAGCTCCTGCTCTGCCTCCGATAGTGATCTTCTGTTATTAACATCTGTGCCAGTGCTGACAATCCAGGTTTCTCCAGTGTTTAGAAAGTGCAGGACTCTCTTTGCAGAGATAATAACCACTGCCTTTTTCTGCCACTTACTCTTCAGACATTTCTTCAGTGGTGAGAAATGTAAACATTTTCATAATTTGCATGCAAACTCTGCTACCAATTACACCCCAAATAAGAGCCTGAAACGTAGAGCAGTTAGGCAAGGGATCCAAGCAAAGGATCTCTTGCTGCTGGTTAGTCCAGGAAGGCAAACATGGGTTTGAGCTCTATGGCAGCTCAGGCAGTAACACAAATAGCATGTCAGCTCCACACAGCATCATCTCAGGACAATTAAAAGCAAGTTACGCAGCCGCCTACAGATGGAAAACATGCTGTCAATAAAATGCTCTGTATCAGCCAATCTCCAAGTATAGAGAAGTCTAAAAATAGTTTCAAAGCACTGAGACATCCAACTCAGTGCAAGACTCGTGTAATCCTTGTTTTCATTTGATGTTTCATGTATAACCAATAAGGCCTATGTCAAGTCCCAATGCAGTATAACACTGGTGTTTTCCTACTATCTCTAGGGGGTGGCTTCTAACACCTCCACAAATTTCAGACTTCGACTAAGCACTAAGAAGAGGTCACCCTTTTATTCCCCAGGAATTCAAATGTCTTTTGAAAGTGGTGGCAATAAGTGGCAAAAAAACTTAAATAAAAAAAAACACAACACAGTATTTAAATAACCTTTTGCTACTTAAAAAGTGAACAAAAGGAAGTCCTGTATTTCATGCAAGCAGAATCACAGAATCACCTAGATTGGAAGGGACCTTTCAAGATCATCTAGTCCAACCAGTGGAAAAACAAACAAACAAAACCCCAAACCAAACCACATACCACAAAGGAACAACAACAACAAACCCCAAACACCCACACCACACCCAAACCAGCACCAACCCAACACTAATGCATATCCCTAAGCACCACGTCAACTCGTCTCTTGAATACCTCCAGGGATGGTGCCTCAACCACCTCCCTGGGCAGCCCATTCCAATGTCTGACAACCTTTTCCGTAAAGAAATATTTCCTCATATCTAACCTGACCTCAAAACGTAAAATACAAATTCCTGAAAGAGATAAAGCCCATTGAACATGTGTCCCAACTGCTACAGAAAATAAAAAGAAATCTATTGATTATAAGTAGGGTAAACCCCATAGACTATTGCTTATTAAAGCTCCCCCAAGCAGTACAAACTCTGCCTTCCCCTTCCAAATCCCTGAATAGGCAGCAGTGACCATGCAGTATGGAGCATCATGTTAGAGCACCCGGGCTACCAACTGCCCCACTCTTTGCTGATGTGCTGGGTAAAAGCTGTGCCACAGCAATGCAAAAGATTCCCCTGCTATTTCTAAACAGAGAAATCAGCAGAAAAGAGTTGTGTGACAAGATTTCTGCATTTTCATTTGTACAGTTTATTTCTGCAGTTTAAAAATAACATACAATTCCAAAGTAGTTCAGACTAAAAGTGAAGGAAAACAATACATAGGAAAATTTATTGCATCATTTCCTTTCCTCCTACAATTTGTCACTGATCTCGTAGGCTACGTGAACTACAGTTCTTTCAAAGAGATGCAATTTATATAAGGTCCCCATAACATACCTTAAAATAAACCTCAATTCTGACAGTTTGAAAAGTTAATTTCTGTTTCTACTCTCACTTCACCATACGACTCTTACTAAATTTTCATAAAAAGCATCAAACTAAAGACACCCCTATACATATGAAACATATTGTGGAACAGAATCCCAAACTGTCATAAAATGAATGGCAAATTTTCACAGCAAAGGACTTGAATGATTTGCCAGCCACAAATGGTTTGGTGAAATAACCTGTGAATAACAAGTAAACAAAATCCAAACCAAATGAAGTTATCCACAATGGGCTCGAGAACAATGGGTAAAAAGAAAGACAAAACTCCCCACGACTCATTCACTAATTCACAACTAGTAATTTATTCACTGAGTTACAATGGCATTTTACTCTGAAAAGCAAATACTGGTAGTTCCCGTCACATTGATTTCAAATATAGTATTCCAAGCAGATGGCTGTAGGAGTTTGTATCATTTCCTTGTTTACTTCTACTTGCTTGTTGTTTTTAAATTTGTCCCACCATAGCACAAAAGTACAGCTCAAAAAGGGGGTTTCAGTTGTGCATTTGCAGCCTGTGCTAATAACAGTGCATATATTTATGCCATCTAGTAACTGGCATAAACCTCAAAAGAAACATCAGAAGCTACTTATAATCTATATTATACCATATCTGGCATTTCTTTGAATTGCAAGTTCCTGTAAAATCTAAGACAGATAGAAAAATGAGGGGTGGGAACCCCAAACAGTCTTGGGGGTGAGTTAGTGCCTTGACAGGCAGTTAATAAGAGAGGCTAAGCACACAGCTAAACTGGTGGTAAGCCTTCCTATGAGAGACAAAGTTCTCAAGCAGAGCAGCAGGGCTGGTTGCCTACAGGTGCCTGTGTCCGTGCTGAGCTGCAAGGATGCTTTGGAGGAGCAGCATCTCTGGCAGGCTCACAGGGCCAACACAAGCCCAGCCAGGTCCAGCTCTGCACCAGGCTCCCCCAGGGCTGGCAGTGATATTCAGCGTGTCCAGGAGCTTCCCCATCTCTAAACCAGAGTCAGATGCTGCTGACACCATGATATGGCACAGAAACAGCCTGACAGAACACAAGCTGTTTTGCTGGGTGAAACACCTGGTCAAACAGTATTTTTAACGGTGCAGCAACCATGGAAATAAAGGACATGCAGCTACATGGGAATGCTAAAAATAACTCCTCTCTCTTTTGATGTAGTAAGAAATCCAAATGAGGACTTTTCAGGCAACAGTATCTCTGACTGCCAGGCTAAGAAAAAAATTGAACATTCGCTTACTTCTTTGCTTATTTTTTAAACACAAGAAAATTCACAGGGATTATTTAACTCAGGATGGTGGGAAGTAACATGAATCACAAAGTCCTGCTATAAAATTAGGAACCAGTTCTTGACTGGTTCTTTTTAATTATAACTTAAGCCTCTGCTTGGAGGTTTTTAATTCATCCATTTTACATATCACTGAATGTGGTTGTGGGTATTAGAGTCACCTTGTGCAAGTTCTGAAGGTGAAAAAACCACAAAGGGAAAAAAAACAGTCCTGTCAGCATCAGGGTACAATCAATAGCATCCCAGATTAGACAATCACCGCCACAGTGTATCGTTCACAATTTAAAAAAAACAAAACAAAACAAAAACATTTTAAATTGAATTCTTAAATAATTTAAAGATATCTACTTCATATGAAAAAAACAGGCCATTAAGGAAGTGACTTACAAGAGACCCACAAGACTCATCACCTTCAGCTGAACTGAGTTGAACTGAGCCTAAACTTTCAACATTAGTATAAGCAAGTTCAAAAGTCCATAGCATTAAAACAAAGATTTTCAAGATTCCTTTAAAAATATAATTAAATAAATGTATGATTTCACATAACTAGATACCTCAATTTTTAAGCTCACCATGACCTGGTTAATAAAAAAAAAAAGAGAAAGAGACCTGTTGGCACAAGTGATTGAGTTAATTTGTGTTCCCTTCCATTGAATTTTTCACAGCCTAACATTACCTGAGTAATTCTACACAAATGAATTTCCAGTGGGATTCAAGTGCATACATATTTACAAAATCCTTCCTTTGTTTAATATTAGTTAAAATTAAGGCTAAAGCGACTTGCTATTTTCACTAAAAGGCAAAAAAGACATTAGATACTAAATTGAATTGAATTCAAAAGACAAGCAGACCATCAATCACACACATGGTTAATACTGTTTCTCAGTATTAAAGTATTAAAACTGAGTTTCTCAGTTTTTCAGTGAAAAGCCCCAGAGCGCTGTATGCTATCAAAACTTAATTAAAAAATAGCATATTAAAATATAAGTAGTTTTTATGCATTACTTCAAAACTCTACTGTAGAAAGTAAAAGAATTCTGTTGCATCAATACATTTTCTTCAGAAAAGTTTAAAACTCCTAGGAGAAAACACCACTTCTAAATTCGTAAGACATTCCTTGTAAATATCAACTCCATTATAATGATTTCATTCAAAAACACAACTTCTGTAGGACTTTTCTGAAAGAACCCTGCCTAAGAATTAGTTTCCCATGGCATAACTCCTCATTTGATGCACAATCAATCAACACGTGAAGATGAAGGAATTTAGAAGGAAACTGAGAACACACGCACCCCTTCAGTACAAACACTGGGAGTATAAAAAATTGGATTGAAGGATATATACAATAGTAGGTTTAATATTTCTGGATTGAAGGATATATACAATAGTAGGTTTAATATTTCAAACATTATTTAATTTTGTGGTACTTCCTGTTAACAATTATTGGAAAAATTTATAGTAACATCATACGTTTACTATAAAGTATATTCTCAAATCCTCTCAGAAAGCAACAAACCCAGTGTTTGTGGGTGAAGCCACTGTTTGCACTAACTCTTCCTAATTGTACATGTCTTGTATGTGCATGAAGTAGTGCATGTGGCTGTTACTGGTTTAGAGTCCTTTAAACTCCCTGTCAGTCAGGTGCAGACTGCACAGCCAACTGCAATTATGCATTTACAGCAATTTGATTACCTAAGTAATTTAATATTATTTCAGGAAGAATTTGTATTTATTCTTGATTTCTGCAAAAGTATTATTGGAAACAATATTAGTTAGATTTGTCACTAGCATTTATTTCCAATTTAATATGTGGTTCCTAAGCATAAAAGGCTATTGAGACAAGTGTTAGGAAAAGAAAAAAAAAAAAACACTGCTTCCTTTGAGTTCCTTCTGTGTGGAAAATTCTGCAGCAGCTCAAGACTGAGTAAACCAGGGGGTGCAGCTGGAACCAATCCATGCTCTGCTTAAGTAACAGAAAAATTACTGAAGTGATGGGTTTTTTTTTTTCCGATAAACATCTGGACAAAATGGCCAGTGAGGGTAATTTGGAAGTTATTATTCAACACTACAGGCATTACTTTGTTTGAGGGAGAAAAGCATTAGTAATAAGCAACAAGCTATTGTCCTATCTGATTGCTAAGCTGGTGTTAACTACCAAACAACCCACCTTCTGAGTCCAGGAAAAGCATTTGAACATACACAGCTACTTCCAGCTCAGCTTTTTTACCTGGCCAGTAAGATTTCAGCTGCAGGGCTCTCCTGTTGTGTTTCCTTACTTACCAACATCCTGAGCATCTCATCCTGTAGCACAACATATCATTGATGAGCTTCTTATAAAAATGATTGTCACAAAAATGACTAGCAACAAAACAAAATAAAGAGTTTGTACACACACACACAAGATATTTTTCCCTTTACTTTAAGAATTCCTACGTTCCCCTCACCTATTTATTTATTTTCTTTCCTTGGTTTATGTATATCATGACTTGAACTGCAACTAAAACTGCCTGGGAAGTAATAGTTACAAACCGTGTGAGAGATTCAAAATCTCCTTATATATTATTAAGACAAAATTCTGTAGCTCTGAAAACTTTCCATTAAACATATATATTTTCCTATGACACATGAATAGTTCATGGTAATGTTCCTTCAGTGACCAGCATGCAGCCCAACATAACAGTTTATGGACAGCCAATTTGCCAAACTAATCCCACTGTTACCAGTAATCTGCATGTGTATCATGCTGAAAAAGGGATTACTAATGAAGATGATTTGCTTTAGCACTGATGGTTATGGGTTTTGGTACTTTACTTTATCACTTTGCAATATTAGAAACATTGAAAGAAATTAATAAAGAAATACGAACTAACACGCTCTGCCTCAGTACACCCCAACCAGTTTATTCTGCTCCACAGGTCTTAATCCAAATAAACCCAGCCTTAGATGCTTCTTAAATTCTCTCTAAGGTGTTCAGGTCTGCAGGTTGTCTCTCCTCTGTGCTTTCTTGGCTTGGGCATCTCAGCCACCTTTGAAGCCTGTCAACAAGAATGTGGGAGGATTTTGTGGTCTAACCCTGGCAGGAGGCTGACACCTCTCCCAGTCTCTCCACTATCTGGATCAGACTAACTGGGAGGTGTGAATGACTACAGCTTGTGTGTGGCCTGGGTAAAGCTCATTTCTTAACCCTTTCCTCCCCCGCTTCTTTTCTCAGTTCAGGGAGCAGAAGTTATGCTCTGCTGAATATATAGATAAAATGAAGCCACAGGGGCCACTGTGGCAGCTGGTGAGGAGCATCACTGTTGTCCCCAGCCACGGGACAAAATGACTTCTCACAGAAGCTGAAGATAAACATGGACATAACTGTCTATAGGATAAAACTACTTGCAATTCCTTAGGGGATCTCAAACTAGAGCAATCAATAAGCATTAATCTGTAGTTTACAGGAATTGAATTGTTGCTCTTGATTGTGTCTCAGTCCACTGGAAGTTCACACAAAGGGTAGCTGAGGGTTTAACCCATAGTAATCTGTACATCAAAATGCTTAGGGAAGAAGTCTGGGGGGAAGAAGACTCCATTTGCTGTCCTTTAAAAAAAACCCACAAACTTTAAGAGAAAGCAAAAAATGTCAGCAATTGTGCAGGAAAAACTACAGACGGAAAAGAACAGCATATGAAAAAAAGGATTTAATAGTATTTTTCACCTGTTCCACGTGTTTACATGAATTTAAATTTTCAAAGTATTTGCTATCAGTAACATTTTTACAACTAACACATTTTGTCCTAGGAAGGAGAGCTCACCCGTTATTAAACTCTTTACTAATGTGAACATCATTGCTGGAGGATTTCATGGAGTGGCAATAAGCACTACCATAACGAATGTTGTAAAGGAAGCAAGAGCACTGCTCATAGCCTAAAATTGCTTACACTAGTTTTAGCCTTTTTTGGGATCAATGTCTATTAGAGAGAGCAGCTCTGCTTTTGCCAAGACCCACTATACTCCCAAGTTTCTTGACTAATTTTCTTTACCACTACAAAAATGAATTTTAAAATTTCAACATGGAGTACAAATTAAATGAACAGTTTATGGGGCTTTGTTTTTTTTAGCTGTCATCTTCTGATTCACGACAAGCTCTGGATGATTCAGTACTACCAAATCCAAGTGTTCAAAGATGATGAGTCAGGACACCAATTCCATGAGATCTTACAGAAAAATAGTCAAGTTGGAGTTTTTATTTTACTTTTATTTTCTATCTTTTTTTTTTTTTTTAAATTAACGTTAAGGTCCACAAACTCTTATTAGCCTGGAGCTTTTTGTTTGTTTGTTTGTTTTCCAGAAAAGTATGCAAGCAAGAGATACAAATTGCCAGTACTGAGTTAAGGGAGAATCACTGAAGTGAAGAAATGTCAAGATTGTGCCAATAAAAGAAATAAAGATATTATAAGCACAGAAAAAAGTAAAACTCTGTATATTATAAGCTAGTCTTGAAGTCTCATTCATAAAAAAAAATATAAATATCAAGTTTCATATTTTACATCCAACTCAAAACTAGGATTTGTACAGTGCTCTCTATAGGTTTCCCTACTTTATTCTGGTTAGTTTAACTCCTAGAATGGAATAGCAACTAGCAAAATCAGTGGGAATTCTGTCTCTGATTTCAAGTTTCAAGAATTGCTTTCGGTGCACAGTTAAAACAAGGAAGGGCTACTATCATCACAGGTTTTAGACAGATTTTAAAAAAAAACAAACACAAACAACAAAAAAACAACCACTAACCAAAACTAAACCAAAATAGCCCTACCACAATCCAATTTTTCCAACTTTTGTAGGCTTACAATATATCTTGAAACTCTGTATTAGTTTGTTTGTTGTTTTTTAGAGGTGTTTTGTATTTGTTGTTGCTTGGTTTGGTTGGAGGTTTTTTTGGGGAGGGGCGGGACTGGAGGCATATTAAAGAATATCTAAATGTACTGCTTGTAAGTAATTAATTCTTTAAAAAAAGAACTAAAAACCAAACAACAATAAAACAATACCCCTCATCCAAGGATATTTTCTTAAATCCCAGGGGACCACATTAATTACTGCTGCAACACAAAATCCTCGTTTGTCCGCTGCAAGATCTGTTCCCTCAGAGGGAGCTGTACACAGGATCAGAATCTACCTTACTTCAAATGAACCGACTAATATTGCTGCCAATCTCAGGCCATACCAAGCTGAGACTGTCTCTTACATGAAGCACACTACGCTCCCATGAATTTGTTGGAGTGAGATGCCTCAGTTCATATAGTTACAAAACAGCCTCTTCTGAAGGGGACTGAAATCAATCAGTTCACCACTGAGCTTTTAGGGGACCAACCGATCCGCCCTGTACTCATTAGCGATGGAAGTGGTAAATCCAGCCATTTACTAATGTACCTTATGGTGCCTGTTTAAAAAGGATGAAAGAAGACCCAAGGACCCAGCTAAATTCAGCTCGAGAGAAGATTCAGCACTAGTGAGTGAGGAAGAGCTTCTGTTATGTATTCACTAGGCTGGCGAGCTTTGATATAATTAGAATGCAGAATAACTGCAGCAAACTGCTGGCATATGCTGAATTTACTGGTGTCCATATTGCTTAATGGGCCATCACCAACGCTGGGGGGGGGGGTCTGTTTGCTTCTAAGATGGGGAACACCGCTGGAAAATGAAAGAGCTCTAAAGGATGACCATTACATAAATATGAAACAGAAAAGGAGCTCTTCTATTTGGGTACCCTGATTTAGGCAGAGAGGATAAAGAACACCACAGGCAGATTTCTATACGAATGGTGACACTAAGCTGACCGTCTGGCAGAACCCGTAACAGCTGATTAAGAAGAAAAGGGAAAAATGTGATTAAGCCATCCTACAGGTAACAGCTTCATACTGTACTGTCATCTCTGAAACTCTCTAAAAGGAGCATTTTATAGGGTCTGACATAGCACATATATAAACGTACTTTAACAGCAAGAAGTTAAAACAAGTGAATACAGGGGAAATAAAATGTATTCATTAAAAGTAACTTGAATTAGCACAGAAGAGTCCCAGATTCAGGTTAAACTGAGCAGATTTCAGTAAGAGGAGCCAAAGGGACTTGGTAGTTTAAGTATCCCGGTGGGTAGTTCAATATTGTTTTAGTTTATTTGTGGAAAAGCAACATAAAGGAGCCAAGCCAGGCTAGAGAATTAAAAAAAAAAAAAACCCAAACAAAAAAAAAACCCCAAAGCACCCCAATCTCAAGCACTTCTCTTCACATTTATCCTTAGAAATGCAAACGAGCATTGTTCTTGTTAACAGGTGCTAACTAGCAAGGCATCACGCTGCGCTCAGATGTGTTCCGGATGAGCAAATGCCTTTATGTATTCCCGGTGACAGCCTCAGGAAAAGTGTCACACATTGAAAAAACAAAGATCAAACGCTCCTCAAAGCTGACTATGAGGTTTGAAAACGTAAAAGTAGTGATGAGGTTGAAAAGTGAGGTTGAAAAGGCATCAGTGAAACAGGACACTGCCATTGTGCATAATTTGTATTACTCTGCCTGCGAGTGCACTGTGGGAGAGTTTGTGCACATACACAACTTTAATTTCCAAGACTCCCCTTTCAGCAATGCTACATTCATCCCTTATTTCCAATAGCGATTCAATTATTCCCATTTTGGTATAAATTGGGAATAACTTCAAAGAAGCAAAGGGACAAGTGACCCAAGACGCCTCTTCCACTGGCGCAGATTTTCCAAACTTTCATCTGCTGTAGGTCTTTTACACTCCCTGCCACTACGTGCCTCACAATCACCACAGTGAGACTGAAAAAGTGATTTTTATTTTATTTCACAGACGGGACACCTACTGGGATAAAACATAAAAACCCAGCATAGCAGGGTAAATGTGTACGTTCAGGCCGGAGACACAGTCTCGGGCAGAGATACACATAACACATACAGGTATCTGTGGGCTGTAGCTACAGATGAAGAAGTAGCTGTGCATGTCAGTGCCTGTATGTATGAGTGGACGTAAGATCTTCTATAAACCTTGTCCTTTCCCGACACTGCACAGAGATACCTGCACCACGTAATAAAGAACAGCAGAAAGACATTCAAGCTGCAAGTAACACGTGAAGGCAAGCAGGACAGTCGCATGAGCAGAGCTCAGTGAGTCACACACGTTGCCACTGAGGCTTCCTTGCCTTTCAAAAAACGAAAACTAGGCTCTTTGTATGACCCCATCGAGCTGTGCACACAAGAGGTGCTTGTGGCAAGCGCTGTCCTTTTTATAATGCTGTGTGCAGCACAACAGAGAAAGAATGACCACGAGTACTTGATGGATCACAGAATTAGCTTTGCAGGTATGAAATCCCAGACTAGTACTCTGAGCAGAGGTTCCTCCATTCCTTCAAGCTATTATTCACCAGGTAGTTCAGTATTCTGGGCAAACTGAAATTCTACCTCACAGTGTAAATGAACGTGAAACTCCAGAAGATTAAATTAATCCTGTCTTGGGGCAGGAAAGTAGATTAGATGACTTTGGAAATCCTGTACAGCCCCATTTCTCATGATTCTACTATTGCCCAGGATTGCTGCCTGCTCTGTTCCCAACCTACCCCAGTGTCATTCAGATGACATTCTCATCTTTGTGCATTAACCACCCTAAAATATGTTAACCTGTTTAATTGCTTTTTTAAAAGCAGTCAGTTACCAATATGGAGTAGACTCATTATAAATATGGTGACGAAATACCCATGTTCATGTAAAAATATTGTAACTTAATTTCATCCACATTATCTCTTGCAAAATCTTTTGGGAAGGAAACCCACATAAGTGGAACCCCTGTCCCAGTTTAGTCTGCAACCTTTCCCCATCTCCGCTTAGTTAAAGAGGGCCCAGCTCACAAGATCTGCTTGCATCACTGTCAACAACCTTAACTGGACAGTGCTCGGCAGAGGAACTGATGCTTTAAAAGGAACCTGAAATAGAAGCCCATGCCAGACACAGCTGACTCAGATTTGAGAGACTGGGCCTTACAGAGATCTTTCTAATTTGTTCTGCTCTTTCCTGTATCAGCCATTGGAAAGAATTGAGTCACTCTCTGCTCTGGAAATTCATTATCCACAACTTGGTTCTAACGGGATTCATACATAATTCATCTCTTGACAGTGAAACAGGCATTGCAAGAGAAGGGAAGACACCCCAAGGTCAAATATTGCTTGGTGTTTGTGATTCACACAGCTCCATGCGATACTGCTGCTTTCTGCTTCCCTTAGTTAGATTCAAGAGACATGATTAGGTCAAGGGAAAAATTTTCAAATTAATGGGACAACAATATAGCTTCTAAATGACCCAAGAACTGTGCAGTTGGGGAATTGACGTTTTAAAAGGTTATTGATTATATAATTAACATAGATAATCAATAAAATTTAGTTAACATTTATGTAGACATTAAATAGAGTATGAAATCTGACTGTGAACATCTGACAAATACCTCCACTAGGAATCTAGAGACACATTTGAAGAGAGATGCTTTGCTAAGATCCTAAAATGTGTAATAAATTTGAAGAAAAACCTCTGCTAGACCCATTTAGTAAACTGATCTTTCTGCAAACTGTTTTTACCAACTAATAAATTCCTTAGACGCCACCCAAAGCAAGTACCAAGTCAGCAGCACAGCATGGATTTGTCATTAATCATGTTCCTAAGTGACTGCCTTTTCTCTAGAAAGGCCAGTTCCCCTGTTGCTCAGAGCACACTATTTCACTCCTCAGCACTGTAGCAAAACCAGCAAAAAAAGTACTCAGCAGGCATTAGTTAGAGGTGTTAGGGATATTCCAAAAAATGTCTTTTAGTCAGAATATGCTCATTTGAGGGGTGAGAGGAGGAGAAAGGGAAAAAAATTGAACGTTTTTCTTGGAATATACCCATCTCAAAGAGGTTTTGTGGGAGAGATTTGTCATGATTGGGCTCTATTTTCCCATCAGAATAGCCAATAGGAGACTGGTTGGAGATTGCAGATGTGAATCGAGCAGGAAAATCTAACCAGTGGTTACTGGCTGTTTTGGACTATGTCATTTCTCTGCTGGTAAGTTTGATTTGAAGTGCTTGAAAGGTCTGTTTCACTTCTGCAGCAGAAAAGGAAACTTCACATTTTGCAGAAGAGAATCTGGATTTCTAATTAGGCTGTAATTGCATTCTTTCCTTTCGTAGCTCACTCGGGCTCTAGGTGGGCTGTTTTGCAGACCACCCAACTGTGGAACCTTGCAGACTCAGAGTCCCTCCAACACCTCTCCAGAGGCTTTCCGTGAAATAGCTGAGTTAATGCTCACAGTATCAAAGTGCTCATAGCCTTTGCTTCCTCTCATTTTAAAGAAAAGTAAAGGTATTCAGCTTTTCCCTGCAATGAATGAGCTGGAGCACAAGCTGAAAGGTGGAAAATGAATACAGGTAAAACAGAAACAGGCAACCCAAACATTCTGTGAGCACTAAGGAATCATGGTTTAAACATAAAAAGATTGATTTTTGTATACGTCCTCTGTAGATCTGATAAACTAAGCACCACCTCTGGTAACAGGGAAGTTACTTTTGTAACTTATTCTGTCAATATAACCCCAAAATTTGCCCCAAACAAGTTAAGCCCTGCAAATTTGTTCTGTATTATCTATAAATCATTCACTGGAATAAAGCAATCTCAGCAGAACCAAAACAGCCACGCTGAAAAGCAGGGACAATTGTCAGCAAGTAGACAGACAGAGAATGTGCACTGCCAAGATATCAGAGTAAGGGAGCATATTTGTATTTTTTTCAGAGGAACACATTGTTTCTTTAATAAAACCAAAACTTTAAAACCACAAAACCCATTTCAGCCATAACAAACATTTAGGTAAATGTATACATACACAGAAGACAGACACAAAGAAAGCACTAAGTTTCAGGTAATTACTTTGCCACAACATGTCTAGACTCCCAAAATTACTTTAAAAAACTATCATAAAAACGAGAGATTTAAGAAAAAAATATCCACATGAATTCTCCATACAAATGTTAATGGTTTTCCTTTGAGCAAAGCAGTTTGTGAAGGGCTTACTGCTATCACGGTAACGAACTACCCAAACACAATGATTCTGAAGAATGAAATTCAATCTCCTGTTTAAAAAGATCACATCCACACCAAAAAAATGAAATATGTCGCTGAGATAAATGAAGGCAGGAAGATGAAAAAGAACGTGTTAGCAGGGAAGTGATTCTTCACAGTTACTAATGCTCCTTCTCTCCTCCAGCATTCCTGCCATTGGAAGCTGACTGTTAAAGGGGCAAACTGAACCCTGGGACTAGAAGGTGGCACTTGCACAAATTGTGACAACAGAGTTACCAATACTCATAATGAATACAATTTTGCTAACAAGTACTGACACTGACCAAGCCCAAATGCCTGTGGAGCTAACATTCCAACTAAATCACTTTTAATCAATAATTTGCCTGCTTCCAGTGGCTGAGTCCGAGAGGAAAATGGTAATTTTATCACAGAAAGCAGAAAATAGCATCAAGGAGTAAAAAACGTTAGTGTAAAGATCTGCACAGAGACACAAAGATTGGTCTGAATGAAGCATGAAGGGGAACACGTGTGTGAAACAAGAGATGAGGAGTCAGAACAGTGATATGTGCTGCTGTGACCTGATTGACAGCAACCACACTGGTAAGTATCAGAGCATGTTATTTCCATCAAGATCAGGCAGACTATGTAATTTCTCTTCCTCTTACCCCAACAGAAGGTCATACTGCAGCCATAGTTACCACACACCAGAGAAACAAAGAAAAAGGGCAGCATAATATGCACACAGGATAAAGTCAGCAAGATTGAGACAAGTTTCATGCCATAACTGCTGAAACCTAAGGGATATAAAAGACTTGTCCAAAACTCAGCTCATCACCACAATCTATGTGAAATCCATGAGATATAGTGAGGATTCAACACTCAGCGCCCTTGTCCTGTGGGCTGTGCACAAGGATCCTGGCCAGTCTGCTTGGACACACATGGTTTGGTGCTGGTGTTCTCTCAATATCCAAGGAGGCTGAAAACAGATTGGTTTTCTCACACATAATGAGAAATATTGTGGGGTTATTTCCAGAGCTCATGAACTAGCTTTTCCCTGGGTATATGTCATCACAAGAGATGAACTTCCTTTGCTTCCACCCTCCTCAGAAAGTCCCTCTAAAAGTACCAACAGATCATCACAAAAAACTGTTTGGTTTCCTGAAGTGTGTTTACCTTCTTCTGGTTGAGGCCCCGCGGCTGATTCCCAGCACACAACAGAGCCTTGCATGAGGGAAGGGAATGCTGCAGAGTTTTCCTGTACCGTACTTCTGCAGGCTTTCCAACAGACAGGAACAAAGAGCTTTTCATCTCCTAGCAATTCACATCACAAATACAAATTAATGTCAGCCATACATATAATTTTGATATTTCCTTCTTGGCACTTAAAAACCAAATAAACCAAAACAAAACCTCTTCCCTGCAGAGGAAGAAAAATTAAAGAAAATACAGGGATTAACAGTAATGCCATAAAATAAAAATGCACCTTAACACTTAGTTACTAACACTCTACTATTCAGACTCATTCAGTCCAAGTTACTGGCTCACTGTTCTCACTGATAACTTAAATTATTGGCTCTCTTCATCCAATACAAATGAAAGACAACACATTCTTCACTTACCTGCAGCCAAAGCAAGAATATTTTCCTCATCTCTGTTAATACTGCTTTTTATGCTATTACCAGTAAAAGATAGATTTGGGACATTTTCTGTAATTATTCACCCAAAGTGGTCCTTTATATTTCAGCCAGGATTATCCAGAGAATAATGCACTTTCATCCTTTTCCTCAAAACATACTTGGGCCCCAGGAAATTTAACTGCCTCCATCTAATCCCATGAAAGTCCTTTCTGAATCACTCGGGGATTGACCTCATGAATTTTTCATTGTTATTTCTTGGTGGGACTGTCAATCAGAGATGAAAAAGAGGAAAACAAAACACAGAGTGAAGTGGTTTGCTAGAAACATCACCTCAGCCAGCACTAGAATTACATCAGATGGCATGAAGAAGAATCTCCTCTAAAAAGCAGCATTGAAAAAAAATGTCTATTTTGTGTCCTTTTCTAGGATTTAGTGTCTGTTTTCTAGGATTAATAGCTTATTTCTTTCTTATGTTTTTGGTATTTTTTCCCCCAGCATACTCAGTGTTTCATTGTTTCCTAAATAACATCATAGACACTTCACAAAAGTCTACAGCAAAACTTCAGCATCGGTTGTGTTTTAATCAGTTTTCATCAAGTTATCCTCAAATCAAACACCATAAGATTTTTTTTCTTCACACGTCTGTGTAGTCACATTCACAGCAGTGACAGAAATATGGAAGGTGTGGAAATATGAAAGATGTCTGATCACTGCTGACAAGTTAAATGTGAGCACAAAGAATGTTCTCTCGCAAGCAGTCAAAGCACAAAGACTATACATCAATCAAGCACAGAAGTTTGGCATAAGCAGCCTGGCCCGAGTATCATTTAGGAGTCCCAGCCACACATTAAGACCCCACAGGTGCTTTGCAAATGCAAATTAGAAGGGCTGATCTTTCCCTAAAGGCCATATAGTAATTATGTATAAAGAAATGCAGAGGCAACATAGTATAACTTTTGCAGACCTTTTCAGCTGGCCTTAAGATAACTTATTCTCTAAGAAGTATGTTCTTTTAAGTTAAAGAACAGCTTTAAAAAAATAAATCTTTTAGTATGAGAAAGGCAAAAAGAAGCATCATGGAAGAAAAGAATCAAGATAAGCACTCACAATTGAGAAACAAGAAGGTAGAGCAGGATTCTCACCCCTGAAAGCTACAACTAAGCACAAGGCAAAGGCTCTGACCTGCTCGGGTAAACACAGGCAAGAACTTTAGTTTGAAGAACTGAATCTGTTCTTCCCAGACACAGGAAGGCAATTTTGATACAGCTGCTTTCTGTATTTCTGTTAATACAATTCTATGCTAGTAAGGCCTTCACATCTTTGCAACGTAAGGATTGAACCCATTCATGTTCAAGGATGCAAAGATGTGAAATATGGCTATATATGAGTTATAGCTTGTGAATTTGAAGAAACACGGGGATCTGAAGTCTGTTTCATCCAACGTATACATTCTCTTTCCATAGTATTGATAGTGTGTTATTCTAAATTCATTTATAGTGCATCATGGTTAATGTTTTCAATAAAGCTCCAAGACCTTTGAATACCTACTTTTTCAAGGCTGGTTCCTTAAACTCACGGGTTGGAGCTCTTGAGTAGAGCATTAGTAATCTGCTGTAGCTGCATGCACTTGGGGGCTGCAACAGAACCTGCCTATAGGAAGTACCTATATATGTTAGAGGTTACCTTTTCCAATACAGTTCAGCAGTCAGGGGACAGCCTCCCACCCCTAACTGTTCATGTGAGCACTTTGTTCTCAGAAAAGGCACTTTATTGCTGGAAAAGAGAAGTAAATTTTCATTCGGGAATAATTACTCTGCTGTGAATCCAGAATAAAGGGCCATCGCAGGGATGGTCCAACATAATTTGTATCACAGTAGTTGTGCCAGTTGGGGAGGAGAAAAAAAGCACAAAGTAAAAAGCTCTTGTGTAACTGAATGTGCATATTTCAGATTTCCTTTTGTTGGCTACCAAGGTTTTTCTATACTAGATTTGAGCAACACGACTGACCCTAAGCCATGTGGGTCAATCTCCTCAGCCATTAACACAGAATTCAGAATATCCTTACACACGCATGAGAGGACGGGTGGGATTTTCTTAAATCAATATAAATCAAATGCTTACTTCACATAACAATAAATAGTTCAAAATATATATAGCTCACATGAGGGGTTCTGCCTGGGAGTCTCAGCACTGCTTGGGGGTATTCATGGAGCAACACAAAACTAGACTTCTGATTTTGGAATACATATAATCTCAAACTCAAAGTGCATCTAAATAAATAACTCTAGCATAAAGTTAAACAGAGGTTTCTGAGACAGAAAGGAGGACGGGTTTCCTCTAATATTACTCCCTGGACAGCATGACATTTGTGCAAGTCAGAGGCCAAGCGTCCAGGAGTCTTCCCATTACCACTGCAGCTGCTCTGGGTCAAACCAGCACTACGAAATCTAAGTTTGTTTTCAATTGGTCATTTGTTGTTTGGATATTTGGTTTTGTGTTGGCTCCTGGAGAATATGTTGTTTGCAGGCTTTTTGGTTTGTTTTTAGTGGACTAGTAAATTGTGAAGCATACACTGCAAACAACCAAACTCTACAGGAGCTGTAAACTCTACTCTCTGTTTGGTCACACACACACACACACACCCCCTTTTCTACTATCAAATGCACTGGTTTTCCCTATAGGAAAAAAGGAGAAAAACAGGATTTCTCAACCCTCCTTAGCGTAACTCTCCCAGTAGCAGCAGAATTAAGACAACTAAAGAAAGAAAGGGTTAGTAGGAACTTGATGTTAAACAACAATCAAAGACATGTAATGCCTAAAATAACATCATCCACCTGAAGCCCTTCAAACAAACATCACCGATAAGTAAACTGCCATTTATTTTAGTTCTTTCCTAAAGACTCTGTATCCCTGGTACCCAAGAGTAAGAGACGAGAAAGCTGCAGATTAAGTTGTCTGTTTTATCATCATTACCACACTTTTCCAGAAAGTCCTAGAGCAAAGTGTAGGGAAGAGGTGGGTTGGTTTGTTTAAATTAAATTTTAAAAAGGTAAGAATCAATTTATTTAAAACTCTTTGTCCATGCCACTATCACAAGGGAAGAAATGCTATGTCTACACTGTTTTTTCTTGCCAGTTGAAATTTAAAGCTCAGCAAAATCTCTCTGAACTTTCTTTGTGCAATTTAAATCAAAAGCCAGACTTCAAAAAAGGTAATATAGCAATTACATTAAAAAAACAAAATAATTTGTGGAATAGAAAGTCATCAAACCAACAGACAAAGGAGTGAACAGAGCTCTAGTTAAGAGGAAGGGGGGAAACGTCTGTATGAATAGAACAGGACTCTTTTCCAAGCAAGCCAAGAAGTGCTAAGCTTTGAGAGTTAGACATAAACCTTTCTACGCCAGTAAGACATTCCTCCTTGTAAAGAGGTGCTTTCTTTAGTCTCACTTTGCTTCCTTTCCTGTTCTCTAATCATCCTATTGGGCAACTAGATCTTTCATTTTCCCTTTGAGTTTGGTAATTCCTTTCTAACTGGTTACGTAGCTCACTAGTGGAAGCAAAGAGGGTACTGGTTTGTTACCAGCTGGCCTGTGTAGAAAGTAAAATGCGTCCATGAAAACTTGAATTACTGTCTCCATCTGCATTTATAATGCTATGTGATTATGTGCAGCTATGAAAGTAATATGGTATTTTACCAGAAACAGTTCCCCTTTCCTCCTCTTTTAAAATTTTGGTGTCTGCTTAGAGCCCAAATAACATATGCAATTTGTTAGCTTTCACACATTGAGACTCACTTTTTTGGCCCCTACTTCCACTCCCTTGTGTTGGTGTGTCCACACCATAGGTGTCTGCAGCATGACACTCCTGCCTCTCTCTTGTTCTAGACACCTCATGCCAGAAGCAGAAGGTCAGAAGATCTGTGCCAGGGACCTGGTGAAGGAGAGAAGAAATAAGAAAGCAAGCAAGGGGAGAAAAATGCTGCTGAAGTACAGCAGGAGTTCTGCCCTGCAGGATAACACTCAACACGAGATAATTCTTGGCTGTGCTTTTGTTATTGCCTTCGCCTTCAGTGGTTATATGTACAATACAGCCCTTACATGGCAGGATAAATGGTCTGTACATACTTAACTCCATCCTCATTCAGCATATGTAACCCTAAATGAGACTAAAGGACATTCTTTAAGAGTGCATAGAATGCATGCCTCGATAGGTCCTATATCAATAAATGGTGCAGTGTATTCTACAAGCAACTGTCAAATCTCCCTTCTATTAAAAATCTGCAATTTTTTGTATCTCAAACAGCGCTTTACAGAAATTCACAGAAAAAAAAATAGAAATATCTTCAATGCATAAATGTAATTTCTGAGGCATGTCCCAGAATATATATTTTAACATATTAACACAATGAAAAAGGAGCTTCAAGATGTAATGTGCTGTCAAATCACAACCAATTCTGAGACAGGTGCTTCCATGTCTGATTAAGCAAGCAAGAAAGGATGAAGACAATTGGTCTTTAAAGCAGGAAAAAGCAGAAAAGCTCCCTCAAATGGACAGCAGTAGAGGGAATAAAGTGCCTGCCAATGCATTTTAAAAACAATTTTAACAGCTCATTCTACTGAAGTTATCTCAGGAATAGCTTTGTTTTCAGACATTTTTATTTTCAGACCAAATGTTTCATACCTAACACACATACATATTCCTTGCATGTAAATACATCTGATTTGGCATGGTTGTCAGAGCAATTGGGTGACTATTCACAATAATAACCCTGGAAGAGACCCAGGGAACCTTCAGGAAGTTTCTAGTCCAAACTCCTACTCAAAGCAGGGTCATCTATGAGGTCAAATCAGGTTGCTCAAGGTTTATACAGTCAGGTCTTACAACCCTCAAGGGATGGAGACTGCACAATCTCTCTAAGTAACCACCTACCTCACGATCCTCATATACTTAAAACAAAACAAAATTTATCCAACCTGAACCTGGTTTGTTTCTATTTATGAATGTTGTTTCTCATCTTTTCACAGTGAAAAGTCTGGTGCCTTGTAAGGAATGGCATAGTGGTTTTCCTAGGAGTTGTTACTGCTTTGATAAAATACGTGAGAGATTTCCAGCAAAGTTCTTCAATCAAGAACAGAAACCATGAATAAAACCTGCAGCATTTGTAAAAATATCTGAAGAGTTCACCATAAACTACATTTGCGTTACAGAAAGGCCAATTCCTCATTACTTTATAGTAAATATAAACATTTTGGAAGAGTGGAAAATTAATATAAATTAGCTAAAAAACAGAGGTAAAGAGGTTTTAATTTCAAGGGCAAACCAAAGCAAAATACATTGATCATGGAAATTTCAAGATCAAAATTAGGCAGCTTAAACTGCCTACACCACAATTTTCCAATCACTGCCTAAGGCAAAAATGTCAGAGCTGAACTAAATTGCCTAAATTAGGATGTTTAGCTTGACATGTTTATTCTAGCTGAAAGCCAAACAAGTCTTTCCAACTTTCTAGAGTTTTCTTCATCCATTTTCTTTAGGAAAAAAAAAAGCCGATAACTATTTTTCTAGCAATTCTACAATAAGGAAGAAACAAAGTTACATGTATATGTGCATGTATACGTGCAAATATACCTACATACATATATATATATACAAATGTCCATAAAATACAATGTTTATATATATAATTTTATATATATATACAAACTATTAGGTTTCTCATTGTTTGCAAATGGTTGGCAAAAGGTTTCATATTTAGCTATAGATAATTTATAGCAGTCATCTCTAATAGTTATAGGTAAATGTACTTTGGATAATTAGAGATGAGCCTGAATTCCTCATACTTAGCAAATGTCAATCCACTGTGACAAACATCAATTAACTTAGTTTCTGGGGATGAGCAGCCCTCTGTGCTGTCACAGCTGGAAATGGTCAGAGGGGGAAGAGACCAGGGAGAGCTGGAGTAGGCACAGCAACACGAGGATCTGCAGCCACAGCACAGTGTACAAACTGCCTGGCAGAGCAGGAAGATCAAAAACCCACACAAATGCAATTCGGCTCCATCCAGTACCCACAGAGCCAGTTTAGGGCTACTGTGAGCATCCCTGATTTACACTTCAACACTGGTACATCTTAAAAAGTCAGTAATCTACCTCATACTCAGGGCAATTTCAGAGGAAATTGCTTTTTGCTTTCAAAATTTGACTGATTTGAGTATTATAAGAGGGTCTGCAGGTACCTGGAAGGAAATTGAAGTAAAAAAAAAAAAAAACAACAAAGGAGCTATTATAAAATACTTCATGTGCATTACAAATTGTGCTTACACAAGCACATGATACATTCTAATACATTAGTGAAATGAAATTGAGGTGACTTCTAAGAGGAAAGATATTAAAGTCTCCTCAGGCATAGCAATTCGGGTGCGATTGGAGGCTCTTCTCTCCAGTTCACCCATGGAGGGTGTGCAGCTCACATGAGGCTCAGTTACTGAGACTATTTTTTGTAGCTGTCTAGCAGTAAAATGCCCCATCCAAGACACAAGAATGTACCTCTGTGAGGACAACAGAAGAGGGATTGAATGAGAAGGGCTGTACTCATGTGTGACTGAGCAAAACGAGTATTCTCCATCTCTTGTCACATGTTTGATTGATAGACAGTAACTGGATCCAGGCACTAAGTTCTCTACTCTCTCCTCTACGAAGAGATGCCTTAAATGCATCCACTTAAAGGCAGCCACTGCTGAGAAAACAGCTATGAACGGAACAGAGCAGCCAGAATCTGATGAAGGCCTAGAGGAGTCACACACAGATGCTTTGCTTTAGAAGAACATGTGCCACCCTGCCATTAGGATTTACGATTTGGAGATTAGGTGGTGTTTTGGGGGAAATTACATTCAGAAATTGGTGTTCTACTTCCCTGATCTCATTGTCTAAAGACATTTTTGCTGAAAGGGACCATCTATTTCCACCTATGTCTTTGGACCAGACCACCCACTCCCCAACTCCACTAAATAAACAAACAAACAATCTTCAGCAGGCAGAGCTTCACATTATTTAGCCTCTATATTAAAGTGTATCCTTTATATTAAACAACGAATTCTTTTATTAAACTCCTCTTTCTAGTATTATTGAAAATACTAAAACCACTAAACATCCATTGCTCAATGTCCTAGACCTAATAGAGTCAAAAAGACTAAGTGCATCAAATTGGATTGTAAATTACATGAGTTCTATTTTGAGCTTGACATCATTCATCCTGTTGTTTCAATGTAATTATATTTAGCCTTCAATCCATTCCTGGCAGCCCTAATACTTCACATTTTGTTAGTCTGTCTGCTTTACCCTGATTAGAGACTTACAAAAATAACTACACTTCAAAACATCACTTCAGAAAATTAACCCTAAAGCGTTGTTCACAACCCATCAACACTTCTGTGCAACAGGAAAAATATCATGAGTGCCCAGCTGACAACAGTAGCTGCTGAAAGCAGTAACAGAAAAAAACTATGAAAACTCAGAAAAACACACATACAGATTTCAGTTCTGAACTCTTTAATAGCCTAGAATATGAATTTGACAGCAAATACTGTAGTTACTTTATTATAACCTAGATTCATATGTGTAAAGCTTTCTATAAAAAAAACCCAACACCTCTTTATTTCCTCTGCCAGATCTTAGGGAAAAGATTATACTTCTCCTTTAGTATTTTCAGCAAAATCAGCTGGAAATAAATGTATTTTACAGTTATTTTTAAGAAAATGTTTTAAAGATATGTAAATTATCCTCGTTGAACAATGACCTTTTTGCTACTTTAGACTTTTCAAGATTAAATAAAAAAACTCCAAAAATTACTCCACAATTTGGAGGGGAAAAACTTAAATTATAAAATTTAAATTCCAAAATAGCATTCATTTTCTTTGGATCATAGAATAATGCATCAAGCTTATGTACTTTGTGCAGGTAGCTTACATTTGACTGCATCTCTATGGTACAAACAATTCATTTGATACCTTTACTTCTGCAAAATCTAGTTTCCACAAATATTCACTAACCTATTTACTATGTAAAAGACCCCTTTCAATGGATATACCTAGTTCTTCTAAATAGTATTGCAAAAAAAAGAAAAAGTTCAATATTAATAATATACATACAAGCAATTGTCCCAGGAATGGGCATTATATCATCAGAAGGTTCCCGCAAATACAAACACCTCCAAAGTTCTATTTTGCCCTGCCTCACCTTGGTGGTTGCTTTAACTTTACTCTGGGAGCCCAGCAGGACTTCCTTGCCCTAAAGGGAGGCTTTAGCCCGAGCCCTAGTTGCACAGCACCTCTTTGGGCTGGAGTTGTAACACCCATTGGGAAATAACTGATGCTTCAACATTCCTTACTGGAATACAGTATTTGTGTAGCTAACAGAGATCCCACAGCTTCGGAGAGTCTCAATACACATTCTTTCCTGAATTCAAATGATCATCCCAAATCTAAAACACAAAGCTCAACACCTCAACTAGCAAAAATTATTGTTACTTTTTTGTTATTGGTCTTAAGCAAGCCAAAAGTTTCTTATTCTTTCCCAAACCTACCAACAAACACCAAAGGCTGTCACTAAAAATTGTAAAGGACTCAACATTACACTAGTGGAAGTGACATTTCTGTTTTGTTCATCCAGTGTAATATGAAAATCTTTTTCATCCACTCCTGCTGAGATGATGCTTAGCAGTGTAGGATCACAGGACAGTAAGTCTTCCTTCAAGTCCTACTTTTACATAAGACTTCATGGTATGTACCTAATGCTACAAATTTTTCTATTCTTCATTATTTCTTCAAAATATTTCTTTGAAAGTGACAAAGTTGTCTTTGATGGAGGGCAAGAAGACAACTTATTAGAATCACCGTTCACACAAAAGTTAGTCCAGCTCAAAGCACCAGTAGAAATGACTCTGTGTGAATAAACATATTTCAAAGGTAATGGGTAGGAAATAGCATTTGATGATTATATGTTTTGGATGTGTAAAAACTGCAACTTAAACTGAGAGCTCAGCTGAGATCTAACCTGCTATGTTTCCCTCAAATCCAGATTTATCATTGCCTCCTATTGCTGAGTTTGGCTCAACATCTTGCCCCAGGGTGTTGAACGACACCCACAGGGTCCTCCTGGAAAAGAATAAAAGCTTTTTCTCTCAGCTAACCAATAAAGAACAAGTCAACAGCACTCCAGGAACACCTATTAAAGTCTAACAGAGCCTAATAAAAACAGTTACTTAAATATTAAAGCCATTTCATTGCTAGTGGCTGGAACATGAGAAACCAGGAATTTCAACTGGTTCAAGCCTTTATCAAAACTTAAAAAGAAAACGTGTGCTATTTATAGGCACAAGCATAGAAGCCCTGCGCTTGCCAGCTCATTTTATTGCTCACTTCAAAGAAAATTCATCTTTAAACCAATTATTTCTTAAATCCTGCAACTGAAACTGGTGTCTCAGCCCCCTACGTCAGCGCTACTGTAACCAGCAACTCAAAGGACGACAGCCCGAAACAAATCAGAGTCAGTCAGAACCACTACCATCAACTGTGGGGACAGAGTTTATAAATTCTTTCACGGTGTTAAAAATATCAGAAACACCGTTCGTATTTAGACAGGTGTAAAGGCACAACAGATTATGAATTTTCAAGGCTTAACAGAAACAAAGGGTGCAAAGAGAAACATAAGGAAGTGGGTACAAAAAAGAAACTTTTAATTTCTCACCACTGAAGTCAAGATAAAAATAAAACCACTCCTAAAATAAATTTGTCCTAAGTCCATAATTACACCAAAAATTTAAGATGTTTACTTTCCTTTAAATTGAATTCTAACATTGATGATGGCTAAAGTCCATGTTCATTTCATCCTTTCCTCCCCTCCTGTTGCACTGCATTTCCATTCTAGAAACAGTTTATATTGTTTCAGTTCAGAGATAGTTTCTGTTGTGAAAGGCTCTGCTTTACTGCAACAGCTGTACGGTGGAGAGGAAAAACTGCTCATTGCACTGGGGATTTTGGCAGCTCCCAAGTAGAAACCTGCCACATAGAACTTCATTTTGGACTGCCCATGGGTGTCCTCACTGCCTGCTCTCTTCCCTTTCTCTGCTCACCTCACAAATATTCCACACTCCATCGAGGTTTGCAAGTTGATATTCTTCATGTTTCGATTATTCATATGAGTGAACAGTCAAAAGCATTCAAGTGTAGGCTCTACTTTATTTCATTCCAACCTGGGAGATTTTTTATTTTTATTTCAAAGACACCTCTTATATTTATACTTGTTCACCTAAATCTTGAAGGCATTTAGGAACGTGCCTAAGCACACCCTTGTTCAGTAAGTCACTTAAACCTGGTCTGTTGACTGCAGAAGACGTGCTAATTAACAGCCTTTGATGAAATCTTTTTCATAACATCACATTAAGGAAATTATTAATAGCCATGAATATACATACATCTGGGTTATTTTTCATAAGTAACTTCACAGATCTAAGATACGTGTATGTATGAGCTAAGTATCACAAACCAATCGTGTAGTAATCCCCTCAACTAAGTCTCCTACAGCCACAGAAGTATTTTTTAAATCACATCTAACATTTAGGTTCAATGGCAGATTCATCCTTTTCTGTTCAATATACAGTGGATTTCTACAGTAATACTGACGGCAAACAATAAATTCTTTATGTAAAGTGTAAGTTTTGATAGTGTGCAGGATAGCCTAGAGCTGACATCAGAATTCCTCAGAGCAGCCCCAGAGAGCACAAGCCAGAGCCAGAATCAGCACTGGACCAGTATCATGGTTGCACTGGAGTTACACACAATCTAAAGAGCTAGATTCTGGTCTTGACACTACTCAGAGAAATTCTCACCATCCAGCATGACTATGCACCAGGAATTTTTCATGCAGATGGGAATTCTCCAGCCTCTTTCCAATAAGCAGGTTAAGGCACACACAACTGAGAAGCAGGAGTTACTGGAATATAGTGCCTGTTAAAAGAGAGAGTCCAAGTACAATCCCAGTATGCACCACAGCAGCTAACCTCATTTAAAAAAAATATATTAAGATTTTACTATTTGGTCAATACTTAAGTACATCTTTAAAACAGTTTAGAAAATAATTGAAACTTTCATGTATTCTAGGAATTTTCCTCTGCAAATACAGAGATGTTAGAGAGCCCAAGAGCATGACAGCAATGCCCATCTGCCAAAGGCACAGCACTCATCAGAGATCATCCGGTTCCCTTCTGGAGAGAGGCCATAATTAGGTGGCCAAAGAAAGAGAACAGAACAAAACGAGCTGTGACACAGCACCAAGAAACAGCAGCTTTGCCCTTTCGGCATCCTGAGCAGCAACTTGCTGTAGCTCAACTATGAAATTGTAAAATAGAGCCATCCATCTCATTTATTCTCTTATACCAAACTAAGATCAGCTACATCATGCAATTCTTACCTTTTGATTTTTGTAGAGACTATTGAAATAGTACTGTAAGCTAATATACTGTGGACTTTTACTATTAAACAAAAGACGGTAGCTTATTTTTTTCTAAAAATCCAAAAGGTCACCCTGGTAGGGTAACTGGATTCCACTCAGAGTGTAGTAAATTCTCATCATTAGGTTATCTTTCTCCTTAAAGACCTCTCAGTGATAAATTTCTTTTGAAAAAATTATTTTAAAGTCTAGAACAATCCAAAATGCTCAATAAATATAGTTTTACAGCTGCTTACAAACTGGCTTAGACTCTCTGGTTTCCTAATTGGTACCAGGTAGAAATAATCATAATTAAAATAAACATTTTTGTTTGACTTTGCCATCCCTACAGTGGTCCCTAAAGCTTAAAGAATCCTGTAGGACAAAGTAGTATATTTTATTGAGGAATAAAAAAGTAAACAATAATTGAAATTTGGCCCATTGTTTCTTGGTATTACAAGTAGAGTGATTTTGGGAATAGAACTCCCAAGCTCATAATCTTGAACTATGCCTTCTGCTGGAGGAAGAGGGAGGTAGCTTACTTCCAGAGCAGTATGAAATATTTTAAAACTACTTCACACTGCATCATCATGGATTTTCAGCACACCTCCTGTCAGCAGAACAGCTAACAGACACACAGCACAGTGCCCTGACCGTACTACCAATCTGTCTACTCACTATGGCTGCTTTTGGTAGTACATAGACACGGGTGCTTCTTTCCCAACCATTAAAGACTTTGTGCAGATAAGGAAATTAGCTTGTGGGGTACGGTCTTTAAAATTAGGAGTTCAAAGGAGTCTTCACATGTTTCTAAGCAGGTACCAAACTCTGTTCGCACAGACAGAACGTTTAGCCCAGCCTAAGCACACTTTTCCTCCCCACCTGAATGGAAACCAAAGTGTTGCCAACTCCCAATAACTTCAGGGGTCTCACAAGATTAAGGGCCTTTCTTGAAGGGTATGCTGCAGAGCAAAGCATTTACATGACAATCCCAGCTCTTAAAGTAGGACCTCTAGCTCTACTACTGCCAAGATACGCTTTAAAAGTCATGGTGGGTCACAAAACAGAGTTTTGTTATTTTATTAAACATAACAGTTTCTCATCTCATGATTTTTAAGTGAACCTCCTCCGGGTTCTTTGGGTACCTGGTGATTTCAGTAGTGACAGTGTCCAGTTTAACAGGTTCCAAGTTGTAAATCACCTTCCTCTCCATATCCCATCTATAAATGCTTAAAGATTCTTCTAATTCTTTTAACGGTAGGATATACAGATCACGAAGAATTACTACTTCAGAATCAGTACTTGAAATCTATTCTTCACTTTGCAGCAGAGCTGGAAGAAAAATAAATCTGAGCATGCTGCCCATCCAAAATAGGCACTTCACAGCTCAACCTGCCAGCTTCTTTCTCCTGAGTCAGCAGGGAACTGAAGGAAGCAAGACAGCTTCCCTCTAATAGCTTCAAGAAGTTAACTTGCCTAATTTGATATCCTACCAGTTCACAGGAATTGAGCAGAGAAAGTAGAGGGTTGGCAGGAGATCAACACTTTCTAATTTAAATGCTAACATTTCCAGGCTTTTTAACCCTCATTTTTGCAAGCCGATGGATTTGTTTGTTACTTTTCATTCTGTCAGTGGATCTTTTTAGAACAATCCTAATTGACATTGGGATAAAGGTGAGCGTATGCATCAGGCAGTTTGAACAGGTTGCCTAAGGAACAGAAAGACAAATGCAAAACAACTCAAGAAAGACCCTTCCTTTGGGAAAAAGCATGGGGTATATCTTATCATCAGTGCTTTGCTGTAAACTGAAATGCAATGTTTGAACTGAAAATAAAAGGATCTGTTCTGTACAGAACTTATTTTTCAATAGAAAAAAAAATAAGCTTAATAAAAATAAGAATCATTTTCATGAACTGTCATGCTGTTCTGCTCACATAAAAAAAGTTACATCCAAACAGGGCTACACATAAGCATCTGTGTGGTAAACCATTATATTTGTTTACTAATTATAAGTGGAGACATCACATAGTGATTGCACACAAGGTGCATTCATAGGAACATTTTGTTCATTTCTTACAATATCAATGGTAAACACTTTAAAAATATGTGTTTCATTTAAAATGGAAAAAAGACAATTCAAATCCAAAGCAAAGTATCTTTACATTTTCAAAACAAAAAGTAAAAACCCAAATCCCTGTTGGAACACGGGTGTTGATGATCCAGAAACAGAAAGCACCAGAAAGCAGTTAACTATCCCGTTTAGACTGCATTTCATACACTTTTCATTACATTAACCATTATTTTGCCATTTATTTCCTAATAGCCTTTCCTTAAATCCATTCAAAGTGACTGGAAGTTTCAATGACATTACATTAACCACTATTTTGCCATTTATTTCCTAATAGCCTTTCCTTAAATCCATCCAAAGTGACTGGAAGTTTCAATGAGCAAAGAAACAGGAATGGAGACTCAACAGTTTGAATCACAGCCAGAAAAAGCAAAGCTGCTGCCATATGTTAAATGCATAGCTACATGTCACTTAAGAATTGAATTCAAGCTTCCCCAGTGTCTACAATTCCACTTTAAAAAGTGTGGGATGATACAAAAAGACATTTTAATATCAGTTCAGTTATCTGAATGACAATTTTACAGCAAAAAAATGACTCCTCCTAAGTGATGTATATAAATTTATTTATGCTTATATAATAAAACAAGATCAATAGAAACTCATCAATATAAGCTCAGAAATAAAATCAACACTCTGCTATAGGATAAAAAAATAGGGTGGGAAAGTGAGAACCAACAAGGGGAAAAAAACCCCAAAATTAAAAGCCATTGCAGAAGTCAGCACAATACACTAAGTTGTCAGAAGTGGGGAAGAAGCAGAAGTGCTGGAAGCTCTATATAATATTCTAAAACCCCTTGATGCTAATTTACATAAGGAACTTTGAAGGTAATGACAAAACAGCAGGTTATCAATGGGAAACAGAGGCAACAGTCTAGTGTCCTGGATTGAAAACTGATAAATAAGATCTCTGGCTATTCCTAGGCTGTTTGGACAGCAAGCAATTTCCCACCAACCCGGAAAGGGGAAAACGCTGTCAGTGAAAACAGGAAAAAAACCCAACCCAAACATATGCTTGCTAGACACTATGCTAAACTCCAAGTAATGCCACTGTGTAATCCTTTCACTAAAGCAAATTAAGAAGTACAGTAGGCACTTGGTTACTTAAAAATTCTGAATCCAGTACCTGTTGAATAATGGCTTAGTTCTTTCCACTCAAAGAGAAGTCCAATGAAAAAGAAATGCTGAAGATTTAATGAGGACATACATTATTGTTCATCTCCTGTTCTGCTGCCATACAAATCCTCCACAAAATCTCAAATCATTAACAAATAGGAAAAGCAAATTACAAGAAGTTCACCCAAAGGTCAGCTGTCTGCACCCAGCCAAAGATGCAGAGCCAGTAAGAAAGTCTTCAATGGAACCATATCCTGTGAAAGGATGATGGCTTAGTGAGGCCACAGTGTTTTGAGGAAAATGCATGAAGTTTGTAAAAAACAATAAAAAAAAAGTCAGCTACAAAAACTAAAGGATAAAACTTCTGGAAACATAAAAATATTTCAGTATTCCGCAAAGGAAATGTGGTAATGTTTCTTTTTAAATAATGCAGTATTAATTTTGTATTACATTATGATAGCATGGTTATCAGAAAAGAAGCATTTTGATCAAGGACATTTTTGTCCTTTCACTCATGGAGAATTTGAAAATGAATCAACAGGGACCTTAAACAAAAAGAAGAGAAATACTGAAGGCCTAAACCCTTCACAAAATACATCAGACCTTCCCGTGCAACTTTCCACACCAGAAGTAAAGCAGAACCCTCTACACAGAGACTTAGACAGGGTAATGATGGTGTCAACCTGACTGGAAAGCAGGTTTCAAATTCTCTTTTCTTTGTCTATAGCCTTCTATCATTCTCTGTTCAACTGCTAAACAAAAATCACATTTACACAGCAATGGTATAATCAGGTGTTTACATCACAGCATGAAGATATGAAAGACTCTGGAATGCCATATTCTGTAATATCTATGCAATGAAATTTTCCTTTATTTATTTTTAAGACTACATTCTACTGACCGAGCCATGTTCTGCATTTGAACAGAGAGATACTTCACCACCAGTTATAACGAATTCAACAGCAAAGCTTACTAAGGGAGAAGTTGCATAGCAGACAGTAAGCTACTCCTTGCAGCCATCATTTTAACTTTTCATTTTGTTACCTGGCAGAGGTAACATACTTGGCATGTCTGAATAAGAGCAATGTATTGCTATTGCAAATATTTCTGCATCAGCTCCTAGTAGTGACAAAACTCTGAAGCTTTCTATGCAGTTTGCAAATGGAAAGAAAAACATTCACGTTCTCTGGCATTTTCTGTCACCTCAAAGCTTCAATGTTCAACTTCAAGGAAAAATAAGACACAGTAAACTGTAAATGACACATCAAATATTAATCTACAAATTCTGTTACTGGTGACCAGCTGTTAGGATCACAAAAAAAAAATAAAAATTCCATGTAGCACTGGAGCATCTTATATCAAGAAAAACAGCGAAACTCATGAAGTTACAGAAACTCTGTTGACTGAATGTGGCTTTTTTTGTCCCATCTCAAATCCAGAAGGATGACAGGCCATTTTTATCAGTCTCTGAACCATCTTTTTACAGCATAAAGACCAGAACTGAAAGTAATTTTCAGTTAATTTTCAGTTAATTTTGTACAGCTGTTTGTAGACAAGTGCAGGAATTCTGGAATAGCTCAGAAAAAAATCTGACTGGATGCTTTGTGCCTCTGGTGAGAGAGCTACAATGTGACTCGAGACTGAAAACAGGAGGAAATGGTGTTTTGTTTCCCTAGAATCAATCACTATGGATTGCCTGACAAAATTATCTGGCACTGGAACAGAAGACAATAAACCAGATCTATTAACAAGCCTGGGAAGCAGAGCTGGGGTATACCATTTTCCTCTGGGAGGGAAAAGTTCTCCAAATCCTTTTCCTATAAGGTGTGAGAGGTTCATAGCACATCACAGAGTTTAAATAATAATAATAATAATAAAGTAAGAAAGAAATCAACACTGGTTAACAGAATACAGAAAGAAAACCACTTTGTATTAATGACTGTCAGTTGGTAGGAAGGGAAAAATAAAGACCTCGCATACACACTAACCTGCCACCAAAAATAGACAAAACCGATGTGCTTGAACTAGTTATATTGTAGCTTTTGTGGGAACTTAGAAAGATTTTATTTCCTCTAGGTAGCATGTCAGTAAAATAGAGTTAAAATTGTAATAGCAAAACCAGATGAAAAGATGCACGGGGACCACCCAAGTGATACAGGACCAGTTCTGCTGGTGTGGGCTAGTGGAGTTTCCCCATTCCTCTCCATCACTGGCACCACAAGAGCAGAACAGACCCTCAGAACATTGTGCTCCCCTTCCTTCTGCTGCAGGCAACCCTGAGCTACATCCTGCAGAAATGCCACCTGGTCTGCTACTCCCCACCCGCTGGGGAGGAACACGCTTTGCAAGGCCATCTAAAGAAGCCAGGAAGAGCTGGAAATTAAAGCTCCCTTGCCCAGAGAAACCTTACATGGAAAGGAAAGTCAAGTGGCATTTTCCAAGCCAAATGTTCAGCATTTGTAACAGAATGCAGCTACATAAAGTTCCCACAGAGACAGTTGCT
>BJBW01001242.1:37217-104171 GCA_004320125.1 Scolopax mira | reverse complement strand
TTAGGAAATATTTCTTTCCTGAAAGGGTTGTCAGGCATTGGAATGGGCTGCCCAGGGAGGTGGTTGAGGCACCATCCCTGGAGGTATTCAAGATGGTGCTCGGGGATCTGGTTTAGTGTTCGGTTGGTGTTGTTTTGTTTGTGGTGTGGGTTCTTTGTTTTCTTTGTTTTCTTTTTTCATTTTTGTTTGTTTGTTTTTCTGTTGGTTGGACTAGATGATCTTAAAAGGTCCCTTCCAAACTAGGTGATTCTGTGATCGGTAAGATGGGTCTCCTTTTTGATGTGCCCACCTCATCACTCAGCTTAGTGTCATCAGCAAACTTGGTGAGTCCCATCACCCAGACCATTTATGAATATGTGGAGCAGCATGGCATCCAGTAATAATTCCTAGGGGGACTCTGTGACAGGCTGTGAGTCTGAGCAAATATACTAGTTATTTTAAAGAGAATATCTTCAGAATTTTTCCTCTCATTCAATAACTGCCTCAGAAAGTATGGACTCAAGGTCATGATTTAAAATTTCACCAATTCTTCTTTTCCTTTGTCACTTACATTACTTTCATATTCTGTGTAGCTGAGGTATATGGAGTATCCCTTCTGTGTGAAAAATATGGTCTTATCCAGAAAATTGAGAACCATACCCTAAGGTTAAGAAATACGCCTTCTCTGGTTTCATTTGCACTTTAAGAATATTAAATACATATTGCCCCAGGTTTTCCTTTACTCCTAGAGTGTATCAGAGGGACTACATTACCTGTAGAGCTAGTGCTCTGGGAGTCAGGGGGACTCAAGAGAGTTGGTTGATATTCAAATACCACTTTCACCAACTCAGAATGAGAGCATCCCTAAGAGCAAAAAGTTAGGCAAGAGAAGCAGGGGACCTGCATGGTTGAGCAGGGACGTTCTGAAAAATCTCATGTGGAACAAGGAAGTTTATGGTACTATAGTATAGTATAGGAAGAAGGGAATAACTACTTGGGAAGATTACAAGGATACTGTCAGAGTATGTAGGGATGAAACAAGGAAAGCCAAGGCCTCCTTGGAATTAAGTCTGGCAAGGGGTATCAAGGTCAACAGGAATGGTTTCTTCCATTAGATATGAAGCAAAAAGAAAACCAGAAAAAATGTGAGCCTGCTGTTGAATGAAATGGGTGGCATGGTGACAAAGGATGCAGAGAAGGTGGAATTGCTAAATGTCTTCTTTGTTTCAGTCTTTACTGCTCAAGCTGGCTCTCAGAAGTCCCAGACTTCAGAGGTAACAGAGAAAGTTTGGATGAAGGAAGACATCCCCTTGTTTGAGGAAGATAAGTTAAAGATCAGTTAAGTAAACTAGATAGATAGATATCCACAAGTTCATGGGTCCTGAAGGGATGCAACAAGAAGTGCTGAGAGAGTTGACAAAAGTTATTGCTGGGCCACTCTCCATCATCTTAGGTCTTAGAGAACAGGCAAGGTGTCTGAGGACAGGAGGAAAACCAGTGTCACTCTCATCTACAAAACGGGCAAGTATGAAGATCCAGAAAATTACAGGCCACTCAGCCTCACCTGCATCCCAGGAAAGATGATGAAACAGATTGTTCTGGGCATCATCTCAAAGGTCTTAGAGAACAAGCAAGGTGCCTGAGGACAGAAGGAAGACCAGTGTCACTCTCATCTCCAAAAATGGCAAGAACAAAGATCCAGAAAACTACAGGCCACTCAGCCTCAATGCATCCCAGGAAAGATGATGAAACAGATTGTTCTGGGCATCATCTTAAAGCACATGGAGGAAAAAAAAAGGTATCAGTAGTCAATATGGGTTCAGCAAGGGGAAATCATGTCTGACTAATCTAATAGCCTTCTATGATGGCATGATTGGATGGATAGATGAGGGGACAACAGGCGATGTTTTCTACCTTGACTTCAGCAAGGGGCTTTTGACCCCATCTCCCACAGTATCCTTGTAGGTAAGTTTAGGAAGTGTGGGTTAGATGAAGGGACACTGTGGTGGGTTGAAAACTGGCTGAAAGACAGAGTTCAGAGGGTTGTGTTTAGTGGCACAGAGTCTAGCTGGAGGTCTGTAGCAAGTGGTTTTCTCCAGGGGTCAGTAGTGGGTCCAGTTCTGTTCAATATATTCATCAGTGATGTGCAGGAAGGTGTAGAGTGCACCCACAGCAAGTTTGCTGATGACACAAACCTGGGAGGGGTGGCTGACACACCAGAATGCTGTGCCACCATACAGCAAGACCTGGACAGGCTAGAGAGTTGGGTGGAGAGAATCCTTATGAAATTCAACAAGGGCAAGTGTAGGGTGCTGCACCTGGTGAGGGATAACTCCCTGCACCTGTACAGGTTGGGGGCTGATCTGCTAGAGAGTAGCTCTATGGAAAAAGACCTGTGAGTCCTGCTGGACAACAGGATGACCATCAGCCATCAGTGTGCCCTTCTGTCCAGGAAGGCCAGCGGCCTCCTGGGGTGCTTCAAGAAAGGTGTGGCCAGCAGGTCCCAGGGAGGTTATCCTTCCCCTCTGGAGTACTGTGTCCTGGAGTTCTACGTTCCCTGGTTCAAGCACTGCTGGAGAGGGTAGAGCAAAGGGCAACAAAGATGATTAGGGGACTAGAACATCTCTCTTATGAGGAAATGCTGAGGGACTTGGGTCTTTTTAGAGTGCAGAAGAGAAGACTGAGGGGGGAATCTGATCAATGCTTATAAATACTTAAAGGGTTGGTGTCAGGAGGATGGGGCCAGTCTTTTTTTCAGTGGTGCCTGGTGACAGGACAAGAGGTAATGGGCACAAACTGGAACATGGGAAGTTCCATCTCACCATGAGGAGGAATTTCTTTACTTTTGTGGTGGCAGAGCACTAGGACAAGCTGCCTGGGGGTTGGTGGAGTCTCTGTCTCTGGAGATACTCAAAACCTACCTGGATGCCATCCTGTGCAACCTGCTTTAGGTGGACCTGCTCTGGGAGGGGAGTCTGGACTAGATGATCTCCAGAGATCCCTGGAGATCATTCTATCATTCTGTGGTTCCGTTATTCTGTGACTGCTACTGTTTGTTTGTTTTCTAATTCTCAGATGTCATTATGAACTTTAAATAAGAAAAGAAAAAAGAATAATAAAATGTGACCTATTTTAATCCCAAATATATTAGACTCACGCAGAAAAATTCCTTTCTAGGAAGAAGAAAGGTACTGTTATTTGTTTCAGTCTTTGTAATTTTTTTGTTTCTATACAATGAACAACGGCATTGTTCTGTCAATAGCTTGACTGTCTAATTGTTGAAACGGTGCAAGCATTTCACATAAAATGCAAGCCAAAAGCTGGAAGAGAACAGAGAAGTCAGGACTGAAATGTAGGTCCCACTGCTTTCCTTGCACAAGGGTCAGGGTCAAGTAGGGCCAGACCTGAGGAAAAACTCCTTCAGTAAAAAACATCCTAGTGAAGGCATGTGTTTCCACTAATGGTGGCGACAGTTTCAGCTGAGGTGATGTTTCATTTAGGTACAGTGAGATATATTTATCTTGGAGATGAACAGTTATGCCACCAGGCAAAGGCACGTTTTCTGTGGAACATAAGGCACAAGAACCCTGTCAGAAATGGCCTTCAGTGTTTTAAAAATCATACAGGAAAGCCTTCACTGTCTGGAAAACCTCTGCATTTTAGCAGGCAAGAATCACAGGTTTTTTGAGAAAGCTGTAATTTGACAACACTGCTCATACTACTGCTCATGTCATGGATAACTTTTCTTCCTCTTTCCTTTTGCACAATGTGTGAGAAGGCTTTATCTAGCATAAGATTAAAAAAACCAATCCTCTCTAAGTTAAAATTCACCTCCCCCAAATATGCTGACAATCCAGTTACTTTGCATCATGTTCCGATATTGTGCATTACTACTGTGAAGCCTTTCCTTTTTTTTTATTGTTTGATATCTTTTCCATCACCCTATATCTAGAATAACATTAAAACACACAAGAAAAGGTGAAACTCCAAAACTATATACCCAAAAGAAACAAGAGTCAGAGAGCTGTAAAACTAGGACTGGATTTGAGTTAGAATCTTAATGGTTCCTTTAAAGTTAAATATTCTTTTATGTTTTTTCCATTAATGTTTTTTACATCTGCTCCAATGAACATAGTAGAAATGAATTTGTTGGATGAGATTGAGAATTCCATGTTAGCTCAAATTTAATTCAGTGGCAGATCTCATGTGAAGGAGAAAGCACCTGAGACTGTGAAGGGTTAATGTGAGAAATACAGATACGTGAGAAACACAAAAAACCTGAGAATTGAACATAGGAGCATTGCATTTATCTTATATATAGCCTGCCTTATGCTGAAGAGAGTCACATCTGCAAAGCATCTCTGTATTGCAATGATGCAGAGTACATTAAATTTCTCCTGGACCAGTGAAATAAAAAAAAAGATATATTTATCATTTATTTAAGAAAATAAGAAAGCCATTAACAAGGTGGACAAGCTAACCATTCTAGAAACTGGTGCATTTCAGGTTGGGTGTCCTGAAGAGCTAAGAAGAAGCCCCTGGACACATCTAGATCAGGAACACTGTGTCTCTAAGGTTAGAATAGGACAGAAAGATGCTGTTAAGATACAAACTTAACGTTTAATTTCTTTCAGCTTTTTTTCTTCCTAATAAGAGAGCTAAATTGCTATGGTACACAAATTTGTACACGACTAGATAATAAATCATGTAATCAGAAGTGAATTGGACTATTATCTCTATAAGTTAATTACAGACTTTAAATTTTGTGACTAAGATGATGTAAAACACAATCATGTTTGGGAACTGATGTTTTTCTGGTTCAGAATTTTTCCTCCATACAACTACTGCCATAATCCAAAATATCATTAATAAAAATGTTTTGCACATTTTTTGCTAATAATCTTCCGTTCTGAAAAGAAACAGATTTTTGCTTTTCTTCTGCTTACTCCTTGCACAATCAGTAATGACCAGCACAGTTTTGCTCCCACATTTTCTGTCTATACCTTGTCTTCTAGTTATACTTCCTCCTGCATCCACACTGGCAAACAAGATAAGCACACTAGAAATGCACAGGTTTTGCCTGAATTTCAAACTAGAAATTATCTAAATATGAAAAAACCAGTCAAGTGTACTTTATTCTATGAAAATTCAAAAGGTAATAAACTCCTAACATCCATTTGTGTTTCTGGAAATCTGCCCTGAATTAGAAAGGTTGGGTTCCTTCATGAATAAGAAAAGAACATTTTTCTCAGAAAACTGCTGAATTAAACCTGTAAAAGTTGTATGTGGTTATTCTAACAAGTGGTTTGCAGCTTTGTATCACAAGATGTTCATGGACAACCTATTAAACAAGTTTTCAGGCAGATTAAATCGCCTGAATTTCTACACTCAGCAATTCTGCCTGAATTGCCTCTACATTTCAGGTGTCATGAAATGGCATTTTGCTTCTGTTAGTGAAAAGCATTGCAGAAAATGATTGACAGATGTGTTTAGTTCTGATTTGTAAGACTGAATACAGATGTTGTATGGACTCAGGAGTCAATGGTTTTACTGTTAGAAACATGAATAAGATCAATCCCTAGAACATAAATCTCAGTGTTTTTCTGAAGGGTATTGTTATTGCTTTTGCAGGAATGTAGTGAGACTAATTTTCATCTTACATAATTTACCATGAGTCACGACATATCTTTAGGAAAATATTAATTGCACTTGAAAGAATAACTTTAGCAGGAATGTCTATGGCACCTGCAGCTATAGATCCTATATATCTTAGATCACAGGCCTATTACTTATGATGCTTACAATGTCTTGCAAAAGATTTTTGGGAGAAATTTTATTCCTTTTTTTCGTTTCATTTTGAAATAGTTTCAGAGACATTTCTAAGGTTCTAAGTATAAACAGTACAAAAAAAGACTGATAAAAAAAGTTCTATATCAAGTTATAATACAATAACCTTTAAACACACCTTTTAAGCTGTTGGATATTAATAAGTCATTCTATGTTTTTAATTGGTATTTGTGTGAAGTTTCTGGGTATTTTATAATAGAGGGTTGAAAATTATTGCAAGCTTGTTTCTTTTTTGTATACACGAGTCTTTCATAATTCAAACCCATTGTCTTCTCTTTTAGATATTAGACAACTCCCATATCTACATTCTAGGAGTTTTATCTTGGATTTTACTGCTGGTTTATTTAGGTTTTTAATTTTTATTTCTTTCTCCAGGATCAATTTGTTTATTACAGTGGCTGTAGTGAATCTTTACCAGACATTCAAATACAGTTTAAATAAGAATTTATGTGATCATATGTTACTCATATTTTGCTTCACTATTTTATGAATTAGACTAAATATTTACATTTGATTGTTTGCAGGTCAAAAGATGAGATGTGACAAATAAGAGTTATGTTATATAGAAGTTTTCCTAAAGAGTACTTGAATTCTACAGCAAATGATTCTTCCCTTGAGAGAAAAGCGTTTTTAAATGAAGATTCTTAATACTGTAATTTTTCTAAATAATTATTGTTTGTTTCAGAATACCAACCTTGAATTTGATTGCTTTCTTTTTGTTTGTTTCCATGTATCAGAAGAGTAGTAAAATAAAATTATCAGGGATTTATAATGATGCTGGGATGTATCATGAGCATCTTCTAGAAAGGTAAACCAGGAGAAAATTTGCACGTGGTAGAAACACTCATAATTCCTTGGAAGTAAAGTGGTCCTGTGGTTTTTTTTATCAGCTAAGGATGATTTAAGGAGCCTTTTTCCAGTTTTGGTACCTAAGTCTCAATTTTCATCTTGCTTAAACTAAAGTTTAAGTTTTTAAATAAAGAGAATGACTAGTTTTCTTTTCAGTTTAAAAAAACCCCTAAAAATAACATAGGAAAAGACCCCAAACAACTAGTCATCAGTTCTCTGGGATATTAGGAATCCAAAATTACTGTATTTAGCAGAATTTCCATTTTTTAGTTTTTTCTATGAGATGGAGATGTAGATATCTCAGCTGTCTCAAGCAGACATGCTTTTTTCATTTTCAGCTTCACAAATACAATTAAGTATCTGGCTCAAGGGGATGAGAAACAAATTATCAATTCACTAATTTCAGTTATTACCTCCCTTATTTGAGCAATTTTTATCAAAATCATATTGACTTTATTTTCTCATTTGTATTGTTGTCACTTATAGGATATTGGTCAATATAATTCAGTTTATAGTATGTAACAGCTGATGTTTTAAATATTGTGTTGTAAATCTTTTTAATAAGCCTAATTCCCAGCCTTAACATTGACATTAATAGTAAGTAAAAATAATTTGCCTAGTAAAGAAATCAATCTTTTTTTTTTTTATCTGTTGCAGAATTAAAAAAAAGATAGAAAAGCCAGAAAATTGAAAAATTGCATATGAACCCATTCAATTGCTTCAGTAAACTATTATATGCATGAGATTACGTGAAGGAAGGAACTAAATTATAAGCTTCAGAGTCAGACATTCAGAATGGCTAGAAAAAGACTAATAAGAATTGTGTCAAACCTTCACAGGTACAATCTTTTCACTTAAGGACTTTGTTTAAATAGTTAACAAAGCTAAGCAATAAAGTTAATAAAGTTATTTCTTCTTGGATGGTTTATTTTATTTTACACTATTGTATGCAAAATATTTAGTTACTTTACACTAGACAGGATTATAGCTGCACTACAGTTCAAAAATGTCCTTTGGCTTATAAGTGAGCTCTCTTTTTTTATATGACCTCCATATTTTACAGCTGATTTAAAATGGCTGTTAACTGTCTCACCATCAAAATACATCAAAATTCTAACTGCAGCAGAAAATCAATCAATGGTCTATGTGTACATCCTGCATGTAGCTCGTAAATAGTTTTCACAAATGTTTAGGTTTTTCCCTGCCTGTGGTGGCCTGACACTAGTCCAATCCTACCTAATGCTTAGATTGATCATCAAGGGTGGGACCTGGTGTGGTATGTTGATCTCTAAATGCTTACAACCACCCTCTTCTTTACCTGCTCTAGTTGTTTTCCTCTGGAGCATCATCACCATAATGCATCTATATTTCAGTGACATCTACGTCCTTGTTTCTTTTCTTTTCTTTTGCATTCCCTTCCAATGGTCTTACTGCAGAAAAGTGAACTAACAGCTCAATTGAAACAAGCCATAAATACATTAATGGCACTTGGGAACAGACATTGTGTTCCCAGTACTATATATAATACACTTATCAATTTGTTTGCATAAAAGCACTGTCTTAGAGGTATAATTCATCTGTAGAGTGTTCTTTTAGATACGTAATTCAAACCTAGAAGTAGCACATCATGAACAGACATACAGTTGAAGCAAAATTAAAGGTTATGGATGTTACCTTCTGAATGCCAGGTCAGTGCTGGAATAAAACTTGTTTACCACTTAGGATATATGCAGTAACATTAGGGACTTGACTCAGTTGACTATTGCAAATAAACCACTTATAGCCCCGGGTACCTATGCTTAGCAGCCAGAAAAAAATGACAATACTAAGAGTGCATATCTAAATTTTCATTATGCATTTTCTTCCAGGAGTTTAGTATTACTGTCTTTAACAACCATTTGTTACAAACAACAAGTGGTTGTCTTCAACAACAACCACCATCTTCACCTTCATTTGTTTTTTTTTATTGATTAGAACTATAATTTCAAAGTTTTTTTTTTCAGCTTTTCTTCATATCTTTGATTTCTTAAATTTTATTTTTCTAATGAAAAAGAAAAGAGGACAAAGAGTTAGAACACATACTGTGGTACAAGAACTAGCACTTTAAAACAACCACTGAACAGTATTTTAAAGTGAGACAGAGTGAAGTTAATTTTGGAGTCTTGGGCTTCAGAGAAGGAAAGTAAGACTTTGGAGACAATTCTCTGCATATATTGCTTTTAGACACATGTTAAATGCCCCATTTCAGATAGCAAAAACTTAGTGAGATGCATCCCATGCACTTGCAAGCAGATCTATATCTGTTTAACTCAAAGATTTTTTTGTTAATTCAAAGACTCTTTCAGGTTATTATAATGCTGGGTTTTTGTTTGGCTTTTTAAAAGATGTCTTAAAAATATTTCTTAAAGGGGGTAAAATTGTCAAAAGACTTAAATGCCTGCCTAAGTTTTCTAATATTTAGTGAACTATGAACTTTTAAGTCTTCAAACTAATCTTCCACTTCAGACATACTGTGGAGAAGCATTTCCACTTCAAGCTCTCTCTTCAATGTCCTTCTCTAAAATGGGGACCTTATTCCAGTGTCAGATCTCTCTTACTGTTTCTTTGTTCTGAAGTGAACTTAAAAAACCCTCAACAAACCAAACAAGAAAAGGCAACCAATAGTATAAATAGCAATTACAATAATTACAATCGTGTTTTACAGTTTGTCGTCATTAATTACCAGTGAAGAATTTCTGTGCATTAATTTAGAATTATGGTTATTGTTTTAATGTCTGTGTGGGGGAGATAGTTATTTCAGAAAATTTTAAGATCCAACAACAGCAATATGATAAATGCATTCTCTCTGAATGGCTGTGCTGCCATTCAGCAAGACGTGGACAGGCTAAAGAGTAGGGAAGAGAGGACCCCAATGAAGTTCAACAAGGGCAAGCCTAGGGTCCTGCACGCAGGCAGTAATAACCCCATGCACTAGTACAGGTTAAATGTTGACCTGCTGGAAAGCAGCTCTACAGAGAGGGACCAGGGAGTCCTGATGTTGACCACGAGCCAGTAATGTGCCCTTGTGGCCAAGAAAGTTATACTCCCTCTTTACTTTGCGCTGGTGAGGCCACATCTGGTGTACTGTGTCCAGTTCTGGGTTCTTATGTTCAAGAAAGACAAGAAACTACTGGAAAGAGTTCAGCAAAGGGATACAAAGATGATCAAGGAAATAGAGCACCTCTCTTATGAGGAAAGGCTGAGAGACCTAAGTCAGCTTGGAGAAGGCTCCAGGCTGATGAGAGGCAATCTCATCAATGCTTATAAATATCTAGAGGGTGTGTGCCAAGAGGATAAGACCAGAACCTTCTCAGTGGAGTCCTGTGACAGAACAAAGTGCAACGGGCACAAGTTGGAACACAGGGGATTCATAGAATGGTTCGGGTTGGAAGGGACTGAAAAGATCAGCTAGTTCCAAACCCCCCTGCCATGGACAGGGACACCTCTCACTAAAACAGGTTGCCCAAAGCCCCATCCGTCCTGGACACGAACACTTCCAGGGATGGAGCAGTTTATCTGGGCAACCTGTTCCAGTGCCTCACCACCCTCACACTACAGAATTTCTTCCTGATATCTAATCTAAATCTCCCTTCTTTCAGTTTAAAACCATTACCCCTTGTCCTATGACTACACTGCCTGATAAAGAGCTCCTCCCCATTTCTCCTGTAGGCCCTCTGTAGGAACTGGAAGGCTGATATAAGATCTCTTTGGAGCCTTCTCTTCTCCAGGCTGAACAACCCCAATTCTCTCAGCCTGTCTTCATAGGAGTGGTGTTCCAGCCCTCTGATCACAGAACACCATAGAACATAATCTTTTTGGCCCTCCTCTGGACCCATTCCAACAGATTGATGTCCTTTTGGTGTTGGGGACTCCAAAGCTGGACACAGTATTCCAGGTGGAGTCTCATGAGAACAGAGGAGAAAGGTAGAACCACCTCTCTCAATGCGCTGGCCATTCTTCTTCTGATTCAACCCAGTTGGTTTTCTGGGCTGCAAGCACACATTTCTGTGTGATTTTGAGCTTCTCGGCCACCAGCACCTGCAAGTCCTTCTCCTCAGGCCTGCTCACAATCCATTCTCTGCACATCTGTATTTGTGCTTGGGATTCCCCAGACCGATGTGCAGGACCTTGCACTTGCCTTGGTTGAATTTCATGAGGTTTGCACGGGCTCACCTCTCAAGCCTGCCCAGGTCCCTCTGGCTAGCATCCTTTCCCTCCAGTGTGTTGACCGCACCACACAGCTGGGTGTCATCAGAAAACTTGCTGAGGGTGCATTTAATCCCACTCTCTATTTCTCTGACGCAGATGTTGAACAGCACTGGTCCCAGTAATGACCCCTAAGGAACTCCATCTCAACATGAGGAAAAAAATTCGTTACCTTGAGGGTGACAGAACACTGGAACAGGCTGCCCAGAGATGTTGTGGAGTCTCCTTCTCTGGAGATATTAAAACCCTGCCTTTCTGTGCAAACCTGCTCTATGTGGACCTGCTCTGGCAGGGGTGTCTGGACTAAATGGTCTCAAGAGGTCATTTCTAACTCCTACCGTTCTGTGTGATTCTATGATTATTGCACTCTGGTATTCCTTGCATCACTAAAGTATGTGTTTAGGTCACTTTCAGCAGAGAAAACTTAATTCACACAATTATTTCTTTCAGTTATTTACTGTGATGTAAATGTAGATGAGACAATATTTAATTTATAATCTACTACTAAACAGGATATCTGTGCACCCCAAATTATTAGATAACGAACACATTCATGCATATTTCCTTTTAACAGGCATCCAAGACTATCAAGATTTCCAAAAGATTTGCATGTAAACAGTAAAGTGGATATTATATGGTAATTGTTCCAGATATAGAAGGATATGATATCATTCACTAGTTAGCAAAACTATGTTATTCTTTAGTGCAAATGTGCTTAGGGATATATTACTACAGACCTTGTATGTAATACCCATTCAGATTTGCTTTTTGGAAAAAAAGATGCATGTACAGACATCACAGAATATCATCCAGAAAGATGACCCTTAAGGATAGTTATGATAAGGAGGGCTTTTCTAATACCTTCTTTAAAACTATGCAGGATGATACATTGTAACTTAGTACCTCAGTTTCCATTTCAAACTTCTTCAGGAACTCTTCTGGATGGTGGCTCTGTCTCCTCAGAGTCTGTTGCTGGGTCTTCTGGAAAGTTTAATTACATAGGTATAGTTAATAAACATATAACCCAGGAAATTGTGCATATTAGCAGCAGTCATTCTCTCAAACAGAAACTCATGACTGTCTTTCTTTCCTTGCCTAGACCATCAAACCCAGGTTATATGTTGTAGAATCACAGCAAATGCAAGCCAAATATTTGAAAAAGGTTTTTCCCATTAGTGCTCTCAGAAGAGCAGTGTGTTAAATTAATGCAATGGATATTTTCAAGTTTTGTTTAAAAGGGGTTACTTCATTCTGAATTTTGCATTTCCTTTTGGATTCAGTGCATGGCTGACAAATCTGGGGGGATTCTGGGTTTGTCTACATTGGACACACACTAAGATATTTAGACACAATATATAAAATACACATAATTTTCAAAATGACACAGATACCAAAGAAAAGATGGACAGTGGGGTATAAATGTGGAAACCATGCACTGTATGTGGAAGGCATGTCCCTGTATTAAAATTCATATAGTAATTCATTAAAATGCATATAACTGAAAATGTTTCATGAGATACTTCATGGCATGGCAGCAGCAGCACACATTTAAGCCCCCTTTACAGTTGTGCTGTGTTTTCCTATATTCAGAAGTGAGTTGGCTGAGGATAATCAGGCTTCTCTGGACTGATGAGGATTTCTCACCTGTCAAAGCTACATAAAGACAATCCCTTTTAATCCAGTTGGGGATATCCCCTGTCTGGATACAATCAAACACAATTTTCTCTGCTTCAGTATATTCTAATTCAGACTTTGCTTTCCCAAGTTTTCTGAAGAGCTTTGTTGCGAGCTGTGTCCTGTGATTCAAAAAAAAACAAAAAAACAAAACAAGAACCCCAACCTGTTACTTAAACCATAAGAAAGATGGAATTACTGAGAATATGAAGAAAGAAACATTCTGTAAAAACATAGGAAGAAAAAAGATGTTCATTTTGTAGCACAGGCTTGCCAAGTAAGCTTATTTCAGCATATTTTATAGTACACTGGAAAAAAACTTGCATAAGTCAGTTAAGATGAAATGTATTCCTGTCACTGGTGTTTTTGTATTTCCTGATTTCTTGATTTCTTGTATTTCCTGATTTCTTTCTTAATATAAATGTAGATTCTACTTTGATACCCGCCTCTCCACTCTCCCCTCAACTAAACATGGAAATGATAATAGCATTTTTTAAAATTTGTTTTCTCTCTGTGAAAACAGGTCAATATTTTTCTGTATTATTTCTATCTTTGTTTTATTAACAATATACCTTTTGTCATCCATGGGTTCATTTCCATAAAATAGCTCATAGGATAGAATGTCAGCCTGAGAGTTATTAAAGGCTTCTTTCTGGTCAGTCCTTGCGTCCTCATTCTTCTTGATAAGATGACTGATGTACTGTTGTGCCCCAGGGACATCACAATATAAGGTGTGAACCTGCCACAGATCAGAAATTAGATCGTATTTCCTCTAAAGCTAGCACACGTGTTTATATTTTGTGTGATTCACATAACTAGAAGGATAGAAAAATATGTTTTTTCCTTGATGCTATTTTCATGAATCACTAATTTATCTTTTAAAATAATGCCAATTAAGGAACATGCAAGTTGGTCTAATCAGTTTGCTGTAAGCTAACTTTCAGTGGGTATTTATTGTTCTTTAATTCCACAAAGTATTCTGGAAATCTTGTCTGTATCCTTTAAATCAATTTATACAAAATAACTTTTCCTAACTTTTCCAATTTTTCAGATAATAACAGTAATAAATAAAACTGCATATTGTTGAACTTTTTAGAACACCCAGCAAATAATTTTCCATCTTTGTAGTAACCAATTTCTTACCTTCTTGACAAGAGTTTTCAAGAATGTTATCACTGAGATTTGAGGTTTCATTGCCTTGTTATACCTTCTTTCACTCTGTAGGAGCTCAGTGATTTCTCTCTCACGTTTTTGTAAAGATTCTTGTATCTTTTGCAGCATGGTGTGTGCTTGCCAAAAATATCTCTTTTCCATAAACCATTTATGTTTCTCTTCTTCATTAGCTACCTGGGGAGCAACAAAAATAACTTTTATATGCTAAGGCATTATCTAGTTTTTCATCCCTTTCATATGAAATTCCCAAGATTTTAATGAGAAAGGTAGAGCAAAAATGGAGAAAATCAGAAAGAAATACTGAACAGGAAGGGCTACTTGGTTCTAACATTCAGAATATAGTCTTTATAATAATAATAAAGAAGGAGTTCTTTAAAAGATTTTGTAGCAAAGTTTTTATTATCTGATATTATAATAAGGACAATAGCACATTATTGGTGATTCCAGGAGAATAAGAAATCATTTTATTACTGTAGTGTTTTAATCATTAATCATTCTCACACCATGTATATATTTGCACACTACTTTTACAATCAGTTAGTCCCATGGTTTACTTCAGCCTTTGCTAGAGTCAGCCTGAGTGCCTTTGAAATACCTGCAATAATCCTAAAAACAATCAGTTATATTTCCATTTCTGTGCTCACTTGTTCTGTTTTCAATTGTAAATCCACTGACACATCTGCTTTTTCTCCTTCTGTCTTTTCAGACTTTTGCTGAAGAATTTTTGTCTGGAAATTCATGAGGTCAAACATTCTTTCCACATACAGACTGATGTTGTGAAGTTCCTGCAAAGCTAAATTGAAAATAATAAGAAAAACAGTTAAGAACCGCATATGCAATTCCTAGAATATATTTTTTTAGGCACACCAAAGTACCTCCCTTTGGAAATCAAGAATTTATCATAAACTAATACATTTTAATAATCAAGGATTCCATTTACTAATTAAAACTCAAAGAATTTTAAAGGACTTATCCTTTTTTTTTCATTTTAAAGCTCTAAAGGGAAAGCTACAAGTTCTGATATAAACTTGCTCAAAACCAATGTTGACTTCAATACCCAGGTATGCTAGGAGTTTGGAGTCATGGCATATACTATTTGTAGCTTCACCAAGTCCTTTATTGTTATACCTGTGACACAGTAATGCAATGAAAAAGCTTATATTGGCTTCAACTGGTATGCACCTCACTGTAAACAGAAAAACAAACAAGTGTGTCTGAAATATAAAACTCACTCAGTGTGTGCTGGGTATAAAGATAATCTATGTTTTTCTGCAAATTTTCTAGAATCCAGACCTGCAGGACAAGAAAAAAATGATAGGAAGAAATCAATATTACCAGTTTTAATTATATTTCCTGGGGGAGAATAATCAGCAAGAGTGACTTTATGTTGTTGCCACTCAGAGACACAGCCTACACAAGTGGGTTGTTCTGCAGTAATTGGCTGTTACTAGAAGAGAAAATATAGAAATAAAGCATATACTGCTCAGACTCTAGTATCTTCACAAGACCTTGTACCAAGGTGTCCTATGCTTATATTTTCTTTAGCTTTTGTTTACTTTGTTGGAACGAAACAAGAGATAAAAATTATAGTGTCCTGAAACAGTTGAAAAACTAAAGCTTTTAGAAGGACAGACCTAAGGCAGCCATGAATAAAAGGTTGTCTGTGTCAAATCTTGCCAGCATTATTTGGTCTAATAGAATCACGGAGTCACAGAATCACAGAATCACTTAGGTTGGAAGGGACCTTTTAAGATCATCTAGTCCAACCAATGAGAAAAAAAAAAACAAAAAACCAAAACCAAAAAAAACCCCAACCACACCACAACACACACCACACAAAACACCACCCAACTAATCCATATCCTCAAGCACCATGTCAACTTGCCTCTTGAATACCTCCAGGGATGGTGCCTCAACCACCTCCCTGGGTAGCCCATTCCAATGTCTGATAACCGTTTCAGTAAAGACATATTTCCTAATATCTAACCTGAACCTCCCCTGCTGTAACTTGAATGTTACACCTTCATACATTAAAGAAGGTATTCCTTCTTCCTACAAGCTTTAGAACATTGTATTCTCATCACTTCTTACTCTTTATTGTAATATTTTTGCTGCATTTCCTTGATATATAGCAATTAGGTCAGAGGATTTGTAAACCCCCTTCTTCTTCACAGTTTATCAATCAGGAATAGGGTATTACTGTGGTAGAAACTGTTGAAAATGTTAGCAAAGAGAAAACCTTATTTTTTGCATAGCTGGTGCTATGCAAAATTAAATCGAAAGGTGGTGCTACATCATTCGAAAAAAGAATAACTCTACCCTGAGATCTCTCTGAAATCCCGCAGAAATCTGCGTTCAGTTCATAAATGCAAAAGAGTATATGGCTCTGAGACACCAATACCCCACAATGTTAGCTAAGATCTCCCTGAATACGTGTTTTTGAACAGTGCAATGAAAACTGGCTGTTATGAAGCAATTCTGAAGTTTTGCAGAATTACAGAAAGACTTGTACATATTACATGGAATAGAACATTATGCAGAAAAATGCAATCTATAAAAAGCCAAACATTGTCTTTCTTTTTCTACTTCTACAGCCATCTCATATCTTTAGTAAATTGAAGTTGCATTATTATGGAGAAATTTTGAAAACCTGAGGAATTTTAAGCACATCCCTTTTTCCTGGGAACTATCAAGTGAAGTAGTTGTGCTCCTAGGTCAACAAGTTGCCTTGCAGTGCTGTAATAGCTTGGATGAGTTAAGGTTTTGTTGATTTCTAATGCTAAGAGCAAAATAAACCAATTATCAATGTGCTCTACTGTGATTTAAAAATTCTTGAAAGAAACAGTGAATGTGAAATGAGAGACAGAAATGTTTATCTAATAAATTTTAGTGGAAAGAGTAATATGGTATGACAAAAAAAATAATTATGTCATCTTCATTGGTGTTTAAAGGCCAAAAAACTACCTGGGTGCTCAAAACAGGAAAATAAGTGCACAGCAGTTTAATCCTAGCTGATTTAGATGTACATGTCGTTTAATCCTAGCTGATTTAGATGTACATGTCTGAAGGCAGGCAACATCGTTTCCATTTCCCTTAGGCTCCTGAAAACAGCACACAGAGGAAATGGTAATGAAAACACCATTGAATTCCAAAAATACTACCCAAACTAGCTTTTTTACCTTTTCTTCTTCCCATTTCTCTGTTTGTTGCTTCATGTGGTGAAGGAGATCTTCCTTCTCCTGGATCAGTTGTCTATTTTTTCCCCTCAGGCTCTGAAGAAAGTAGAACAAGGCAAAAGAGATTACAGTTTCTATACTTGTCCTTCATTTTTCAAAAAGGCCTACAGTTTGGTGTTTTTTCTTCCACCATATTGAGAAGCCATAACATTTAGGCCAGGTGGAAGTACAGGGGACCTTGGCCAAAACTAATAACAATTGATTGATTTACAATAACCACATGACCAGAAGTGGACTGATTCTAAAGACCCTACCTAACAGTGTGAAAATGCTGAACCTTTTCCTTGGTAGTAGAACAGAAGGAGGAACAAGATAAAGCTTAGTACCTGTTCATCACCAGAAAAGCATTACACACTGTATATTCTGTGAATACCTTTACACTTTTTTTTTTGGTAAAACCAAAGCTATTTGCAAGCGCATAGCTTGGACAGCACAGACATTATGTGAGAACCCCACAGTGAGTTTTCATCAGGGGCATGAAGATAGGCCAAACATGAAAACTGTCTCTTAAACACACTATGTAAAGCTTTACTCATCTCCAGAAGGAGACAAACATAGTTTTGTATGAATTTTACAAAGTGTGTGTCTTCATTTGACTGTCTATCCTTCATAAGAAGTACTTATACAGCCTGTTCCTGTAACCTCTGGAAGTGCCTGCCATTCTCATTGCCATGTAAAAATTTGTACTTCTTGGTTACCTTAACAGTATCTTGCCAATGTGTGTTGCTCTTATTCATCAGCTCTCGGTAAACTTCTAACTGGAATCTCAGACTCCTCATTTTCTCACCATAATGTTTCTTTATAGTAGTTATAGTCTGCTCCTGTATTTAAAAAAGATTATTGACAATACAAATAGTGAGTAAAAACATGTAAGCCAAGTGAGATAAAGAGATAAACCTGCAGTTTCCACGGCAGGTAATGCCTGGTCATCTTTCTTCAATGCTTTTTATTGTCTGCAAACATTTCTTATTTATCACAGAAGGTTTGTATTTCCATCTACTGCAGATTTTGAACACAACTTGCTGCGAAATTAATTTATCTTTTATCTGTTTTTTTTTTTTCAGAACTAAAAGCCAAAGCCTTTGCCTCTCCTCCAAAGAGGAGACCAGAATAAACATAGACAAGCAATTTTGAAAAAATCAGATTTTGGTCAGAAAACAAAAGCTTGGGAGTATATAAGTAGCACAAAAAAATAATTCTCAGACACAGGAAACATCTAAATAAAGAAAAAATATTATGAGGAATAGAAATAAATGTTTGAAGGAATAGAAGGAATGAAGGAATAGAAATGTTGTTTGGAAACCACAGATATTTCCAGTGCTTCTAAGAATTATTTTTATTTCAGAGACTTTAATTAATAACACATTACAGCAGGCAAAATGAAAGAGGTTCAGTTGAGAAAGATTCTTACAGTCCCTGTGTTTGAATATCTTACCCTGCATCTCTGTTCTTCAAGTTTCTCTTGCTCTCTGCCCCTAGAAATCTAAAAAGGCACTTGAAAGTGTAAGATGTGACCATGCAAGGGTTATATTCCTACCAAAGCACAGAAATGGATTACACAGGCATTACAATGCATGTGCAGATGCAATAACCTGAGCATAAGACAAAATCCTATTCCGTACTAAACACCAAGCCTTTATATGCTACATGCAGGGAAGTCTTGCAGTTGGAACTACTTCACAGTTGGAAGAGTTTGTTTACTTCCCCTTGGGGGTTCCAGAGTAAATTCTGAATATCTTCCTTTGGTTTGCCCAGAATAAACTTTAATTGTATGGAAAACATACATCTCCATGGGAAATTAATGCCCACATAACTCAAAATAGGAAAAGGAGAATGACAAAAAGCAGAAGATACTCTGTTTGTGCAAGAAAAGGTTTCAGAACAGTGTAGCTGAAGATAACATGGGGAATTTTGTATTTTGGGAGAACTAATAAATGACAGAATGATCTTCAGGAATCTCTGGAGATCATCTAGTCCAAACCCCCCTCCCAGAGCAGGTCCACCTAAAGCAGGTTGCACAGGATGGCATCCAGGTAGGTTTTGAGTATCTCCAGAGACAGAGACTCCACCAACCCCCAGGCAGCTTGTCCTAGTGCTCTGCCACCACAAAAGTAAAGAAATTCCTCCTCATGGTGAGATGGAACTTCCCATGTTCCAGTTTGTGCCCATTACCTCTTGTCCTGTCACCAGGCACCACTGAAAAAAAGACTGGCCCCATCCTCCTGACACCAACCCTTTAAGTATTTACCAGCAAAGGGTAGAGCAAGTGCTTGAACCAGGGAACGCAGAACTCCAGGACTGGACCCACTACTGACCCCTGGAGAAAACCACTTGCTACAGACCTCCAGCTAGACTCTGTGCCACTAAACACAACCCTCTGAACTCTGTCTTTCAGCCAGTTTTCAACCCACCACAGTGTCCCTTCATCTAACCCACACTTCCTAAACTTATCTACAAGGATACTGTGGGAGATGGGGTCAAAAGCCCCTTGCTGAAGTCAAGGTAGACAACATCCCCTGTTGTCCCCTCATCTATCCATCCAGTCATGCCATCATAGAAGGCTATTAGATTAGTCAGACATGATTTCCCCTTGCTGAACCCGTGTTGACTACTTCTGATAGCTTTTTTTTCCTCCACATGCTTTGAGATGATGCCCAGAACAATCTGTTTCATCATCTTTCCTGGGATGCATTGAGGCTGAGTGGCCTGTAGTTTTCTGGATCTTTGTTCTTGCCCTTTTTGGAGATGGGAGTGACACTGGATTTTTCTCCATAGGCTTTCCTCCTATTACTGAGTAATGGAAGGGAGATATGCTTCCATAAGTAAAGTGACACACTGTGAAGTTACATTCACAAGACTGGCACCCCTTGATCATCATTTTAACCTTGCAGGAGTTAATCGTTGAAGACATTCTGCTACTCTGCTAACCATACTGATAAAATATTGCAAGAGTAAAGCAAAACTAAGTGCCAAGTAGAGGAGAAAGTACACACAGATGAAGGTCCGCAGAAATTCCCACTTTGGCAATAAAGGAAAAGGTACAGCTTGGCACAGCACATAACAATAAGAGAACTCTTGAGAGGCACAACCTACACAAATTCATGTATTCTAATTATGGTGTCAGTCATTAAAGGAAGGTGGCAAGTAAGAGAAAAAGTTTTGTAACTAAGAAAGGTTAGAAAAATCTTTGAAACTGTGTGAGACAAAGAGTAAAACCAAATTTCATCAGGCTGTAAGATCAAATACATTAAAAAAAACATTGACATTATTTCTGGACTCTTAGAATGGGTACCTGAATGCAGATGTAAATGTGAATTAAGTAGATTTTATCCCTTTATGTCATTTTGACTCATGGTATGACAAAACAACAATGCTAATGTTCCAGAATAATTACCTGGTTTTCTTTTCTTATGTTGTCTACTTGTCTGATTATCTTCATGTGTCTGCTTTTCATTTGCTGCATGTCTTTTACAATCTGTAGAGGATGGAGGAAATTGCAACTCAGAACAAATATATAAACTCAGAGCACTAGCAACTCCAGTTACAATGAACCATCAAATAATTTTGAGGTACATTTCTCAAAATGACAGACACAGTACAGTTAAGAGTTTGATCTTGAAAACAGAAAAATAGCGAACAGGACCTCAAGTCAAAGCTTTCAGGCTTCATCAACTAGAAAATATGTTATATTATTGAATAAAAATCTATATATGACTTGAAATGGATTTTCTTTTCTAGTGTTAGTATAGCATCTCCACCTCTTCCTTTTTACTCTAATAATTTGAGTTGAATACAGAAGACAGTCATTACAGCTACTCTAAAGTTCTTGAAAAAGAAAAACAGCATTATTAGGCCTAGTACTGAAAGAAAGGAAAAACAAAACAAAACAAAACAAAACAAAGGCCATAAAGAAAATGGCATTTTTGCATTTAAGAGTTAGGTAACACCAGCTGATTACAGAAGACACTCGATTTCATTTTGTATTCCATTAAAATAATTTGAAAACCTGCAAAATGGAGATAACTTTAAGGAGTACTACAGCCATTTTTTAATGACTAATAAAACCAGATGTGTACAAAAATGAATTGTAAAATGACCTTTTTCCTGTTTGAAAATGAGTCATTTAAGATTAAAATTGCGTCAGGGTTCTTAGTGACTCTATTTTACTCATTTTGTTTCTAATCCAATTCATAATATCCACAAAAGGGAAGTTCCACTCTCTCCAATCCCAGTTTCTGCTGTCCATTTTTCTTTTGACATACTTGTCTGGTAAATGCAATGTCAAATTACACAATACTGATACTTGTGCATCTCAAATAAGGCTAACAGATTCTGCTGAAGGAATTACAGCAATAATAGAATCATAGATTTGTCTAGGTTACAAGGGAACTTAAAAATCATCTAGTCCAACCATCAACCTAACTCTGAGAAAAAAATAAATAAGAGAAAGTAAAAATTACTAAACCATATTCCTAGGGACCATGTCTACCTGTCTTTTGAATGCCTCCAGGAATGGTGCCTCAACCATTTCCCTGGGCAGCCCATTCCAATGCTTGATAACCCTTCGGTGAAGAAATGTTTCCTAGTATCCAATCTAAACATCCTCTGGCACATCTTGAGGCTGTTTCCCCTTGTCCCCCCTCTGTGACTGGGGAGAAGAGACCGACCCCTGCCTCTACACCCCTAGTTGTAGAGAGTGATAAGGTCTTCCCTCAGCCTCCTCTTCCCCAGACTGAACAACCCCAGCTCCCTCAGCCGCTCCTAAGAAGTCTTAATCTCCAGACTCCTCACCATCTTCATTGCCCTTCTCTGAACCTACTCCAGCACCTAAATGTTCAGTACTTGAGGTCAGGTCTCACCAGTGGCAAGTACAGGGGGATGATCACCTCTTGGGTCCAACTCACCACACTGTTCCTGATACAGGCCAGGATGCTGTTGGCCTCCTTGGCCACCTGGGCACACTGCTGGCTCGTGTTCAGCTGGCAGTCAACCAACACCCCCAGGTCCTTTTCTGACAGGCAGCTCTCCAGCCTTTCTTCCCCAAGCCTGTAGCACTGCTTTGGGGTTGTTGTGACCGAAGTGCAGGACCCGGCACTTGGCCTTATTGAACCTCATCCTGTTGGTCTCAGCCCAGCCATCCAGCCTGTCCAGATCCCTCTGCAAAGCCTCTCTACCCTCCAGCAGATCGACATTCCCACCCAACTTGGTGTCATCTGCAAATTTACTGAAGGTGCACTTGATCGCTTCATCCAGATCATTGATAAAGATGTTGAACAGAACCAGTCCCAGTAACAAGCCCTGTGGGACATCACTCAGGACCAGGTGCCAGCTGGATTTGACTCCTTTCACTGCCTGGCCCTCCAGACAGCTTTTAACACAGTGGTGAGTATTCCCATCTGAGACATGAGCAGCCAGTTTCTCCAGGAGGGTACTGTGGGAGACTGTACAAAGGCCTTGCTAAAGTCTAAGCAAACAACATCCACAGCCTTTCCTTCATCCAGCAAGTGGGTCACTTTGTCATAGAAGGAGATCAGGTTTGCCAGTCAGGACCTGCCCCTTGTGAACTGGGACCCTTGTGCTGGCTGGCCCTGATCACCTGGGCGTCCTTCACATGCTGCATAATGGCACTCAGGATGATCTGTTCAATGACCTTCCCAGGCACTGAGGTCAGACTGACAGGCCTGTAGTTCCCCGGATCATCCTTCTGACCCTTCTTGTGGATGGGCATCACATTTCCTAGACTCCAGTTGGTTGGGAACATTATTAATAATAATAAATGTTTTTTAATAATAATGAACATTATTAATAATAGCTAGCATTATTATACACACATTATAAAAATATAGATTTTTTTCCAGAGATTTCCTTGGTTTCAGTTCTTCATTTAAGCTTATGATGACATTTAAACTTCTTATGACAGTGAACAACTCAAACAAAATAAAAATGAAAAAAGAAAAAATCTCAGATATTTTTGTGGTGGTTGACACACTATTTCTAAATAGTTGCCATTGTTAGCATTGATCTACGATGACAGATTAAATCTTTGTGAGCAAGTATTTAATTTGGGTGTATATAATTTCTACCTTCTGACACTGACAATGTTTAAATGATATAAAAGTAGCAAAGCAGCAATATGGTATTGAAAAACACTTTCCTATTTACCCTCCACCAAAAAAACCTACTTGTAGACATATAGAAGAATTTTAAAGAGATAAGGTTAGGACACAAGAAAAGCCTCTTCTAGGAGAGGTTTATCCCTTTTATCACCCACAGAGCTCTGAGTCGTCTTAACTAGATTGCTTCAGGTATTTGACCTTGTTTCTTATCTGCAGCAGGTACCACAGAAGTCACTGTAGAAGTTTTTTGATGCATAATAAAAGAACAAGACTACAAAGGCATATTTAATACATTAAATAAACCAATAAATCAGGAAATATATACATACACAGACACACATATACCCACAGATATTGCATAATATTAAACAAACTGTCTAGGCAGGAACACTGAAAGTTATGCTAGTTACTTGTAGCAGAAATACTGCAATAGCAAAAAAACATCATACTGAGAGTCAAAGGCCACTTCCAACCATCAAGACACATGATGAGAAATGTATGGGAAGGAAGGATTTTCTCCATACACAGGTACAAGGTAGTTTTTTAGTTATTAGACAACTATCTTGAACACACAAAATTTAAGCAACTTAATATCTGATCTTAACTTCAGATTGCATTTCCATTTTAATGTTTGTATTTTTTTGCAATATTCAGAATTTAAATGCAGGCTTCCAAATATGAAGAAGAAACCTACTAAAAAGTAAGATTCTTTGATTTGAGTTCTTATGATGAAAAGTATTATCATTATTATTATTAATTTAGTATATCCTATGAAAAGGGACACATAATTCAATTAGCAATTTTTTTGTATTGTAGATTATTCATTCATACCAGTCTTCTTTTTTGTGGGGTTCGGGTGTGTTTGTTGTTGTTTGTTTGTTGGTTGGTTTTTTTGTTTGTTTGTTTTTTTTTTTTTTACCTTGATGATATAGAGTGTAGCTAACTTGTATGGAATATATGGCACTTCTTCTTTGATTGTATATTGCTCTAGCTCAGTTGCTTCATGGTCGGCATCAGAACAAACTCCAGATGTGTTCATATTATCTACTGCATAACAAAAATTACTTTACCAACTTGAAGTATAGAACTAAAATGCACAGCAACACCAGATGTACATATTACATTTTAAATTTTTTAATGGAGATGTCAGGTAGTTCTAAAACATACCTCTTTTTTTTTTTTTTTTTCTGATAATGAAGAAGATAGATCTCTGGAAGAAGAATTTTATCAACTTTGACTTGTCAGCTTTGAACTATGGATACCACCACATGTAGTTAGATGATTTGTCAATTCCTTGTCCATGACTACTCTGATGTTAATTACTTACATATATTCATATCATTAACACTATAAATGAAAACTTAGGTATAAAAAAACAACATGTAGACATATGCTGCCTCTTAACCCTTTTATCACAGCTAAGAAGAGGGTACTTTAAAGCCTTCTTCCAAACTACCTTTTACAAGTTTTTTGACAGACCCACTTTATACTGGAGTATGATATAAAATTTTTAAATTTCTTATTATCTTCTTTTTTGTTGATTAAAAACTTACCATTACATTGTGGGTTTTTTTCAGTCAGTTCTCTTACAAGTAGGTAATTTCCTATTGGAAAGTTATTTTGACTATCATAACCCTTAACTAAGTATCATGATCAACTAACAGGGGTACAGTGTAAAAGGGACTGCTTTGACTACATAGAATGATGACTTGTAAAAATCCAAGCTACACCACTTCATTCAAGCAGTGCTTACATAGAGGAAAAAAAAAAGGACCCTCCTTATTTATGTAACATATCATTTTTTCCAGAAAATAAGAATTATATTTTCTATGTAAACATACCTTTCTCGAGAGCTCTGTTTTGAGTCCAGCCAACCACAGAATTTAAAAATGACCACTTGTTTATATTCATTCCAAGCTTGAACAGCCATGAGTTTCCCTCTTCATCTGTTAACAAGAATTGGTAAAATCAGGTGAAAATCATTGCAATTCTCTGAATTCTCTTGGTTCACTAATTCATTGAATTTAAATGTGGTATGCACTAACTCTGTTAGGACCAAAAAGTTATAAATGGGTAAAAGGGATACAAAAGAATAAGAGATTGGGAAGACATTGAGAGAGTTACAAGCATAAGAATGATGTAATATTTGCTTGAAATGAATACTTCTACCTGTTTCTGAAAATAGAGATCTATTGAATCCAAGGCTATAGTCTAAACTTTTTTCTCAACTTCAGTCAAAATATTTTCAAAATTTAATTTTTGAAAGTTACAGAATGAACTGAATTTTGCCCAATACCTTTGAAAATAAGTGTGTGTGTATGTGTGTGTGTGCACCGGGGCAGAGTTGGATCACATTATTAGATGAGATATATACCGATGAGCACTCTGGATGAGTGCAATACTCCTGCTGAGAGAAAACCAAACCCTGAGAAACTTCTACAAGTGTTCTGGTATGAAACTGAGAACAGAGTCTTCTGACTCTTTGAATTCATTGAAACAATTATCAGAAAATTTAGAAGTTTTGTCTGCTGGGAAAATTCAAACCTTTCCTAAGATTCTGAAGCGATATTAATTTACTTCCCTGGTGCAGTATTTTCAACAACCAAATATCCATCTCTTCACATTGCTTTTATTGGACATATTGTAACAGAATGTACTTTTTCAAAATATAGTCTATCTAGCTACTAGATGGAATCATTAGATCCTATTCCCATACAACCCTAAAAGTCTTTTTTTTTCAAAAGGCAGTTTTGATGATTTATAAAATATGTAACTAAAGAAACATATGTTGAGATGAGTACCCTTCTTTTTTGAATTCATAATTTCCACCTTTATTCATTATTTCATCACATAGATTAAATACATATATATATACACATGCTTTTGTTCTGTGAATTATGTCAGTGAATGATGCAGGTTAAATTACATATGGAATAGTTAGATGAGACTGACAGTCAATAGACTTTGATGTCTCACACCTGCATCCTTTTGATTCACATCCTTTTTGGTTCATATTTGGGTTTCTTTCCACCACCTTGGAGACTATTTGAAGGCACAGTAATTCTTGAAAAAGCCTGCCACTCTAATCCTACTTTTTGCAAAATTAACCACTAAAGCATCAGTTCCTGCAGGCCAAAAGTGTAGGATCTGCCTTTCCATCTAGGTTAAAGATTAACCTTAAACTCTTAATGGAAAACAGACATACAGATGTTGTTTCCTACTGGAAAAAATGCATTACTATAGCATATACCTGCTGAAATAACTGCAAAGTTCCCCTTACACCTACATGAGTCCATTAGGAAGAAAGATATTTGAAACTCCCATGTTAATTCACGAATGCTAAAAATTAGTCTACACATCTTCTCTTTAGCTTAACATCTCAATGTGACTCAGACAATGTAACTCCCAAAACTACTGACTATAACATATCACACCACTCTTGAGAGTAACTCACACAGAACTCTGTGGTATGTCAGGAATGAGATACTTCTGATAGTTCTTTCTCTTTCTCTTTAATGCCATCAGTCAGACCTGGCTCTATAAATTCATTCAAACCACCACAGTGCCTTGCAGTTTAATACCTTTAGAATGTAAGCTTCCACTAGCCAAAGGTCTCTCCTTTCTCACTTTACAATTAGAATCAAAGCATATGGCACAGATAAGGCAGCCACACTTCTGTTTCTGAAAAGCTGCAACTGTATTTTTTGACAGCTTTTAGAGTCTCATAGGTTTTAATCCTTGTATGAGAAGTAACAGATAGAAAATGCATAATAAATTTAGTGCTGTTGTGCCAATTTTGGTTTTAATGGGTATAAAGCCAATAGGCACCTCTTGTACATAAGGAGTTTGGGGACCACTTCCCTTATCTGTATGCTGAATCACAGCAGCAACCATTCCATTTAGTTCATACTCACATTCACCCATATTCAAGCTGTATGAGCACTGATGATGCAATATGAACTGTAACATTTATGCAGTTCTGTTTCTCTGAGACTATGATAGAGTAATGGGGTACTAATTTCCTCTTTTGTGGGAAACAACTAAGTACATTCCCATTCTGAACACCCAAGGCACAAAGTGCTGCTTACCTTCCTCAGGTGTGTTTTCAATCATAACACTTTTAATCACACATGAGGGATGTTCTTGTATTTCCTCTGAATAATCAGTAACACTGCCTGGTAGAGGGACAGATGACTGAATGGTCGTCTGTGGTTCAGTTTCAGGATTGATTCTTAACGAATCTTCAGGGACTTGAGAGCCTGAAGAGGTAAATGTTTGCACCCATGCTTCTGGAAAAACAAGTAAAGTAAATTCTTTATAAAAGAATTAGAGGTGGTATTCAGTTGAAAGACTTGAGAACAGATGCTATAAAAGACCAGATTTCTAAGATCACACCACAAAATTAATTTAAGATTAAAATGGTATAAACTATCAGCTAATTTAGAAGTAAACCTGAAGGATTTTCTTAGAAATTGATCAGAGCAAACCCATAGATTTGGGTCTTTTCTTATGTGTCATTTAAAATCTAACATGATTTGGCGATTAAATCTTGGTTTTATTGTCAGATTTAGTGGAGTTCACAAACATATCAAGATTCATGAAATAAAGCTTCTAGAATTCAGCATCTTATACCCTGAATAAACCCTACCAAGTCTCTGCGGCTTCTACGCAAAAGTATATCTCAAACATATTCCTCTATGCATAACTCTTGGGTAGCTTTTTTGTCTGTATCTCTTTAAGTTGTCTGCTCTCTTTTTATGATCAATTTTTACTGTGCCATACAGAATGAATGTTTTTCATTCTGCTGAATTTCAGATAAACCGAAAAGATCTATAAGCAGAAATTGTTCTGTATTTTTTTTACCTTGCCAGGCTCATGACTTCCATAGAGAAAGACGTTGGTTTTCTAACTCTTCATGGTGAATGGAAGAGATAGATGTAAACTCCCATATGAGGAAGAAAACAAATACTTGATTCTCATAAATACTTGTGGCTTTTCAGGAAGCCATCAGAGCATATGCACAGTAATTAAAATCTAGGTGACTATAAACTGAGCAGCTGAACTTGTATCATTACAGAGTTTTTACCTACCTAGCTATAGGTGTCACCATTGGTACTTGCTCACTGTTGGCCAACACTGCACTAAAAAGCCTAAAGCCTTTGAAAACTTGATTTATGCACACTGAGAAGGACTTAAAATTGCATTTCCAGAAGTAACAGAGATACCCAAGAATTATCATGTTGGCAAAATAATTACTGAAAGTAACATGGACTGGCTGAAGTTGCATATATCTAATGAAGCTGACAGAACATTTTCACATGGCAGACTGAGAAATCCAGTTTGAGCTGGAATTCTGCTTTCTGAGGATAAAGAATTCTCACCTGACCTTCTCAGCTAAAAAGGATAATAACATTCATGGCAAAGCTTGGTACTCTTGAAATATGTTCTTCAAAGTATTCCTGAGTTCCTTTCACATAGGAAAAAAATAGGAAATTTAATTACCTTCTTTCTTGTCTGGGTGCTTTTCTTTTCAGAATGGAATCTATTGCAGGTGACTACAGAACACTGAATATAGCACACCAGAACAGTTCATAAAAGTACCACTCACTACTCCATTTTGCAAACAGCTTCTTGGATTGCTGTTTTAGGCTCATGCTTCAGTGTATCCTGTAAAGACTGCAGCTCTCCATTCTATACAGAAAATGTACCTTAAACTTGGTTTCCCCCCTAGGCTGCACAGCAAGGTCCAATGCCAATACACTTTTAATTCTACTTTTAGAATTAATTACCAACATTACGCAGGGTGCTATCAAGAAAATTACCTCTATCCCAGCCAAAACCTGCACAGCTTCCAAGTAGCCTGAAATTTAGGTGATATTGGTGCTGGAAGTTGAGCAAAATCTTACTGAAGGTGAAAGTAATGGTTTTCATCCAACTAACTGTAACAAGCACTTAAACTTATCTATGCAATAAGAAAGTTGAAGCATAAAATCTCTGTTCAGAAAACAAACTTACGTGAGCTCTAGTGCTGTCTGAGTAGGAAGGTTTGATGAGGGCACCATACAAATATGGTATTGTTTGATAATAGTGGCTATGACAGAGATGAACTCTCACTCACACACAGAAGAGTGAAGGAAGCTCCACAGAAATATTTATAAATACATTTTAAGCTAAGATTAAATATAAAACCAACTTTTGAGTATAGTATTTATTAATAAGAAGCTTGTATCTGTGAAGAGAAAGCTGTCACATTTCAATCTACTGTGGTTGGGATACAAACGAGGATGAGGTACAAAACTCCCTTTTAATGAATAAGATTACACCATAAAGTATCTCAATCTATCATCAATTTCAGTTTTGTACCTCAAATAATAGCAATTTAGAAGGAAAGGACAAAACCTTATAATCTGTGATGATCTTTCACTCATGCAATCAGAATGCTGCCTATTTTGACTGTGGCTGAAAGTCTGTTTTCCTTTATGGTCAGGCTAACTGGCCTGAAATCTAATGGAAGTAATTCCCAGAAAAATTCACCTTCTGGTCAGAACTCAGTTTAAATGAAAGTACTTGCACAGTTCAAGAAGGTACCTAGTACAATTATTTCAGACTGTAAGATATTCACTAGATGAGTGTCACCATAGACCAAAGAATATCACCATATAATATAAATACAAACCTACATAGTATTACGGACAGCAGACTCTACTCAAATCTTTCCTTTTTAAGACCAAAGACTTGGAAAGAAATATCTTTGCTTGATCTTGCAGGGCAGAGTTTTTGATACTGAATAATTCTAATGAGCAGTGAGAAAACACCTGCTTCATCTGTATAGTAAGAGTGCAGACAGGAAACAATAAACAATATTAGGAGTTTTGAGTTTTATTTAACCTGCAGTCATTTTCTTATAGTATTTTAGACATAGCATAACTAGCTTTAGGGTTGAAGTGGGGGATTGGATCATTCACAAAAAACTCCATTTTACTATGCCTGCCTTCCCTGAGACACTATTTCTGCCAAGCATTATTTAACATAGAAAAATAAAATCTTACAAGTTGAGATATGGAGGCAAGTAAAGTCCTTGGGCAGCAACCTGAATAGATTGGTTTTCTATTAAAAAAACTCCCATGTCAGGAGTTGTTTATTATTATTATTATTATTATTATTATTATTATTATTAATTGCCTTCTAAGGACATTTCTTTTTGTCAGGAGCAACTACCCAGCAGCACTCAGCTATTGGAGAAAATATACAGATTTAAACCTCAAAACAGTGTGTCCTGCAGAACTTCTAAGATAATAGCAATCAGTCCAAATATAACACAAAAGAAAAATGTCAGTACTTTCATTATACCAGAAGTAAAACGCTGGATAATTCATACATGCACATGAATCCTGTCTATTTAAAATCTGGGGCTTTTTTTTTTAATAAGATCAAAATCTTCAAGATAATATTGACTAATATTCTGAAGGGGAGACCTTCATGTGCTGCTGTGTCTCCTCCAATAATCACATCTTTGTGTGAGACAGAAGGGAAAAAGATGGGAAAAAGATGGAAGATGGAAACCTTTTTTGACTGTGTTGGGAATGTTTTCAATTCAATCACTGTCCTAAGGCAATGTAATAAAAATTTAGAGTTATTTGATCTGACTCTTTCTAATTGCTTGCAGCTATGATCTGAAGAAAAACAGAAGGGCATACTGATATCTGTTAAGACTAATAATTTAATAAATTTATTTTTTCCTCTGTATAATAAATACCAAAACTAAGAATTCAGTATAAGTTGTCACAAAGTCCAGTAATATGGTTAATATCTTATTTGCCCACATTAGCATAATCTCAAAATATGCTATGAGAAAATTGCCATCCACATCAAATTAAATATTTGTGAACACTACTTTATATAATCTGTTTTACTTCTCAGGAAATTCTTTCTTTTCTAGCCAGGAAAAGTCATACCAAAATTACTTATTTTCTCTGAGTAATGTATTTCCATTGTGTATTGAATTGTGCAATATACTTACAGAGTTCAAGCAAACCAGAGGGGCATTTAATTCCATGTTTATCTGTGGGTTTACTGAATGGAAAAGGTTTAGTACAACATGGCTGGTTATGATATAATTGCAGGCACATCAGAGCAATCCCCTTGAAATTCTGCTATGCTCAAGATCTCAATAGTAAGGGACATTTCACAGGATCAGACTTTGTGAAATGGGAGCGTTATGCCCAGAAATTCAGTATGCCAACCTTATAATTGAGACAAGTTTTGATTTAAAAGCATAAAGGCTTTGAGGTTAGATAGGGTGTTAGATATGAATCTAGGGAGGTCTGCAGTTTCCATTAGGTAAGAGTAGCTGTAAGTTAAGGCAACATGCACACAGGTAGTCGTCCTGTATTTATGTTATGGTTACAATTTTTGTCTTTTTAGTGATCACAAACAGTACATAAAAAGCACTGGCAAGTTAAACATCATGTAGTGCAGTTGCCCCATCTGAGCAGCAGTCATGAGAACCTGCCTCAGGCTTACGCAAACCTTTGTGTTATTGCAACTAGCTTCAGAAAACTTCATAGACGTACTACCATACGCTGCATGGTAGTAAGGAAAATAGCTTATGGGTAAGCAGCACAGCATGGAAAGTTTTAGTGTGAGAAAAGGCAGAAATGGGTGCCATGGGGTTGAGCCTACGTGTGTATTTATCCACTGAAGTATAACCTGATATTCAACTTCCTAATCTCCAGTGGAATGAGAACATAAGTGCTTGTCTTAACTTTTTGAGTAATGCGTATTTTGGAGTAGATGTCTCTTTGGTAAAATTTCTCTCTCTGATAACAATTACTGTTCTAGATCCCCCATGAACTGTTATGTCTTTAATGTCCCAGTATCCCTGCTCAAGATTCTAATTTTGATAAACTGATGCCCTCCTTGTACTTTTTCTGGTGAAATTTTTTTCAGAAGAGTCAGGTATATTTCACAGTTTTTTCCCTGATCTCATTCTAGATCAGCTATCAGAAGTAACAGGAAACACTGCCTAATTTGTTTTTATCTAAATGATAGGAAAAAAACCCCACAAGTAAAGCAGTAGCAAACTATCTTTTTTTGATCCCTGATTTTGGATCATTGGAGGGGTTTACTTGCATTTCCTGAAGAAGTAAAAGTTTAGCAGTCAATACCCTGAGTAACTTAAAGTCTCATTGATTTCAGTAGGAGCTGAACTAATGTAGTTCTCTCCTGGCATCTCACCTCTGAGATTATTATGCAGCTGACATTGTTAGATCTTGGAAAATTTATGGGCAACTATTTCTTTAGTTATGAAATTTGCTAACCACAAAGCAAAGATGATAGTATTTTAAATCAGTTATTTCTTAAAAAACCCTTTGTGTCTCCCTCTTCTCATTTTTGGAACAGAAAAAGAAAAGTGATGTAAGGATTGTGTTTTTACTACTGTGTAACCAAGTTTAGTTTCATGGAATTAAAAAAATAGCAAACCCCATGAAAATATCTCTGGTTTAGTTTTAGAAACAGTAGTATGGCTTGTTAAAAGAGGTATGATCTTCCTCTTTAAACTGTTCTTAACCTTATAGATTAGTCACTTTTCTGCATCTGGAGTCACTGAATTGTTAAATCTCAAACTAACCTTGGGGTAAGGTGGAGCCATGTGTTTAACAGGCATGTTATTTATTGTTTTAAGGCTTCTGCAATGTCATTGCTGATGTTCACATAGGTGGCAGGTATATTCATGTTCTGTCCCAAAACTACCTAGGGACCCACCCAGGTTAGCTAGTTCCAGCAAGTTGAGTGTTTAGTCACTCAAACAGATGCAATTTCATACAGTGTCATAATTTTCCATTCAAGCAGCACGGTGACTGCTAACAGACAATTGCCTGATCATAATACATAAAGGTTTGGCTGGCACATGAAAACAATTAGTCCAGGGACTATTGTAGTGTGCACTAAAGCCTTGCATAGAAAGACAAATTACTCCATTAGTCTTCCAATCACAAAGATACTTTGTCTATCACAACGCTGATGTGCCAGTCAGTGTCATTCTAAGGTGATGTCTGACACTAACTATTGGTATGACACAACCAGTCTACTCTTCCAAAAGCTCTTTTGTTTTTCCCCCTCAGCCACACATTGAAATATAATACGGGAATTGTTGAGAATTTGCTTGGACCCCTGGGCTAAAACTAGGAGAGAATAGATTAGCTTTATAAAAAAGCTAGACTGGTATCAGTAGTGTTCCAAAAATCGGATATGTTCTGTTGGCTCAGCCATGATAGCTACAGTCTAAGGGACAGGAGACCTCAAATCTGCAGTCCTGTTTTTTGTGGCCTACCATCTGTTTCCAGTCTGGTCTAAGATGGTGCTCTCAGATCCATGTGTTTTATATCTGCAACTAGAGTAAACAAGCACTACAGTTTAGGTGCTGAAAAGAGTGATCCAGGCCATCAGCCAAGTGGGACAGCCTGACAGCTTTTTCTCAGGCTGTGTTTCAATGGCTTATTGCTTCAAAAGTTTGGTGGATAATTAATAAAACCCCACTACTCCATTATAGTGGTGCCATACACCTTTTTATAGTTTTCTAGACATTTGATCTGTGCAAATGTTTGCAAATGAAATAGCTGACATTACCTGTTTTGCTTTGGCTTTTAGCAGCGTGGGAAACAGAATTCTTCTTCCAGAACCAGGATTGTGATGACAGGGGAATACTTTCTTCAAAATATGAATAGTGGTCTAAGTAAAAGTGAAAACAAAACAAAACCCAAACAAAAATGGGAACAGAAAAAAAATCCAAATCACATATTCTGAAAGATTAGTTCTTATTCCCGTAAATAGTTGAGCTTTTTGTTAAACAAATAATACAAAAAAATATATATTTAGTTAATATTTATAGTACAGATAGCAATGCATCTAATTCAAAGCAATTGCTCAAACCTCACCAGAGCAGGGATTTGTCAAAATCTGTTGCTTGTGAGGAGCAGTTGGGACAAATTGCCTTAGTGTTAGGTCTGGGACCCAACCTGTGTTTTAGCCACTCATTTTTAGGGAAGTAGCAGTATCTCACAAAAAAGGTTATCTGCATAGAGGGGCTCCTTGTAACAGGACTTTTCTACCAATGTACAGACTCTCTGCTATTCAATACTATCCATATTGCAAATGTACTAGGTTTTCTTATAGAAGCATCAAAAGGCTGAATGGGCCCTATCCTGTCCTCTGTGCTCTGATACAAGACAAGAAAGGGCAGCGAGAGAGAGGACTTTCAGGGTTTCTGGCAGTGTTTTTAAAGTATGGCTCAATGAAAGAGCCATAGTGAAAGAGAAGACAGCTTTTTTAGCTTGGGCAGATGTACAGGTTGTTTCACCCTTTATTATGTGGAAAAGCAGATAAAAAACTTGTAGATAAAGAATAATTATTTACCCAATGCCCTAAACAAATGGACATGGATAATCAGAACTGCATTGTTTATCTTTGTTGATTAAAAGAAAGCAAATTTTTATTATCTGCTGCTGATCACTCATATAAGCAGCCAAGTAACAGAATGTAGGTGCAAGATTCAGCATAGCTGAGTGGTTGGAAATGGGCTTTTTTGGAGTCTCCTCTCTTGTTGGTGGATGGAATAGTAGCTGCCTCTCTTATTTACCTACAGGCTGGTTCTTCTTTCTCATTGAGCGTTGGGTTGCATTGATATCAGCTTGTTCCACAATTCCTTATAGCATTGATTTCTGTTACATGAATTCAGCATTTGTATTGTTAATATGAAGTCTCATCCTCTGAGAAGGTCTTTTATAACTCCATCCCATCCCCTGAAAGTAACTTAACAATGAACTCTGACAGTATTTTACAATTTAAATTGTAACATTTTGTTGACATTGTCACAAACTACCACTCAGATTTTTTCCAGATGAAAATGCATTATGCAAACTTTTTCTTCTAATACATTCTGGCCAAACCACATTTTTTTCTGTAACATTCTCAGGTTACACAGCCTTAAGCAACAGCCTTGCCCAATGGCATTGCCTAATAGCATTGACAGTGTTGTTTAACTCGTTCTTAACTTCTGATGTGAGAGAAGGTTACAGAGTCAGTCAGCTGACTTCTCCTTTTAACATTAAAAATCCTTAAATATTCTAATATATGAAGAAGAACATATATATTTGGAAGTAAACACTTCTGAACAAATACAGAAGTTGCTGATTTGCAACAAATCTTTAACGTCAATAGATAATATTAAAGCTTGTTATCACAGACAGTAAACCTTTTTCTCGCTGTATTTTGTCAATGTTATCATTATTTTCCTCTTGAAAATCAAAGTAAAGGCACATACTTCATATCACAGACATACTGGAGCAAATACAACAGTTTAGATTTAACTTTCCTTGGAAAATGATATGTGTGTGTGTATATGTTTATTTATAGACACAGCTATTTCATTCATACCACTTGTATTTGATGTTTCATGGTATACCCAAACTTTGCTCATTCATTAGTCAGCTGCTTGAGAAAACAAATAGAACACAATACCCCACTAGTGGAGTGTCATCCATTTCTAAATCAGCCGTGGCAATCTTCCATTAATTTTAATCTTTAGTAATGCATTTAAATTTTAAGCATAACACTTGACAAATATATTTGACATCTGAGAAAAAATTACTTTTACTAATATGTGTGTGAAGAGTTCAAATATGTTTGTTACTATTAGGTAAAAGCATACTGTTCCCTCATGTTCTACGGACAAGATCTGCAAGTTGCATAGAAACAGCCACAAATGTTCTTCATCTTTCCCTCGCACAACTTTTCAGCAGCCTGCACCCTAAGGTGGGGCAAGGTAAACCACCCTGCTTTTATTATAGGCTTTGCATAACTGTTCATTTACCTTTAATTACACACCCTTGAAAAACACTCACAGCATCTGTCCTTCTGCTTTCACTTATCTGAACCCCTAAATGCATATGCAATAAAAGTTTCAAATTAAAAATTAAAATAGAAGCTGAATAATTTAATTTTTGAGGCCCAACTTGGTTATGCTCTAGCCCCCAGGTATGGCCACCTCAAAGTGTGCATCAAAAAAACCCTGAAGTTTACACACTCCCAATAATATCTTGTAAGATATATTCTATATAGCAAGAATTACTCTAAGAGTACAATTTAATGACAAATTTGAAATGTCATGGTTAGCATACATGTTATTTCTATGGAAAATCTAGCAGGTAAGTCATAAAATTTGGCAATATATATTTTTTATCCTTTTGCTGGATAAGGCATTACATTGACAAAATCCCCTGGTAAAATTATTTACCATGCAAATTATTTTTTTCAGCAAATAGGAGTTAAGATTTCAAGGAAGAAATGAGCAGCAGGGAAAAGAGAATTTGAGAAAAGGTGCAAGCTTCTAAAAAACATCGGTATATAAAATACATAGAAATGAAAATAGGACTAATTACTTAACTCATTTTCTATTACTTACCTACTTTTTGTTAAATGTCCTTTTAGTTAGCATGTGCTTTGATTAAAGTCCAACCGAAACTCACCCTTCCCTTACATTTGTCCTACAACCATATTGAAGACTTTTGCACACTTCTGAACTCATTCTTCTGAAAGAACTGAAGGCTTCTTACAGGATGAGACCACCAAACCCCCTTTTCAGTCTTTCATCAGAAGCCACTTTCATTATCCCTTTGATCATTCCCTTGTACTATCTTTCTTGTTCATTTTCTAACATTATATTTCTTGAAACAATATGTCTAAAGGGAGACACAGTGCATAAAGATGAGCACACATAGTCACTTGCCATGGCTCAATGACATTTTAAGCTGTGGAAACTTAATCCTGTTTTTCTGAAAAATCACAAAATATTTGTAAATCCCAGAGTGGCTTTACTCAGAAGACCTTCATTTTCCACACTTTTCTAAACATTATTTATAAAGACATATTTATAAAGAGCTAGCCACTAACATTTGAAGATATGTTTTCCTAGGTTAGTAAGACAGTATTTGAATTTATTTTTTTTTACTAATTAAACATTATGTTCTAAAAATTACCTTCATCCATTGTAATGTTTGTTCCTCAGGGCGAGTGTTTCCACACAGGTAAGAGTTAAGTTCTGGTATCTTCTGACAGCCTCCCACACTGTATAAATATTTAATATTAAAAATGCAAGAGCTTCACTAGGCAACAAGATACCTGGAGAAAGTACAATGGGAGATACAGATCAGTTTTCTCCTCAGTGTTTCCTGTGGCAGTATCTGTTTTGCCAGGAGACGAAAAATTACTAGCTGAAACTCAAAGCTGTAGAAGACTTAACTATAAGTGAAAAACATGCTAGCAGATGTTATATACCTGAAAGCACAAATATGCAGAAGATCACAAGGGTTTCAACTGAGTGCTTTACAAACATCCATGCTTCTGCGTTCCAGCTGAAATAATATAAAATATGATACTCTTGCTACATTTTCAGTAGTGATGAAACTGGTAAAAATATAAAGGGGTGTTTTATGCAATTTCATCCCTAATTTCACACAAACAGAATTATTCAGTGTTTCCAGATGAGACTGTTATTACATTAGAGCAAAGTTTGCCCTGCTTTGGAGGATTGCTTCATGGAAGTTTATTGCCATCTCCCTTCTTTGCTAATTAAAGGTAATAAAGCACATTTATCATTGCCAACACCATTATGCTGAGATTGGTCTCAGCTAATGAGACAGACGTTTTCAACAGCAGGTCAAATATACTGTTCTCTTTTAATAACTCCAGGCTCACACTTGTGATCTGTTCCTACAGTAATAGGAGTAATAGAGAAGCATGAACTAGGAGAAGCAAGTACTACTTAGCAGGTGCAAAAGCAAATACAGAATAAAATTTTTTCAGGGTGGTGTGATCAAGTTTAGGCAGGTGGGACCAGTGGCTCAGGGTTTCTATCTCACTGCTATTGTTCTACACCCCACCCTTATGTCAAAAAGGATTAAAAACAGGTACTTGACTTAGATTGCAGTCCAAAAGGAAGGCTTTTGGTATCACTAACTCAACACTGGGTTTATAGGAGGCAGCTTGATTAGGAATCTTCTTCCAAAATATCCACAACTCATTTATTTGTATGAGTAGTTTCCCTGTATAATATTTGAATGTATTACAGCTTCATCAAGGTGTGAAGAATATACTATGATATAGATTAAAGGCTTCTCTGAAAGAGTTCCTTATATAAAAGGAATAATTTTGAGATTTTTCTTTTTACAAAACCAGAAATATAAAGGTGCACTTTTTCCTTTTTTTTTTTTTTTCTTTTTTTTTTTTAGTTTCTTGCCACAGGGAGAAAAAAGAAGAAAGACTAGAAAAAAAGAAAAACCAAGAGAAAAGCAATCAATTGAGGGGTCCTTGATTTTAAAAAACCCTTGATTGAACAATTGAGGGGTCCTTGATTTTAAAAAAATTACAATGTTATAAAAATAAAACCATTTTTGACAGATCATGTTTCCCTCATGTTTACAGCAATAAAATAATGTATGACATAGAATTAGCATTATAACTATTGCGAAAAAAAGGAAACTGTCAAAACAGAAAAAGACTCCAAGTTATATTTAATGATGCTACTTTAATTTTCTACTTTCATTTTTTGATATTCACTGTAATGTTTCTTGCTTTGCTTTACTTAATTTTGTAAGGAATGTGTAGTAACCCCAGTCCTGAAGTAGGACCTGATTGTGCTAGCTGTTAAACAAACACAAGAAAACTATTTGGATGTGCCGCGTATCTTAAAAGATATCTTAAGATCACTCCTTTCAGTACTTTTGTTCTGGCTTCTGTTCTTGCTAATCTTATCTTAGGAAGAATCATGACAAACCTCCTTTACATTTTTACTTAAAACACTCTTCAAAAAAATCCGATTAGTAATCAATTACATATCTGTCTTTTTCTTAAGTCACCATCATCTTGAGACTCAGTATTCCATTCTTGTGTCTGCCATTCTTGCCTCTGGTATTATGTCACCTATAATATTTCATGCATAATTATGAGAAAGTAAAGTTCTAGGTCATGTCCCTCTTTGGATATTTTCGATCACTTTGATTCTCTTGAAATCTTTTTAGCAGGACCAGGGATAAATAATTTCTTTTAGTATAGAATTGTGCCACATTTGAAATGTCACATCTGCACATTTTCCCTTTGAGGAAAATCAGATGCAAATCAAACTCTGAGTTACATACCTTTAGGCAGTTCTATAATGGGACAAATTACAACAAATACGAACACTCCTTGACGTTTATTCTCTTTGAATAGAAACAAGCCCAATCCTTTTAAAATTTCACACCAATAACTATATCATCCATTATGCTCTATACAGCATTTCTTCCCAACCTGAAACAACACAATCTAGAGTAAAACTGAAACAGAGAACTGGAATTTTTCTGGTTTTTAGCTGGAACAGCAAACAATTGCTGTTCAATCTCTGAATACAGAAGCCTGTAACAAATCTCCTGGATGTAAATTCCTTTGCTGAAAGTCAACAATGAATTTATATTCCCATTGAGGAGATAACACAAAAATGGAGGAGACCAGAAAAAATACATCTTATTTCATCTGAGATGAAACTATTCTAATGCTCCATGGAAGCAAATCAGTTTTGCAGTCACTGGCCAATTGTGAAATAGTTCTGTCTGTTCTGCACAGAAATTTCACTCCTAATTTTTGTCAGGTAAACTACCCAGTGAAATAGTAATATCCAAGCTCTTTTTGGACAAATTTTCCTCATCTCATTTAATAATTGGAACAGTTAGGATCAGGTATTATAAGTGAAAATTTAATGTCTGATTTCCTCAAATTTTTTCTGTCTCATCACACCCTGAATGTAGACAATGAGAAAACTAATTTATTATTATTCATTTATCATGCCATTCCTGTTTCTGTGTGATAATGAGCTAAGAGCCATACCACTCCCATCGGGTCTTGATTCTGAAGTTTCAGAATATAATATTCACTCTTCATTGTGGATGGGGAGTAAGATATGTTTTATTGTTTTAACATGTGTGTTTACTGTCAATAGACCCACTCATTGGTACTCATTTCAACGTACAGAAATAACAAAACCAGCACTGTTTGCTAAGGAGATATTGTAAATATTTAATACATTCATTTTCTTTAAAGGTAAAAGAACACAGAAATGACAGTAGATGTAAAGCTACTTTGGAGAATCAAATCAATTTCAGAACGCCAAATAAGCTTTAAACCCCCATACAGTTAAATTTAACCTACATATTGCAACATCATAGGTTGCTTTTTATTAGCTAGTGTTTTCTCTTATTTCTTTGAAGTTACAAAAATGTAATTTTGTGGCAGGGCTCAGCCTCTTTTGAGAAACGGAGGACTGCTCATGCATTTTTTTGGTCTCATTGGAAGACACTGCCCAGTTCCACTCCTCCTAGGATCAGTTGTGACACACCACCTGCTCTCCTGTTTTGTTGTGGTTTTTTTTTCTCACATGACTTTTCTCCATTAACATCATTGAGAATCATTATCATCATAGGAGTCATATATTGCTTAATTGTTTAAAGTAAATACCTAACATTTGTGTTCTGTTCTCATGAATTGCACTTCTGTTATTACATAGTCCTGATTATACACTGTATAGGACAGTAAAAAGCTTACATGTTCCTACTTATTTGTCTTGTCCATTTAGTACTTTCCACTGCATGTGCACTAAGTGATACCTTTTTTTTTTTTTTTAAATTTGCTATTTTGGTCACAACTTCATCACCACACAGATCTGTTTTGCTATACTGAGATTTGGAGGAGGATTTGTGTAACCAGAGTTTCCAAAACTTTTTCCTAGAGGCTTCCTAGAAGGTCCAGATTTTCCTCATATAAATTACTTTGGCACGCAACCATAATGGAGTCAGGGCTTATGCCTGGAAGGCAATCTGACAACTTGAAAAACCTTCTGGAAGCATTTCTCAATCTGCATCCCTAAGGTGAATTTCTGGTTCCATTAAATTGACAAATGACAAAACTTGAGCTCACTTAAACTGAATTGGACTTTTAGTTCCTAAAATGATGGCATCTTGACATGACTTCAACAGCAGCTATCCTGCCTATTTCTAGTACAGCATGGGTTATTTTTATTTCTTTATGTAGGGAGTAGCTCACTTACATTTTGTGTCTTCTTGATAGCCAAGCTTTAGTTTACCTTGAGACTGAGAAAATCCCTTTACAGTTCTAGAAATCTCCAGAGCTACAGAAAGATATTTACCGCAACTACATGAATAGTAAGTATTAGAGCTAATTATGGAAGCAGGTGAATTTTTGATTAAAGCATAGAGCACCTGTTGCCAGAAGATCAATGCAATTCACTATTTCATGAAAATTCCTTTTAAAAGAAATTAGAAAATTCCATTAAAATATTTATGTACTATTTTGAATCAGTATCAAAAATGTGTGTTGTTGAACCTTTTCCCTGTTTGCAAGGGTACAAAGAGATCTGCAGCTCAATCATGATCTGAATTGGAAATAACTCATTAATGAAAAGAAACCCTTTAATAGAGAAACCATGAGAGATATTACAGAGATTACTTGTTTTATGAATATTTTTCTTTTTTTTCTTTCTTTCTTTTTTTTTTTTTTTTAAGCATTAAACTAAAAATAAGTTGTATACCTAGATTTGAAGATCTATGCCACTCAGACCATGATAGAGGATCATGTGGATATCCATGACCACAATCTGACTCTAGGTGGACCTGGTATCATGCAGATTAGGTACAAATAAATAGAAAGATAGCAGTTTTCACTGAAATTGAAATCTAATCTGTTGTAATCCATCAAAGGAAAAGATGAAGGTCTGAGGAGCCACTATACTTAAGTATGCAGAAAAGATATTTTCCTGAATAATGAAATTAAGACGTGCTTCCTAAATTGGGAATTTGTACAGGAATTTGTATATATGTGTTAGTCGAAGAAGTAGTAGATATGGTCTGGAACGTTTGTTTGAAATATTACTGAAGTATTACTGCCTTCTATTGGACTGCTGTAACTCATACAGTGGTGACATTGCACACTCTTACATCTCTATCATTTATATCCCCATCTCTGTTACTTGAAATCCAAGTACAGCCAGTTACCTTTTAGGTCCTGGCTGCCTAAGGAAATGGAGTAATGTGTTTCTCCTCAGTTTTGTATGATGTGGATAAAAGCTACTAAAGATATATGAAGTCACAAGGTGCAAAAAGTAAAAGAGGCAGATACCAGGTGGCACTGGCTCAGTATCAGCTGGCTCAAAATGGGTGACTGTCCTGGTGTGAAATAGGTAGAGCTATGACTTTATTGCCTGACAGTACACTCAGGAGCTCCTGCAGGATAATACTATTTCATAACAATGCAATTTGTTAGCATCAATTTCCACTTAATATTTATCTCAAACGTAATCTGAAGGTAACTTGTGAAATGTTTTTTGTTTTGTCTGAGGCTGGGTGGAACAGTCCTCTCCCAAATGCACCCCAAACTTAAATCTTTTTTAAGGCTTCCCATGTAGAACAAACACAGTGCTACAGCAGGGGAGGCATCATCCTCTGAAATAGATGTAAAGGCTGGTGATCCTTCTCTCAACCTCCAACAAAATTTCTGATTCATATTGCTATCATCTTTTGTAGGATTAATTGCTTAGGGAATCTCTATCTGCCACTGGAGCCTCAAAAGAAGTATTTGGCAAGCCAAATCTGGCAGTTCACCAAAACCAAATATTTTTCTTTTCTAATCTTACTGAACAATTCCATTGCTCTCAGCAGCAACTGCATTCTATACTACGTTGACTACTGTATCAAAACTGTGGCAGCAGCAGTATCTGAGAGATATCACATTGACTATAAAAGTAAAGAAAAAATTTTCTTTTTGTCTCATTTGTGAGACAGTGGCTGTAATCTTTGGCACTTCTGAATAAACAGTACAGTTCAAAAATAAACAATACAGAAACTATTACAACTTTGTGAAACAAGCGATGGATTACAGTTAAAAACTTAAAACCAAATACTAAAGCTCCCTCCAATCAGTTTGCATTTTTTAAGTTTAAGCATTTTCTACAATAAAGCTCTCTAGCTCAGACAGTGACTCACTGCAGATTCAGGAAGAGGATGAGTCAACTTCTACCCACCCATTAAGAAAGAGGAAAAGCAAATGCAAATAGCTCCTGCAATGAATTGTAACAAAATGCCTTCAAGTCAGATCACTGTGAAAGTAGAAACACAGGCCTGAAAAACAATACAATTAAAAAAAAATAAAAAAGACCTGAAAAACTACTATGTTGAAAAATGACATAATAGCCCAATTATTGAGAAAGCATATTAGAAAAACAGTCAATGTGGAAGAGTGTTTTACTAAATACTTGTAACACACTGATTCCTACCCTTATAGGCCTCCAGTAATACTGCTGTGCTGTTTTCTTTACCGAGAACATGCCAAAAACTTATAAAGATGCTATAAGCCTGTGTAACCCAACTTGCTCATTTCAGTACTTCAAAAGACTCAGCTTGGTGCACCAGGGCTATGCACAGATTTCTGGCTTTTCAGTGTAAATGGATTCTAATTAGCCATGGTCATTAATAGACAAGAGAAAAAGTCCCAGAAAAAGTGTGTAAACAGAAATTTTGGCCAACATGTGACAACAGTAAAATAAGACTGATAGTTTCCTACTGCCATGGAGAAGGTCAGAGGGGCAGGAGTAATCTGAACTTCACACATTATAATTAAATAAGCAAAACCTGCCAGCTTGTTCACAGTATCCCTGTCAGCTGGTAGGCCCCTTCAATTATTTATTTCATTTATTTAGCTTACTGAAAATATCTGAAATAGTTTTGTCAAATAACATGCGAAATGTCCAGGAAAGAAAGAAAAGAACAATGTGCAAGGGAAAATTAATGTTGGACAGCCAGAGGAACTGGAGGCTTGCAGAGGGCCAGGGCTGGGGGAAGGTGCGCCCATGTGGGTTGGCCCAGCAGCACTTCCTGCCCCACTAGCCCAACCTGGAGCAGGGCAGATGGGGTGCACAGGGGGCAGCCTCAGACCCAGCCATTGGCCACCTCCCTGGGGCTGGAGATGGGAACGGGACAGGACAGGGCATCAGCCCGCAGGTAGGGCCCAACCCAGTTTCCCCAGCCAGTTCAATCCAGTTCAAGGCAGTGGGGTGCTGGCTTTGGTTAGGACCAAGTGTTGGGGCCCCAGTGGAAGGCAGGTCCCTGGGATTCGGTGGCCTGGACACACCCTTCCATAACACTACTGGAGGCTCTTCCTTGATGCAGTGGGATGGAGGTCTCCTCAGCTGTGCTGGTTCTGAGCTGACCCCCAGCAACTACAGCCCAGCACAAAGATGTGCAAAATTTCAGTTTGTATTTCCTCTGATGCTACCTAGCAGTCTGTTCCCCTTCGTCCTCATTTTATTAGTTGCTACATGTGGGTTTCAAGGGCCGACTGCATTTTGTATATGTTCATGGGAGGTAGATCAAGTATACTTCCTCATTCTGGAGGCATCACTGTGTTGTAGCAGGTCCAGGTCATCAGAAAGCAGGACAACAGGCCAATATGCTAGTTGCAAATGCTGCTGGTTCAGGAAGTGATATTTCTTCACTGAGCATCATGTTCTGGGGCCAATCTGAGATGCTAATGATAAAACACTTGGAGCTGTGCCGGATGTGCTCTGGAAAAAGTGGCTGGCTTGTTGAGGAAGTGCTTGCAGACAACCACTTCCAGCAGGCTGATGAAATCCCTCATCTTGTACAAACCACTCTTACTTTGAACTTCAGAGTTTAATCTGAATATTTCAAACTCTTTCTAATTACATAGATGCCAGTTATTGCCCTTCTACTAAGCTTGCCAGTACCCAGGTAAACCAAAAAAAGCTTCCAAAAAAGAAAACCAAAAAAACCCCCCCAAACCAAGATATAGAATATCAATATTAAGTTTTAGACAGCTCTTATTCCTGGACCATTTCTGCCACAGGCTCATGTGCAGAAGAAGCCGCCACAACTCAGTGAAGCATGGAAGCTGCGTTGACTCTTGACTCCTGACTCCTTTTTTTCTCAAAGTTTCATTGAGCAAAGATATATCTTAAAATATATTCACTGAAGTACTATCAGACAAGTCAAAGCATGAAGGGAGGAAAACAAGTTTAGTTTTTTAACTTTTTAATCCTACAATACCAAAAGATTTATGATTATGTACTGCAGTGAGGGACGTGGCCACAGCAGGGGAGGAGAGCTACTAAGGCATGCTTATGCGTTATCTTTTCCCTTCTGAAATCTGCTCCTTCTTTCTCCAGCACATAGTTTTGCAATGACTTTTTTTTGTGTGGTTTTGTGTTTTGGACAGTACCCAAATTTAGCTGCTGCAATGAGCAGCGTGTTGCTGGGGCAGTGCAAACACGCTGGTTGCTAGGTGGGGTCTCCTGCACAGTGCTATAAAAGCACTGAGAGCCTTCTGCTCTCTTACTCCTGACTCTGCCACCCTGAAAAGTGCTATTTGTTAGGAAGAAGGTAGGTTCTTGTAATTCTTTGCTGTTTTCTGTAGATCTGACAAACTTTAAGAATTGTAATACTAAATTTGCCAAGTGGCGTGGTACATTTTTCTGTGGGTTGGATTTGCTGGCATAGGAAAAGATGGGTGTGAGCAGGAGGGCTAGGACAACTAATGCTTTTATTTAATGCATATAATGACTTGGAAAAAAAACTTACTTGGAGTTGACTGTTTCCTATGCTTTCTCTGCCTTTGTACTAGGCTGCTGTAGAAATCTGCAGTAAAACTGGAATTACTGGAAAAGTGCTTTGGATGGAAACATAAACAGCTGATGTTACTTAAACAGTTTGCCACTTTGGGACTGTAGAGGTGTCGTTGCTAATGAAACTGATGAAAATGAGGCAAACCAGCCTTTTAGAAACATAAGAGCAAAACCCTGGTATTGTGACTTAGAATCTAAGCAAAACCAGATAACTACAGTCTGTATTATCTAGGGTTTGCTCTGCTAAAACTTTCCACTAAATTTTGCAAGGATGGGATTGTTTATCTCTCTGATGTTTTCATACCTTTTCAGTAGATTTTCTCACTGTAATATAAATTATTGTGTTAGATCTACTGCCTGGACAGTAACCAGAGATTATACGTATGATACAGTTCATGATATGGGTAGATAAGCATGGACAAATGGTACTGTTTAACAGTCTGTAGTGTAAAAGTCTAGTTTGTGTCTTTAGATACTTTCAGTAAATATTGAGTATTGTCTCAAACTTTGAAGAATTTGCATATTGAGTTCAAAGGTGCTTCTTCTGGGGACTGGGAGCCAGCCAGAAAACAACATTGCAAAAATTCTTGTGAAGCAAGAGTAAGGGCTTCCAGTCTGGATCTCTGTTTTTTTCATTCCAGTTGCAATGTTGATCTTTGCAATTTGGAATGATAAAATGCATAAAAATCATAATAATTTTCAAACTGAGAAATTTTAAGTTCTTGATCCTCGTTTCTTTTAAATGGAATGTCTACAGATTCCAGTCTGGAAATTGGGACATATGGCCTGGGCCATATTTTATCAAACACCATAATTCACAAATAGGTATTTTGTATGGAGTATCCAGAAAGAAATGTCATGCTTTTCTACAATGCCTTGTATTTGTACCACTTTTGTAGACACTTTTATCTTTCCATCTCCCTGTTCATAGACCTTCAAATCCTTTTAATACTAAATTAAAATAATATTTTGAGTGAATTTATCCCTCCTGCATCTAGGTATTGTTTAGATGAGCTGTTTGCATTTTAGAGTGGCATGAGTCAAAGCACTGGCAAAGACCTCTGCTATGTTAGGAGTCTGGGTGTCTTCCTAGATTTAAGACTTCTTTTTTCTTATTAGCCATAGTTTCCTATAAAGCAGGCAAACAGTTTTATATGTGAGGTGGTTTCTTAACTTTCTGAGCCAATTCAAGCAGAGTTAGGTCTTTACCCCTCGCAAGAGCCATTGCCTACTTTGACTTCTATTAAAATTACTTTACTTGTTTACTAGATGGAAAAAGATGGATTTGCATGCCAGAGCATCTTTATTTAAAAAGGAGGGGAAAGAAAGATGTAGCTTTTAAGGCACAGAATTCTTTTACTGTATCTCTTAAGTTAGGATAGACATAAGGGTTTAGAGGCTTAGTAAATCAAACTTAGTGTAAGATAGCAGTCTTCTACTCTAAACATCCCCAAGAACTAGCAAAACCTCTAGAGCAGGGTGTAAGGGGTGGGAGTGGAGAGAAGCAGAAGAAATTGAGTTGTTAGCAGTTCTTAGAGGAGCCAGCTCTACCAGCTTTAATTCTGATAAGCATTACTCTATCCCACCTCTTATCACATTTGGTGCTGTAAGACTGAATCTTGCTTCTTAATTTTAAATGATTATACACTCTGTGAACCTATTAATTGGCAGACGTATCTGTAAATTTTACTGTTGGTGACTCAATGCACCTAGTATGGAGAATTTAAAATGTTTTCATCCTGCCTCATATGGCCTTTATGTGCTGTTATAAAATGGAGAACTTCAGACATTATAGTACTTCATCTGGACTCATATACTACTTCTATCAATACAGTAAGGGTACTGGAGTCACTGTAGCAGCTTGATAAAATATTGTTTTACTGTTATGTTTAATAGCAATATAAGTATGCTGATTCTCAATAAATGACTCGAGCATAAAAGTTGATTCTTATAATTGACCACAAAATATTCTATTATTTACCCAGATAAAACCTACTTTGAATAGTCTATAAATAAAGATTGTGAGTCAGTTTTTCTATCACCAGAGGCAGAGATGAATTCTGTGCCTTCAGGGCTGAAGGAAAGGCACAAAAGTAAGGGTTTTCTGAGGAAGAGGGAGTGCAGGTGGCTCTTGCCTTGGAGAGGGAAGGGTGGAGCTAGGCTGGAGTACTGGAAGAATGCTGTGGAGGGTAGCTGCCATTTTGCTGGCAGATGGTGGTGAAAATAAGTTATATAGTTTTGTTCTGTGGGAAAGAAGAAGCTGTGCTGCAGCAGCATTGCTTGGTTCTAGTTGTGTGTTGCTTCAAATGACAACTCTTTGCCTTTCCAGTGGGACACATGAGCATAAGTAAGGCAAGTGAATTTGCAGAAGAAGACCATAATTTATTATACTAATATATATGATCAACATTATATGAACTGTACCCCAAGACTCTGAATAGCATCTAGCCTCTTCACACTAGATTCAAAAACACTACTGTTAACTCAGTAACATTATCTTTAGTTTATTGTTTTATGTATACTTTAAAACCAAGCCTTCCCTAGAGTTTGCTATGGAAGTGCATTTTGAAATTACAAGTCATCTATTTTGAGCCAACAAAAAATAATTTATTTGACAAAACATTAATTTCTGCTCTTCATTCCCTTACTGCTGCTAATAGCAAACAGAATATTCTTCACACCACTTGCTATGAAACAATCTATTAATTGTTTTTGGATACTTCATGTCAAATTACCTCACCGTTGGTCTTTTGTCCCAGTCTGCATGGTGTCTTAAAGAAAAGCTGGACTGATTTTCATTACTTTTTTCACCTTCTTAAGTGGCAATGCTCTATTGTTTTGTAGAAATAGGAAGAAATTCATAAGAAATAAAGAAAAGTGTAAGTGAAACTTACAGATTTTACTTGTCTTCTTTAGAATGGTCAAGTCAAAGAAACTACATGAGAATGCATTTTGTCTTAACATAACACACAGGAGATCCAGGCCTAGTAAAGGATCAGACGAGAATAGTAGTTTACCACTAAATTTGAACAGAACCAAGTATTTGGTAAGATAAAGGGACATAACTGATACCTTTAATAGGGAAATATAGACTCTAATTTAAAATAGTCAAATAAGCAAATACTCCAGCTCGTTTACATTTCTAATTCTAATCTAAAATATCTGCAAGTATCTAAGGCTATAGGAGTGAACAAGCAATTGTTGAGCATTGCGTCACTTTCCAAACATAAACAAAAGTTAGCTGCTTCCAGCAGCACTGCAAACTACTACTTGGGAAACGAATCCCTCCATGTCGTAGTTCAAGAGAAAGGTTTTTTAAAACCTTTGAGTTGTACTGGTGGTAAATATGATGAAAACTAGTATGTACCTAGATGAAAAATGGTTTGTAACTTGATGCATCTCTTCCCAGAAACTCTATCAACATGGCTATGGTATCCGAATTTCTGAAGCAAGCATGGTTCATGGAAAATCAGGAACAGGAATGTATAGTAAGTATTATCATCTTTTGAAAGCTTATGCTTATTTTCAAGTACTTTTAGAAGTGATTTAAAGGTATAGGCCACCAGATGTCTCTCCTATACTCAAACGGAGAAATCCAATGGCAGATTAGAACTGGAACCCAATTTTATTGCAGCAATAATCTAATAAAATCCAATAACCTAGTAAGTCTGGTATCAGATGAAAAGTTATTCTTATTTGCACATATCAGTCTAGTTATCACTTTCTAGGCAGTTACTGTAATGAAATTGTAATTCCTAATGGCCAATGACTGATTTACTCAAGTTGTCCTATTTAAAGTTGTAATCTGATGCACAGGTATTTGAATATGTTTGAACATGTTCAGATGACATACATGAGAAAAACTAAAAAAGCTGAAGTTCAGGAAGCCATGAGTTGGAGCTCAGGAATGTAAAGGAGGAACTAAAGTCACTAGCATATGTCCTAGTTTTCATATCATGTGTTGTGCTTACGGCAGAAGGAGTCACAGTATGTAATAAAACACCTCAGATGATCAGTACTGATACTGATTAGAAGGGATGTTTTTGATCGTGAGAAGTCAAGAGTTATTGCATGAGGATGACACGGAGAGATTTTGTGATAATGAGATTGAGATACTGAAATGACTGTCATCAAAGGTAAAGTGGCACACTGTGAAATCACAGGAGATCCTGAAAGAAAATTCCTCTTGAAAAGTATTAAACATAGAGGGGAGATTTCAGTAAATTAAATTTTATGCTCTAGACCTTTGTGGATTTTGTGATTATAACTCCATGACATTTTGTGCATAAACCTTTGGCTATCTATACTGTCCTATCCTCTTTGCATACCCAGTGTCCTGAGTCATTCTGGTTGTGTTGTTTGCAGAGAGTTTTTTTATTCCTAGTAGATATTTGTCATGGAAACCAGTATACAAAGACTAACCTAGTCTTCCTGACTGGGAAACAGGCAGCAAACCAGTCCCGTTCCTCTGTTGACTTATCACACAAGTCACAGTGAATTTTTCCAAATTATGCAAGATACTTCTTCAGTATGCAGTCCCTCTGCTCTCAAGAGACTCCTAATGATAGCATTATGTAGGGAGTTGAATGTTTGATTATCCAATGTTAAAAGTGTACAAAATTCAATACAGAATGCTGTATATAAAACGTATCAATAAGACCTTGCCATTTCTCTTGTGCTATTTAACTTCAGTGGCAAAGGATTGGAAAAAATTAAAATAGTGACTTGTTGAACCAGGACAAATAGTATAGGTGATAGTTTAATTAAATTACTGTGATTTTTTTTAATAAAACATGTCAACATATATCATGCCAAGGAGAATTATATATCAATATTTCATCCAATAATCTTGAGGCATTTTACAGCTTCTCTAAAAGACAGTAACAAGTGTGGCATCATTTATATAGTGCTGTTAGGTACTAGACCCTACCAGTAACTTGATTTGCCATGTTGTTGACCTAGGGCAAGCCATGTAATCTGTCATGTAGTGGAATTCATCATCCCTAGTTATTCCCAAAGCACTTTGGACGTTGACTGGGGAGTGCTTATGTAGGAGTGGATTCACCTAAGACAAGCAGCAGATAATGCCTGTGAAGAAAGTGTGGCTTTCATCTCAAGTTTCAAAGAAGTTGGGTAACAGTTCTACACTTCCTTGTAAGATTAGACTTGAGCTCTTCTCCAAGATCTTGGAAAAGAAGAAGTGCTTGCAGCCTTAGGTATGAGTCAGCAGGGAAGTTACTTAATGTGATGCACAGTCAGTAGGCATGAGATGAGCAAGAAAATTAGTAGCACTATGCTGGCAGTGCCTGTAGGATTTAATTGTGGTTTTAGAGCCTTTAAAATTTGATGTAATTGCCTAATGTGACAGTTAAGAAGTATTTCCTGTTGAATCCAATTTACTCTGAGAAAGTTCTCCAATATATGAAATACTTTGTTTAAGAGGTGTGAAATAAATAAATCCAATGCATATCAATTACTAATTTCATTTAGTTCTCTGTAGTTAAAAAACTGTATGTTCCTTGATAGACCTCTAATAGGCAATACCAAATACATGGTTTATTTAGACAAACTGCGTCTTTATAGAACTATCGTTTGGAAAATGTAATTTATTATTTATTTTATTATATCTTTTTTTCCCTCTGCAGAAAAGTTCAAAAGGTGGCCCTGTACAGTCATACCCTAACTTTGATCCATCAGCTGATGTTGTTGCATTGGACAAAGCTATTACTGTAAAGGGTAAGAGGAGCACGTAGTTAGTTTGCCTCATTAGAACTCTTCCTTAGGAAATTTTGAGAACATAACTGAATAAAATATCAGAACGAGAGGCAGTGCCAAGCAGGAAGGGTATTATATCTACTTTTGAAAACTTGGCAATACATTAAATTATGCCATTTGGTAAAGAATCTCAGCTCTGATACCTTGGTGTTGTATTACAATTTCAGACCCAGATACCATGTTAAAGTTCCTGAATATATTGAAGGATAGGTTGTAAAAATAAAATTTCTAAAGAATGAAAAATATTTTTACTTTGATTTCTATAAAATCCCTGTAAGAGGCAGGGAATATGCTGATAATGTAGTGTATGCGTCTATTGCACTTCTGTCTTTTAATAAAATTCACGTAGGTCGCATTGCCTCTACTTTGAAACCAAATTTTCAATTTGGCTTACTGTGATTAAATGACTATGCTGTCTAATTCTGTTTTATTTTTCTTTAGTTATTCTGTAGGGAAAGTTCTGCAGTCAGAACTCTTTAAAACTTTCTGTATTAAATTGTAGAAACATAGGTGTCTGTGTTGTATGAATTCTATTAATTTGTTTTCTTCACTAGCTCACTAATAAGTCAGTAGAAAATTACACTTTTTCCTTTGGTTAAACTTCAGTGTGTCAAAAAATCTAAATATGACACAAAGCAAATAATATAATGTAAAAATTATTACTTTGCTAAATAATGCACAAGAGACAGGTATATTTCCAATATAGTAGACATGTTGTTTTTTGGTGACTCATAGGTGTGGATGAAGCCACCATCATTGACATCTTGACTAAGAGAACAAATGCTCAGCGTCAGCAGATCAAAGCAGCCTATCAGCAGGCCAAAGGAAAGGTAAAGTATATTCAGGCCAAACTTAAATTTACACCCAGAATATCAATATTGCTCCTAGCTCAGACGGCATGTATAGCTTTAGCTTCATAGAACAAGAAGGTACAGTCACCTGTCTCTTTAGTTTGTGAAAACCATGACAGAATTATAAAAGCCTGCAACTATATTGCCAATGCTGAGCCTTTGAATATGGCAGCCACTATTTTGAAGTAAAAAGACAAATTTTGAAGTTCTAACTTTCCACTTTTTGAATGCCCATAGAGATCCTTTAAATCACTAATCACTGGGAATGCAAAGATTTCACTACCACCTGTGACGCAGTCTGCTCAGAGAAAGGGAGAGGTGGAGAAGGGGACTTGGAGGCATCTCTCTGAATATTTAAGCCCAGATAGAATACTAAATAGGATAGGAAAGTTGTAGGACCATAATGCTGTTCCACAAGTATACCAACATTTGTATAGGGATACAAGGGACAGTGTTCTTCTACCTCTGAGTGGTAAAAGTGCTACTCCCTGGAACTGAGCTTAGAAGTTACTGCATGTTTCTGGAAGTTTTTAATTGCTCTTACTTTTCTGTATAAAAAAAATATCCAGTTGAAACTGTAACTCTAAAATGAAATTACACTTGCACAGTTGACATGCCAGACTTACTGACCTCCTTAGAAGGTGATTTCCTTGAGTTTTTGATTTGAAAATCTAAGTGTAGCTTTTAAGGGCTTACTTAGAAAATGAGTCTAATATCTCATTTACCTAGATTTCCTGTTTCAGTTCAGGAAACCTCACTTGTGTCTTTCACATCCGTCTGCCCCTTCAGAGGAAGCTTCAGCCTTGCAACTATATTTTTTAAGGACTTAATTAAAGTACAACTTCAAAGGCACAAGGAGACTAATGCTGTTAGACTATTAGATACCCTCATTCCTGAGCATATCAGCAAAAGCAGAACAGAACTAACTATGGACATTGTGCCTGCTTCTGAAATAATCTCATTGGTTTAGGTATCCTGACAAAGCAGGTTGACCTTCTCACTCTTACAGCCACCACCTTGGCAGATACTTGATGGAGAACCGGGCTGTAATGTTAAGTGTAACAAAATATGAGCATTACCAGATAGGAAGCAGAATAAATAAATATTTATTGTTTTTAAACTTAAATTCATGTCAAATCAGAATATAGCCCAAATCTCTAACTTCAGTTTTCAGTGTAGGATGATATTACAATATGTCCACAGAATTTCTACTGCAAGTTCTGTATCTTTTACACAAGAAATGGATGAATTAAAGTGTTATCCAGGTAAGAAACTCAGTCATAATTATAACAGCAATATACTATTACCTTCTCTTAAAATACAAGCGCCTATTTTGAGTCTTCTTCTGATGCTGTAGGTACATGAATAAAGCTGAACTACAATATGTCACAATGCTCTTGAATACTTACTGAAAACCTCTGACACACAAACATAAAGGCAAAAAATTAGAAATTTTCAAGTAGGGCTTCATAATTCTTTCTCGTAGATAAAAGAATGATCCAACCTAACATTCATGAGAGATCAGACAATTTTTGGACTATAGCTGTCAGCAGTTTTTTTACCATCCTCTAGCTTAGTGTGTTTCTTATTCTTCCTGTAACAGAGTCTGGAAGAAGCCTTAAAAAAAGTTTTGAAAAGCCACCTGGAAGATGTTGTTGTGGCACTGCTCAAAACTCCAGCTCAGTTTGATGCTGAAGAATTAAGAGCCTCTATGAAGGTAAGGCAAAAGGTTCTGAGAAAAAACTTTCCTAATGAGCATAAATAATTATCAGGGCCTGTAAGTAACACTGATTTGGATTTCAAAGCCTGTGTATTGTCTGCATTTTAACCCCATTTTGTAAAACAGATCTATACTGGTAATCCAGGTTCTGAGAACAAGACCCAGAAATCTCTGCTGTATTTCAGGGTTGGAGGAGATTGGCTGCAAACAGTATTCTTTTGTGTGAATGAACTCTTTCTGCCTTCTGAAAACTGGTTGCTGATGAAGTGGGAGAAAGCCATAATGTGTTTACATACATGTTTATGTAAGATAAAACAGAAAGTAAAGGGGTACTTGTCTTCATACATTTTGCATTCCTATCTTTTATGTGAGCTACTTGATCTCTTTAACATTTCCTTTGGGTGGCAGTATTACATGTGACACAAAATAAATTCCAAAAGAGCTGAAATAACAATATCTTATTGAAGCACAATGTTAGTTTTCCTTTCTTGTTCCACATGGGGCTCTTAACAGCCAAGTCCACAATTTGCATCTTATTTCTGGTCTTCTCAATTTAAAGTTTGTTGTATCAAATAACATTTCTAAATGTTTGTTGTATCAAATAAAATTTCTAAAAATTCATACGTTTTCATCAGGGGCTCGGAACTGATGAAGATACCTTAATTGAGATTCTGGCTTCAAGAAACAACAGAGAGATCAGAGAAGCCAGCAGATACTACAAGGAAGGTAATCAGAGCAAGAAAGAAATATTAAAGATGTAACTCTACAGTAGACACATTACAGTCACAGCCCCACTTAGCTTCTCAAAGCTGAGATGACAATGTAGGAGGCAAGTGAAACTTCACATAAGATTAAAAGAGTTGCAGGGGAGGGAGGTCCTACTGATTTTTTCTGACTGAAACAGATCCCAATAAAGAAGGAAAAGGCAAATCACCACTGCCAGAACTGTAGACATCTTATAGATTTAGATGCTTTCTAGGATGTAAGCAAAACCAGTCACTTTTATTCTCTTGTGATTAAGTCTTGCCTGACCTCTTAAGCCTCTCAAGACCTCTAGGTTTGAAAAAAAACACCTGTTGAGTCAGCAACACAGATAACATTAGCAGTATGAGCAAGCAGGGAACTAAAGTGGGACAGTATTGGAAGATGTGACTAAAATGCATTGTGGCATCTCCCCTATATGTAGAGTTTACTGCAGTCAGTTGGTTTTGTCTAATTAAATAATATTTTCGGAGATTATAAACTAAATTTTATAAGAGATTTCCATTCAAATATTCTCGCTCAGGAGCCCAAATGGTTTGATTTTTCATAAGAGTTTTGTGATTGAGTTCAGTGTTGATAAAAAAAAAAACAGAGATAAGAACAAAAGACAAATGGTTCAGAAAAAGTTTCAGGCTTTTTTTTCTTTTTTGCCACCCACAAGACCTTACAGAAAGACTTTTTCAGCAGATTCTGGGTTTAGCCTCCAATTTCACAGCATGCATCAGGGATTAGAGGAAATGTTGCAAATATACTACTTCTCTTGAAGCTGAATGAGAGAAAGTAAGAAAATTAGTGGGGATATTTAAGTAGCTGAAAAAATCACAGAATTATAGAATGGTTTGGGTTGGAAGAGACCTTGAAAGATCATCTAGTTTGCCTAGTTGATAACTTTAAAACAAACTATGAATTGTTTTTCTTTGATTTCAGTGCTAAAGAGAGATCTGACACAAGACATTATCTCTGACACGTCTGGAGACTTTCAGAAGGCTTTAGTTGCTTTAGCAAAGGTATGCTGTGCTTAAGCATTTTGGATGACATTACCTGTAATAAAAAAATAATATTCTCAAGTCAATTTTAGGGAAATATGTACAAAAAATAAGACTTAGGCAACATTCATTTCCTTGCATTATTTTATATTTATATATCTTAAACCATGTGAAATTGTTCTTAAACAAGCTAGAATGAGATTGTATCTCAAATGCATTTTAAAAAACAGTGAAGTATTTTGTGTGGTAGCTAACTGTAAGCACTTCAAAAAACAACAGGAATAACATCAACTGACTAGAAACACAAAAAAAAGAAATTCTTAAAATTAAAAAATTAATAAACCTTTTTGGCTTGTGGTTAAAGTATGTTTCTCATAATTAGTACAGGGACCTAACAAGTGGACAATGTGTTTTGTGAACTTATATTCAAAAGCAGATGATTTTAAACACAAACTGCCCAACAAAAATACCCTTTTAAAATGCATAAATATTTGATTCCATGGTTGTTGAGTACACATGTATGGAGCTTGTATCTGCATGCAGGATTATTTTTTGATAAATCCCTGTGCAACATTTTGATTTTCTACTTTTGGTTTCAAGCCAAGTTGAAGCAATCTATTGAATGGTCATCAGGAAGCAAATCACAGCTTCAACTTCATATTAAGAAACAATATATCCTGTGAATTTTAATGCAGGACTTCAGAAATTAGTTACTGATGGCCTTAGAAATCTTATTTCTTGTTGATTAACAATTACAACAGCTTTATTCACACAATAGTTGTTATAACTCTATCTCTCTGCAATTACATATTATGTATGAGAATGGTAGGGTGGAACTCTAAAATGATGAGTTTTGATTGAACTGAGTGATTGTGAGTACCAGTGAAACTTTATTTTTTTATTTATTTGTGTATGTATGTAGGCTGACCGATGTGAAGATTCTCATGTGAATGATGAGCTTGCTGACAATGATGCCAGGGTGAGATCACACTTCATCTGATTTACTTGAGATTACCAACTCTGGCTGGGAATGTTCTACCTGAGTCTTATGCACTGCAGACTTAACAGAGATTTTTATGTTCTGTAGCTATCTTCTCTGAGTGAATACTATTTTAAAAAGTATGTGTAAGCTTTGCTGTCTGAAGAAAGTCAAATCTTCACCCTAATATTTAGGGTGAAGAAACATTCAGAAATGTTTCTGCAAGAATTTTTCTAGTTCATGTAAAGTCTGCAGACCATTTTAACTAGAGGTCAACAGTTGGAGAAATCAGACACAACCTTCCTTCTATTTATAACACAGTTCTTGAATTGAGGGACAAGTGTGTGCTCAAGTATATGAAGAACCAGCTACCATACCTTGACCAGTGTGAACTCGGCAGTATGTTAGCTGTAGCTATTGCTTTACAGCGATTAAATTTTCAGGGTTACTGGGTAAACCTCTCAGTTGTTTTCTGAATAATTCTAAAGCCAGCAACTGGTATTTCCTTTATTTCTTCCACCAGAGTGTGACCATTTTTGTTAATATCTTGGCAAACCTTAGCAGTCTTTACTGTGTATTCACCTGTAAATTCTTACATCCTATTACAATTCAAATGTAGATTGGCTTTAAATTGATTTTTTAAAAAAATCCAACCAAGAAAAGGCCAATAAGCATTGCTTTTATTCCTCTCACATAAGGAGTATAGTTTTGTCATTTGGCCTTGATATGGCAGGTCAGTAAATTAATAGTCTGTCTTAGGTGCAATACTATTTCTCTTGGTACAGATGGAGTGTTGTAAAATCTTTTTTGCTGTGTGGTCTTTAATTATTACTTCTAGGGAGGTTTGTGGAGGTGAGGAAAATGAAGGAGTCTGATTTGATTCTTACTTTGTATTAAAGTCACTCCTGGGAAGATCAGGAGTACTTGGTGCTTAGGCTGCTCCTTCACATTTGTCCAGTCAATATTAGAGATAATTTTGTTTGTCCAAATAAAACTTGCCAGCCCTAAACTCCCACAGAGCCTGCAAGCATACAATGATATATGAAAAATATCTTCATTCAAGTATGTACTGTAACCAGGAGAGCTAGATGGTGGTCGTAAAATGTCTGAAAACATGTTTTGTAGCTGCATAGTGTTCTCTGGGTACTATTTTGACATAACTGAAATATGAATTATTACTTCTAGAGCTAGAGTTAGTTTGAGGTTGTGTAGAGTTTTGTTATGGATTGTGTCAAGGGCTAACATTCATAGTTGACGGGTGATGAGCTACCTTTGGCTGGTAGCCTGCAAAGTGCAGTATTTCTCTTTGGGTTTTACTATACTGATGTAAACTGCTTTCTTTTGTTTATGACAGGCCTTGTATGAAGCAGGAGAGAAAAGGAAAGGAACAGATATTAATGTATTTGTTACTGTTCTTACTGCAAGAAGCTATCCACATCTCCGAAGGGGTAGGCTTGCTGAAGCTGTGTTCCAGAGGAATTGTATTTTGAACTTGGCTTGCTTATGAACTCAGAGAAAACATAGATTATCAAGACATGACTGACTCCTACAAAGGTCCTCATAATTGGATGCATGCTTGCTGAGTAAGGGTGAAGCTGGCAGCTTGACTGATCTTTACGTGCTAGTGATGGCAATACCATTTAGGTTGTTAACAAAGCTATCACTGTGAAGCCTCACATGGCTAGTGATCACAAGGCCAAGGTATCCATGTGGCAGGGGTTCTGAATGCTCCCCAACATAGTACTGCTCCTCAGCCAGTTTACTCTGGGTAGAGGGATATCACCTATTGTTACAGGCTCCAGGAGTCATTGGACCACCTGTACCCCTAACAATGGGAACATGAATGCTACCATCCTAAAAGTCCCATTCCTTATGTTGACTCCACCAGTCGAGGGAGTAACACTGCTGTTTATACTGTGCTGTCTGAAGAAAATGAGAAAGATGTCCTACAATCAGTCATCTGTGTGCATTGCTGCAGCAGCGAGGACAGAATAAAGCAGAGACAATACTATATTTTCATCACAACCACTGTGTTTTCTTCCCTTATTTAGTCTTTCAGAAGTACACCAAATACAGCAAGCATGACATGAACAAGGTGATGGATTTGGAGCTGAAGGGTGATATTGAGAACTGTCTGACTGCCCTTGGTAAGTGGTTCTGCAGGTTGTAATCTATTATATATGTAGACCATATGAAAAACTACTTTTTACTTCTGGTATGCTTGCTCTGAAAGGAAGCTATTCTGTGTTTATCTTGCTTCATTGAGAAACTTGCTAAATAATATTTGGAAAATCTAGTCTGAACATAGTGATTTGAGTTATTTAATGTCAGTTAAAGTTTGTGAATGAGTCGAGGTACCTCTCCTTATATGTAGAAGGGTCTTTTAAGGAAAACAGGTGTGTCAACAACATGGGAAGATCTTTACAGAAAGTTAATATGCTAAAAAGACCTGTCAGAACAAGCAAAATATGTATCAAAAATACAATAGTTTTGAAACTGTCTTAAAAAAACCCTAAACTATCACTTCTATAAATTTTGTTTTTCAAAGACTTGGATAATATATGATTATTAAAAATATAACTAATTTCCTTCTGCAGTTTTGTTCAATAAAATATTCTTACCAGGTTCATACTAAAACCCTTAACATTGCTGTTTCTCATGAACAATAAGGTGAGGCAGTGACTCACTTAAATCACTCTTATCCGTGAACCAGGGATGGAATCAGAAACCAGACACCCATCTTGTTCTCCACTTTTGTATCATGGTCAAGCTTAATTTGCATAAAAGAATGAGTCCCATCAGATCCCTCCCATATCATAAATGGAAAGCAAGTACTTAGTATAACTTGGTTTACAAAACATCAGATCATAACACCAGCTTTGCAGAAGAAGACACACATGCTCTCACATTTTTTTTCTTGAGAACTGCAACATCATTCTTAATTTTGTGGCAGTAAACTAGGGAGTGCAGTATTGCAACTCTCCTCCCCTGACTGAATTGTTTTGTAAATAGACAGAGGAAAGGAATTCCTACTTCTCCCATATTTTGAAGAAAGGTAAAAATGAAGTAGATAAACAGTAGATAGATATGCTGGTGGGAACACTGGTACCAGGAGAGACTGCTTTTAAAGTGTTTTTTTTCTAAGCTTTTGCCTTTTTTTACTTGCTACATGTATAATAGATGTGACCTAATCTCATTGTTTCATTGCAGTGAAGTGCGCCACAAGCAAGCCAGCTTTCTTTGCTGAAAAGCTTCACTTGGCAATGAAGGTAACCTATAGAAAGAACTTCTGTTTGTAAACATGGGGTGCTTTGTGAGCTAGAGCTCTCTGAACACTATGCATGATAAAAAAAGACTGCAGAAGGAAATTCAATACATTTCTCTGTCTCCTTTGTCCTCCTCTGTTCTTTGCTTTGAAATCTCTTTCAATAGGAGGAGAGATTTGTTTGCTGGGGTGTGGTCAGGGAGGAATCTGTCCATCCACACATCTTTTACTCTAGAGAGTGAGAGAAATCTGGAACTTTCCTTACTTATGAAATCATGAAAATATTTCATAAAAGTAAATAGGAAAGCAATTAAAAATCTGGACAAGAACCGTGTAGAAGGTTGATCTTTGACAGGACATCTATGGTCCTTCTGATAAAGTTGGAACCAGAGTTGAGTGAGGCAGCTGGAGATCGTGAAACAGTCTAGTATTCAAGTATTTTCATAAATCCTGTGACTTGGTTGGGCACACTGTGTGAAAAATTGAGTATATCATTATGAAAATACAGTTTGTTGCATTCTTTTAAAAAAATAATAAAAAAGGCAATGAAGCCCAGGTTGCCTCTGTTGTCTAACAAGCGCAATGAAGGACAATCCTCCTTTTAGAAAACAGCTAAAAGAAATGTATAAAGGAAAATACAGGGTTGCAGGTAGCCTATCATAAATGAATTGTGCTCACAGGGAACAGAAGGGGTATGCGTGAGGACGCCCTCATGAGAAATGTTAAAGGAATAAGATGTGGATCTTGTACACCCTCAAAGTGGTGGATTAACACACAAAACCTTGACTTAAAATGTTTCAATGACATAAGTAACCTTTTTTCTTTTTTTCTTTCTTATTTTTAACTGGTCATTTTTCTTTTCCTTCTTTCTTCCTTTTTTTCTAACAGGGCGTTGGGACACGGCACAAAGACCTCATCAGAATCATGGTTTCACGCCATGAAGTGGATATGAATGAGATCAAAGGCTACTACAAGAAGCTGTATGGCATCTCTCTCCGCCAAGCCATTATGGTAGGTTTTCTGACAGATGACGTATGAAATGCAAAATAACCAACTGATTTTGAAAGTTCAGCAAGCGTTTGTTAACTCTTCTGCTCCTCAGTCACCGGTTCATTCTGAGTAATTCATTGTAAACCAATGATCCATGTGTTGGTAGAATGAATTTGTTTTCTGGGGCAATATTTTTGTCACAAAAGCTATAATGATTTTTATCACAAAAGCATGTCTCAGGATATCATCTTACAGTAGAAACCAAGAGTTGAATGGAGACTGCAGTGTCCCTGAGTTCCTGTGCTTGGGCAAACATGAGGTACATTGTCAGGAGAGTGAAAATGATTGCCCTGACAACTCTATGAGAGATACTTGATGCAACTGGCTATTGGTTTTTAATATTGGAGGTATTCCTGCAAATACCTCATTAACTTGACATTTATTTGGCCTACTTTCCAGGTGACTTAAATAAAATTTTCTTCTTAAAGGGCACAAACTGCTCAACATATTTTCCAAAAAATTTAAATCAGTGAGAGACTTAAGACAAAAAAAAATCTCAATTGGAGTAGAAACATACTCCATACCTCTATCAAAATACCCTTTAAATTTTTATTGGTGTTTGCAGTCCTTTCAGTTACGTGCCAAAGATTACTTCTATTCTTCCATCGTGAGTGTGTGTGATCTGTAATTTGATAAGTAATTAGATTGCCTGATTATCTTCCAAAGTGATGTCCAAATGGCTTGAGGTGTAGTTTGTCTACACTAAACAATTGATATGTTTCTGCAAAGTAGATTCAAATTTGAGACAAGATAGTGTAATTCCAGTGCATCTGTAATGCATATTAGCCATTTTTTTTCCAAGTTGAATACACAATTCTGTGGTGAATTGAACATCACTGTAATACTAGCCTGTGGTTGAGATGATCCTAGATACAACATGCATAGTGTTTTAAAACTGATGAACATTGAACATCACTGGTCATGGAAGACATTTTCATTTTATCTTGAGAAGAAAAACTTAAGCTCCTAGGTAGAAAGAAATGTTCTGTGATTCTTTTCTTTACTTATGCCATGAGATCTCCCAGGATTATTATTGGTCTCTGGTCCACTCTGGAAATACATGTGTTTATTTCTAGGTCACACAAATAACTTCAGGGAGGGTACTCAGTTCAAGCTCAGACTGTGGTTAACACATATGTGTAATCAAATTATTAATTTACTGAGGTGAAGGATCAATGTTTGGTAAATATATATTTAATGCTTGATGAAATTTATTTCACTTGAGACCATTACCTTAACAATTGTGTTTTTTTTCGTTCTTAAATTTACAGGATGAACTCAAAGGGGATTATGAAAATATCCTAGTGGCTTTATGTGGAAGTGATAACTGAATTTCATATTTGTGCAATACACTCAAGCCCTGAGTTGCTGAAGGTCTTTATGTTTACCTCAGCTGTCTACATAATACAGGCCTTACACAGTGAGGTTTTCTGGAATGGTACTTAGTCAATATATGTTATGTCAAAAAACCTGTAACCTGGAATGGATTTTTTCAGTATCTTTATTCTGAATGGCATTATTATCTCTTGTTGCCGTTAGTTAGCCAAAGTCAAAGAATGCCCCTAAGTTTCTATTTGCTTGATTAATCATGAAAAAGCTGAAGTTTTTATCTATGAAAAGCAAATAAACTTTTAAAAATAAAACTAATCTGTGTGGAGCTTTTATGTCCTTTGTTGCTTTTCTGCCTTTAGTGCATGAGGGGAAAAGCAGTAAATACCTTAAATAATCAAAAAAGGATGTTACAATATCTCGCACCATAGCTGAGCCTATATCTTTCAATTTCACTTCTAGTAGGGTTTATGAAAGCCAGATGTAAGAAAAATAACTAAAGATAACATTAAAAAAATTATCAATTTCTTTATATTGTCTGCAAAGTGAAAGCACTACTGTCACTACCTCTGCTTTGGACAATGTTCATGCCTGGCATTACTGTCCCGATTGTGCACTGGTGTAACTATGGATTCATTATTTGACAGTTCTTTGCTACATACAAACACTTCTGGTTATTATTATGGTGGCCTCTAATTACTCATTTGAAAAACAGCATGATAAACTATTGGGAAATCAAAGGTCATCTTGGCTAATTGATGTGAAACATTATAGGCTCTCCTTGCTTCACTTTGGGATGGTCCAGGATAACAGAACTAGGTATCTATCTGGAAAAAATGAAGTCTTCTTCTAGAAGAACCATTGGCATTGATAACACTGGAGAGAAAATTCCCATGTGTCTTCCACAGTTTTGGTCTACCCCAATTATTTTCCAAGTTCTACAGTTCTCACCCTACCATAGTTTACTTTTCAGTAATTGTCCTCACAGGATAAGTGGAACAAAGAGATTCTGACCAAGTAAGTTTATGGGGCATATACATGATAGTAGTTAATTAAAACAGAAAAACAAACAGACAAGCAGACATATGCACAGAGATCATGTGCTGAGGAATCTGTTTGATCAAATAACAAGCTTCAGAGAAAACAAACCCAAACCACCTCCTAAGTTTTGACTGCAGCACTGGTAGAAAATGCATTTCTTAAAGTGGGAGATTCCCTAATCCTTTCATCCATACAATGATGAGTTGTGACAGTAAAAGCTGATTGGAAGGACAGTCTAACTGTCCTGAATATTAAATAAATATAGTATCTTGGTTGTTTACTGGAATGCCCTTGAAGGGAATGGCAAGTTGCAGCTGTGGTTTCCTTTTGAACTTGTAGTGATCATCACATATGTTTTGATTATGTGCATGTAAATATATATAAAAACATATATATGTGTATAAAGAATATATGTTTTGGTAACCTCTTTGGAATGGTTAACAGCTTATTAAAAGTTAAGAAACTCCAATGAATGGATTTTGAGATACTACAAGTGTTGCTGTCTGAACCCTAGAAAAAACAAAACCAGAGCAAACCAGTACTGAGTGCATGGGTCATAACTAATTAACTTGTAGCCAGTTAGGTTATTAGGCCTAATCATGAAACTCTTGTTTCAACATTTCAGTCATTAGGAAATTGCGAGTTGCTGTAGCTATGCAAACAGAAAGGATCTGATTTCATCAGCATAGGAAAGAGTTGTTTTTCAAGTGGCATGTTCACCAGAGAAGCCCATAGATGCAAAAAATCCATTAAGAAAACCTCTAGCAGGTTTTTAAAAAAATACTTCCAATTAATCAAAAGGAATGATCAAAAGTTTAAATTTATTTTTAGATCATAGAATCATAGAATTGTTTAGGTTGGAAACAACCTTTAAGATCATTAATTCCAACTGTTAAATTAGCACTGTCAAGTCCACCACTGAACCATGCCCCTAAGTGCCACATCTACACATCTTTTAAATACTTCCAGGGATGGTGACTCAACCACACACTGGGCAGCCTGTTCCAATGCTTGCATACCCCTTCAGTGAAGAATTTTTTCCTAATATCGAATCTAAACCTCCCCTTGTTAAACTTGAGGCTGTTTCCTCTTGCCCTCTCATATGCTACTTAGGAAAAGAGATCAAGACTGACTTGGCACAACTTTCTTTCACGTAGTTGTAGAGAGTGATAAGGTCTCCTCTGAGCATCCTTTTCTCTAGGCCAAACATCCACAGTTCCCTCAGCTGATCCTACCAGGACATTTTCTCTAGAGCCTTCACAATCTTCTTTGGACACACTCCAGCACCTCAATATCTTTCTTGTAGTGAGGGGCTCAAAACTGATGCAGCTTCATCGATGCCATGTGCATGAAGACAATCGCTTCCCCAGTCCTGCTGGCAACACTGTTTCTCATCTCAGGATGCTATTGGCCTTCTTGGCCATCTGAGCATGCTGCCAGCTCACATTCAAGCAGATGTCAATCAACGCTCTGAAGTCAATTTATGCCTGGGAGCTTTTGCAGAATCACCGAGTGGTGGGGATTGGAAGTGACCTTCAGAGATCATCTAGTCCAACCCACCTGACAAAGCTTGTCCACCTAAAGCAGGTTGCACAGGGTGGCATCCGTGGGTTTTGGAAGTCTCCAGAGACAAAGACTCCACAACTGAGCAGCGTTTTCCAATGCTCTGTCCACCTTGTCCTGCGGCTGAACACCACTGAAAAAAGACTGAACCTATCCTCTTGACACTCTTCCTCTAGATATTTATAAGTATCAATAAGATACCCCCTCATCAGCCTGGGGTCTTCTCTTCTCCAGGCTGATCAGATCCAGGTCTCTTGAGTTTCCTTATAAGAGAGGTGCTCTATTCCCTTGATCATCTTTGTAGCCCTCCGCAGAACTCTCTCCAGTAGTTCCCTCTCTTCCCTTAACTGGGAAGCCCAGAACTGCACGCGGTACTCCAGATGTTGCCTCACCAGGGCAGAGTAGAGGGGAAAGATAACCTCCCCCAACCTGCTGGCCACACTCTTTTCAATGCAACCCAGTGTACCATTGACATTCTTGCTCATTGTTAGCTCATGGTCAACTTGTTGTCCACCAGAACTCCCAGGTCCCTCTCTTTACAGTTACTCTCCAGCAGGTGAGCCCCTAACCTGTACTCATGCATGGAGTTATTCCTCCCTAGGTGCAGCACCCTACAGTTGTCCTTGGTGAACTTCACTGGGTTCCTCTCCACCCAACTTTCTAGCCTGTCCAGGTCTTGCTGAATGATGGCACAGCCGTCTGATGGGTCAGCCACTCCTCCCAGTTTTGTATCATCAGCCACACTTTCCCAAACCTCTAAGTTGCAGGAGGTTGTTGTGACCCAAGTACAGGACCCAGCACTTAGCCTTGGTGGCCCATTGATCCAGCCTGTACATGGTTATGCCTTTCATAAAGGCATATACTTTGTAAAGACATAACCTTCATAAAGCTTTATAGCATTCATAAACCCATGCTTACTGAACCTGATCACCTGGTTGTCCTGTAGATGCTGTGTGATGGCACTCAAGATGATCTGCTCCATAATCTTTCCTGGCACTGAGGTCAGACTAAGAGGCCTGTAGTTCATTAGATCATTTTTCTGTCCCTTCTTGTAGATAGGGGTCACATTTGTTAGCCACCAGTCAACTGAAACCTTCCTGGTTAGCCAGAACTGCTGAGAAATGATGAACAGTGGTTGGTGAGCACTTCTACCAGCTCCCTCAGTTCCTTTGGATGAATCCCATCCAGCCCCACAGACTTGTGCACATCTGAGTGCTGTAGCAGGTTGCTAACCATTTCCCCTTGGATTATGGAGAGTTCATTTTACTTCCTGTCTCTGTCTTCCAGCTCAGGGTGCCGGGTACTCATAGAACATCTGGTTTTACTGTTAAAGACTGAGGCAAACCAGTCGTTAAGTCACTACCTCAGCATTTTTCTCATCCTTTGTCACTATGTTTCTGTCTGCATCCAATAAAGGATGGAGAGTCTCCTTAACCCTCTTTTTGTCGTTAATGTTAGGAACATTATTTCTTGTGTTTCATGGCAGTAGTAATTTAAGTTGTAGTAGGGATTTGGCCCTTCTAATTTTCTCCCTGCATAACCTCACAATCTCCTTGTAGTCCTGAGTAGTCCTGAGTATGCTAAGAAGCATACTCCTTCTTACAAAGTTTATAAACTATCTTTTTTTTCCCCCATAAGTTACAGCTAAAGCTCTTTGTTCAGCCAAGCCAGTCTTCTTTCCTGCTACCTTGCCTTTTAGCACATGGGGACAGTCTGTGACTTTAAGATTTTCTTCTTGAAGAATGTCCAGCCTTCCTGGACTCCTTTGCCCTTCAG
>BJBW01001242.1:213-37180 GCA_004320125.1 Scolopax mira | reverse complement strand
TCTTCTAATGCTGGGGAAAATTGCACTTTTAGAAGACTCTGGTGTCTGAATTTGTGAAAATGTTTGCTTTATAGCCAGCCAGGCTCTGTGGGATTCAAGGTCTCGGTGTTTCTGAGCCTCGCCAGGTGCAGGGACAAGGACGAGCAAGGCCCAGGCATTTGACCAAGGTTATCCAACAGGATTATTTCATGCCATGAACATCACATTCAATATAAATTAGAAAAGTTTGCTGCATAGTCCTCTCTGCTTGATGGTGGCAGTCCAGAGAACTCCTTACTCTGATGCTGGAACCCTGAGGCCTTCCCTTCCTCCTGAAACTATTGCGCTGGCAGTGTCCGCCATTTGCTGTCCCTGCTGGGAGTACACATCTTCCCCCTGATAGAACTGGCTGAGTGTAATTCTTGTATATTTTATATCAGTATCAGAATTAATACTAGTTCTTTAGTATTGTTGTTAACTGTGTAGTCTTAGTCTGTTAAATCTATTTATATTTTATCCCTTGTGTTACTTTGTATTCTCTGATTCCCCTTTCTGGGTAGGAAGGGGTCATAGAATAATTGCCTTAACAACAATAGATCGTTATGTGTTTTCTCAAACAATAACAATCTACCCTCTGGAAGTCCAGGTTGGTAGTTCTGCTGATCCTTCTCCTTAGTTCTCCAAGCATTGAAAACTCTATCATGGTTGTTATGCCCAAGACAGCCTCCAACTGTCACATCACCCACAAGTTATTCTCTGTTCAAAAATAACAGGTCCAGCAGGGTGCCTTCCCTAGTAGGCTCACTCACCAGCTGTGGCAGGAAGTTATCTTCTACACACTCCAGGAACCTCCTAGGCTGTTTTCTGTTTGCTCTATTATACTTCCAGCAGACATATGTTAAGCTGAAGTCCTCCACAAGAATAAGGATTAGTAATTGTGAGAACTTTTTGCCGAGTTCAAGATGGCTTGGCAGCATCATGTTCTTTGCAAGAACTTAACTATTCAATTTCAAGATGTGAAGAAGTGAGCACCTCTAATTTTCACTGAGAGTAAAGGAGGAGATGGTATGACGTTAAACATATTATTAATAGAAGAATGATTGTTATCTGATTATGACTTTTGTAGGACCGTACAACAGAAAGAAATCGTTATTGTACATTGCTGTATTCCAAGCAGCTCTCCTAATTTTAAGATATCTCACTAGAATTCTATATGTATCCTTACTGAGGCAAGAGTAGCTGCATTTTGATTGTGCTCCATTTATGTCTATTTCTACAATTGCAAATGCTGCTTCTTTTGAAGAGGAAGAATTACTGGAGGTCCATGAAGTCAAGTGGTGTATCAATGAGGAGTCACAGGTTTACTACAACTGTAAGCTGGCTAAATCCCCCTAGACATTCATTTGTGTCTGAGACATGCACATGTCTATATAGTGAGGGTAGTATATCCACATGAATTTAAAAAAGCAGAAGTTTTTTTAAGAAGTGTTTGGCTCATGTGGACATTTCACAATTGTCTTCAAAGTTATGATGTATTTATACTACTCACTATTTCCATGGGAAATTTGCAACCAACTATTATAGTCCAGAAACCTTCTCAAGTATGGCAAAAAATAGGGCTTAGTTTAATACTTGTGGAACAGTGATTGCAGTATCCATTTCACTGCCAGAAGGCTCTCTGATCATCTGATGGAAGGAAGGGATATTTCTAAACTAAAAAAAATATATGATTTTCAGTCGTAACGCAACCTAGGTAGTGAAGGTGGTTTCCTTTAGGAAAGGGCAGCCCTTATCTTAAAAGAGCTGCACAATCAAGGAGAGGGGAGAAAGTACTTAATGGACCAGCACAAATAAGGCAGGATTTTCTACCCAAGTTAGTAAAAAAATCAACAGAGCAATATAAATGAAGTATGTCTCTAGTCAGAATATTGTCGAGAAGCAGAAGACAAGTCTAATCTTACCTTTCTACCTATCAAAGGACAAAATGATATGTAAAATCCCTACAAATGAGTTTGAAATGTAAGTCTCTAAGGACTCCATTCAATAGCATGCTTCTCTCTATGCTAAGCACAGGATGGGTCCACAGCTTTCTATGGGGGAGGGATGTTTGCATATTTTCTGCAGTTGTTTGGCTAATCAATATAAGAAATTAATCACAAGTACAGAGAAAAATAAGAGGGGGGAAATAAAAAAGTAGCTTCATCTTTCTAAACTTCTCTCAAAATCAAGCAAAAGTCCACCACACCAAAGTTAGATTACAAAGAATTGCTCACTCATGCTGTTTGGAGAAAGGCTTGTTTGGGCATAGTTAGTGTGCTGGAATTCTCACCACTAATTTAGTGAAACACAATATATGAATTTTATAATCTCTCTTCTGAGGTGGGGTAAATAAGTCATAGCAGCCTACAGAAACAAAGAATCATGTATAAAGAGGAAGTAAAAGGAAAGTAGCCTGTTATGTTTTGAAGACAGTAAGGTGTGCTTTTTTTTGAAATTAGAATTGCAGTAGGGTGGACCTTTTTGTATTCAGATAAGAATTCAGAGGAATAGTACCTCACTTACTTCATGGAGAATGGCAACCCAGCCATTTAAAGCTATATGAAGTGGAGGTGAGGAGTAAATAAATTACAGAGGGACATAGGGAAATTCATGAGATGGCTTCCTTGCTTTGATGTAAGTTAATATGAGGGGAGGAGTCCAAGGAGTCACAAAAAAAGCCACTGGAGAACTGAAATATGAACTTATATTCACCATTTTACACTTATAGCCTATAAGTAAAAAAATACTGTGACATCACAACTTCAAATTTAAATGAAGGAATCATAGAATGGTTTGGTTTGGAAGGGACCCTAAAGATCATCAAGTTCCAACCCCCCTGCCATGTCATTTTTCATCCTCAGTGATGCAAGACAGGAAAAGCTTTCTTAAGGGATGACGATTTTTGTAATCTGTTAGAAAGTATCTACCATTCCTTCAAATAGCACTAATTCTTTCACCAAAATTTGATTAAATGCACTGGAAATGCTAAATTTGTCACATTTAACTTATTATTACTTTCTGATCAGCCATCTCCTGCACCAGTTGGACAGGTTCTCCCATTTCTCTTTCATTGTGAATGCTATCCTGGTCCTTTTGGCTTTTCTCTGACAAAACAAATGATAAATTTTCAGACTACTAGAAAAAGGCAACTGGGGTTTCTGAATAATATTTCCAAAATTTGAGCTCTGGTGCCACCTCGTGAGTAAGTTGAGAACAAAGATAGGAGAATTTATTACAGCAGAAATTGTCATAAACAAGCAAAAAGTTTATCCAGGTATTGTTTTTCAGGCTGTCAGAATGATGAGAACTAAAAAAGTTCAGATTACTATGGAAAATCGGATTGTTGTTTGGTTGGTTTTATTTCTTTTTTTTTTTTTTTTTTTTTTTTTTCCCCTCCAGTATCTTTTTTTGGAGCTCTGGTTTCAAAAGTTAAAAATGAGGGAAGAATTAACTAGGACTAACTGATGTATCTTAAGGGGAGATATAAAGAGAGGTTTCTCAAAGCTCTGTGACAGACAACTTTAGAATATTAAAAAAAAAACCCACACCACCAATACACACACCCATTCCCAAATTGTCAAAAGTGTATGGGTGCTGACACAAAACCCTGCACATGAGAGACTCACCCACCCCATAGCCTGTCTTTCTATGTCTGTGTGATACACAGGAGGCTTTGAGTGGAGTTATTTATGAGATTATTATTCAGCATATTTGGGCAAATAAGGGTGAACTTTTAGTAGATACCATAAGAGAAGATGCTATGGCAAGATGACACAGCTAAGCAGTTCTGTTTATTTAGCATAAAGATAAAATTACATCAATTTGGCTTTGGAAATTAAGCTGGTTTTCTATCTCCATTCTAGAGGTCACCTGTGCAGAATGTGAATATTTTCAATTGCTTTTTGCATTTATTACATGCTTCTTTTTGTTAAAATAATTGGAATAAGGTGAACCAAAAGGTCTTTGAAAATCTGGCCTTTAATTTTTCAATGTCTTGTTTGCAATGTATTGAAGTATCTCCTTCATTCAAGTATAGAAATGCTAAACAAACTGCTGCTAAGGAATTCAGATATTACAAAAGTGGTGGTAATTTATCATAGCTACCATCACCATATATGGTATTATTTTCTCTGTTATTCTTTACACACGAATGGATCAGGATGTTTTTGCATTTGTCTGAATAAAGAATGGAAGAAATTAGATCTAGTATGTTCTTTTATCATACTATGCAGAGACTTTCATTGAATTGTTCACTGTGACACTAATGTAGGTTCTCTGAACAGTTGCAGCTAATTAGTATTTTCTAGTTTGCATTTATATGACTAGTAATACTAACCTGCATCTGCAATTAAATTCACCATGCCTATTTCAAATTCCACTTAGTCCTTCATTCCTATCCACATTATGATTAAGAGTCATTATCAAAAAGTGCCGTTTGAGTTTTCCAAATAGCCAATGAATTTAAACTGATGAATGAACAGAAACTTTGGATTTCTACTGCTCACCTTTATCTATTTTGAAATGCAACACTTTATTTTTCTTCCACCACCTCTTACCATATTCATAACCTATGCCAGAACTTGGCTGTTAAGCTACTGACAAATTTCTTAGAAGCTTCTTGGGAGTCTCTGTCAGACTTCAAGAAGTCAAATTGAATTGTGAAGGTTCTTCTGTTATTTTTTGCAATTTCACAAAAATCACTCTTTGGAAAGACATACATGTTTAATTATCAGGACAATTAGGTGATTTTTAATTAATTTTTGTAGGTGTTTTACACTTCAGTTAGTATGAAGCTATTGACAAAAAAATACTTTTGATTTATGAATTGATAATTTTATTTCCAAACTTGTTTATTCCAATAATATGATTGTGAATAAATACCATACATTTTTTATTTTTCCTGCAAACATTATTCTGTTCTTCAGCAAAGTCTGGAGGTGGGCAGGAAAAATTGCATTATTTGATATTATCAGAATGTGACATTGTTTGAAATGTACCAAGTTTGCCTCTATTTGATTGAGGTGAATGCTTCTGGAATGTCTAAAAACATGACACTTGGTCTTATGGAAAACTGAAGATTTTTTTAATCCATGGTACATCAGCTAGGTCTGGAAACAATGGTATAGTTGGATTGTAGAATCATAGCATTATAGAATAGTTTGGGTTGGAAAGACCTTAAAGATCATGTAGTTCTAACCCCCCTGCCATGGGCAGGGACACCTCCCACTAGACCAGGTTACCAAGCCCCATCCATCCTGGTTTTTGAACACCTCCGGGGGTGGGCCATCCACAACTTCTCTGGGCAAACTGTTCCAATGCTTCATCACCCTCACACTTAAGAATTTCTTCCTGATATCTAATCTAAATCTTCCCTCTTTCAGTTTAAAACCATTACCCCTTGTCCTATCACTCCACTCTCTGATAAGCAGTTCCAACCCATGTCTCCTGTAGACCCACTCTAGGTATCAGAAGGCTGCTGTTATGTCTCCCTGGAGCCTTCTCTTCTCCAGGCTGAGCAACCCCAACTCTCTCGGCCTGTCTTCATAGGAGAGGTGCTCCAGCCCCCCGATCATCTTCATGATCTTCTGCTGGACTTGCTCCAAAAGGTCTATGTCCTTCTTGTGCCAAGGACTCTAAAGCTGGATACAGTACTCCAGGTAGGGTATCACAAGAGTGAAATAGGGGGGCAGAATCACCTCCCTCAACCTGCTGACAATGTTTTTTTTGATGCAGCCCATGATGTAGTTGGCTTTCTAGTTTACCAACACACATCGCTGGCTCATGTTGAGCTTCTCATTCACCATCACGCCCAAGTCCTTCTCAGGGCTGCTCTCAATCTGATCTCCACCCAACCTGTATTTGGTCCTGGGCTTGCCACGTTCCAGATACAGGACCTTGCACTTGGCTTGGTTGAACTTCGTAAAGTTTGCACAGGCCCACTTCTCAAGCCCTTTGGATGGCATCCCTTCCCTCTAGTGTGTTGACCACACTACATAACACATTGGCAAATTTGCTGAGAGTGCACTCTATCCCACTGTCCATGTTGTTGACAAAGATGTTGAACATCACTGGTCCAGTACTGACCCCTGAGTAATGTCATTGTTATTTATCTTTTTATCAAATGCAGATATGAATATGTGGAAAATTACTTGAACTTGCTTAATCTCACTCCCCAAAATATAAATTTTAGAATTTTGAATTTATAATTTCAAGTTCATTTAATCTATATATATATTTTGCCTATAATAAGAGAAATGCATTAATGTAATATATGAAACTCTAACAAATACTCAATTCAAAACTTACAATGACAAAGAAACCCCAGTCTCCATAGGCTAATTTGCACAGAATACACTGAAAAAAAGTTAAGTTGCTTCAGTGAAGCATCATTGTTGCTAATTACATAGCTTTACATTGGAGAATATTTTTATTTTCCCCCTTAATGCAGAATGCAAAATGCTTTTCCTGTAGGAGGCTTGGCTGTAGCAGAAATTGTCTGTCCAAAAACACTAGATGTAGCTGTTGACACTTGCAGAAGAAAGGCTTTTTTATTTTTTATTTTTTTTTAACACTCCAGAAAGGAGGTATTCTGTTGGGTTTTATCTGTTGTGTTTTTCAGGATTATTTTTTTTAAACAAATCTTCATACCGTGGCTTTGCTTAAAATATTAGGGGGTGTCTTTCACAGTCACTGGATTTGTTAGCCCCTCTTCCATCACGCATGACACAAAAGGTTAAAGCGTAGAGTTTAAACATAACATAAGTTTTCATGAATTAATTATAAAGTACTGATGTTTGAAAATAAATTAGGATATATGCTTCTAGCAGCCTGGCATTGCAACTAGAGTGGTGTAGTACAGGCTTCTCTTGCAGCATCAATGTATTTTACATAGCTAGGATATAGCAGTAATCCGATCAGATGCGATTGCTGCGATACCAGACGGATCCCTAAAAATAGAAGTCCTCTAGTAATCTGTCTAGATTATTGAATTCAGTGACCACTTAGCAATGCTTGCAGAAACGAATTAAAATATATCAAGAGGTTTTATTTTCAGTGACATTTAGAACTCTTCCATATTCGATTTTACCATATTCATGGGAAATGTGTTTATAAGAATACTCAATTTACTATATTGCTTCTTAAATTTTCTTTCCAGCTACTAATACTATAGTAAAATTCAAAATAGTACTGACAATTCCACTCTGTAATATTTTATTGGAATAGTTTAATTAAGAATATTCAATTTCAAAATGCAATTTTCTTTATCAGAAAAAAAAAAGGTATAAGTGCAAGCATATAAAAAAGTTTTAGTTTAATTTCTTTCTGCAATGGTTAAGAGAAGTATGTTTGCAGGCATATGTATTTGGATTTAGATGCTTTTTTAATGTATAACCATAAAATGTGCATTTAGGAAGAGAGAGATAGAAAGTATGAATATGGTTTGCATTTTTCTGGCTTTTATGTTTCATTAATGCCCTGTGAATGAAAAAGAACTGAAGTGAGGGATCTGACATAGCTTTTCATTTCTAACTGATAAATGCAAATAGTTTATATAATAAAGTGGTAGTTAAAGGAGAGTGTTAGTGACTGGCTTTTGACCAGTACATCTTTGAATGTTATATTACTGGGAGTGACTCAAGACTATTTGGGGTTAGTTTACTGTTAGTGAAAGTGTTTTATTTGTTATTAACATGAAATGTGTAATACATAAAAACTTCTGGGAGAAGAATTGCACCTACACCCATGTCTGACTAAAAAGAAATACACTGCAGAGACAAATAACCTGTCACATAACAGTACTTTGAATAACTTGTCCTTTGAATCCCCCTCCTGTTCTCAGCTGTGCTTCTGTGCATTTGTATAGTTTTTACTGGAATTGCTGTGGTAAAAATACACCTATATCAACATTTGTTAATATATACACAATCTCCCTCCGTGGGGCCCAGATGATTTGCACAGAAGCACTGACAGCTTGTCCAGACATCTTGCTTTCAATCATAGCAAAAACCTATGTCCAGGAAGCAGTGCAGTAGATCTTCAGTATATGAAACAGTGTAATGGTCAGAGTCATAGAGTTATAGGTATTTGAACAAAAACAGAATTTGGTTTCAGGAGTTCTGCCATTAGAAACTCCAGAATTCTAAGTATTAATAATTCCTGAAGCATTATATTAATAATGAATTACACTGGTTTCTTAGGCAGCTTTCCCTATTGAACCAGGGGAAATTCACTACAAACAAGGCAGGAGAAAAACAGCAGCTGTTTTACTCTTTCTGAAGTTTTCCTATTTTTTCTATTATCTCCATAAGTGGGATCTTCTTGCCTCTTGTTATGCCCCATGGCTTCACTCCTTGATTCCTGTTCCATATACCTAGTCCCATGCCACTGCTGACTTCAACACAGTATTTCATTTCACAGTGCCAGCCTCATTAAAATAAGTTGTTTCTTCCTCTCTCCTCTCCTCTCCTCTCCTCTCCTCTCCTCCTCATTCAGACTTCATACAAAGACTGTTCTTGTAATTTGTGGCAGTATCCACCCAGCTTTAGTTTCTAACATCATACCTGTCCCCTTTTCCCTTTTCCTCTTTCTCCATTTACCGGTATCTCTAGAACAAATGCTTCTCTATTGGAATTAATTTCTTTGTATGTTCTTAGTTCCTCAGTCTCTCTCTGGAGTAGAGAAATATATCCCTTCCTCCAGCACTGTGTCTGAAGGCACTTGCACATGGACAATCCATCTCTTTCTTGTCCCTCCCTACCCTGTATCAAAAAATAAGGGTCTTTGGCTTGATCTTCCTTCCCATCGCTTGTATTCCTTCTTCCCTTTCCCAACCTTTTTCATTTTGTGAAAGACATTTCTGCATTTGTCTGTAGTTTATTGACATTATACTGCCATGTTTTCCCTCTTTGTGCTAACTTTCCTTTCATACACTGACTTCTGTATCTCTCTTTATCATTGGAATCTTCTCTCTTTCTTTTTAAGGACTTCATCTTCCACGCTGATAACTCCCTTATGGCCTCACCCTCATAAAACTTTAGTCTCATCTCTCCAGTTGACTTGCTACTCTGGCTTCACTCACACAGCTGAAAGGATAGTCATCTGTTTTGCCTTTCATATCAAATAACTTTTTCCCTGATCTTGTTATTTCTTTGAGATTAGATGGTACTTTTCATCATTGCCTGTTTGCCCACTGTCTCTGATGCTATTCACTAGAACTTTCATCATCATCTTCTCTCTCCCCTTCTCCCTTTCTTTTTTGATATAGTACTGATTCTTTTCCTCCTCACCTTGTTTTCCCACAATAGCTTTTTTTTTTCCTCCTGCCCCACTGCAGGAGAAAACCTGCACTGCAGGAGCAAACATTTGTCTCCCCTTCTGCATCTGCTTTTAGAGGTTTTTCCTCTGGAACTGTGAAGACTACAATGACACATAGCCAGCCAACTCTTTCCATTGCTAAATCATACTCTTACACTCATGTCTGCCTCTTTAATGCTAGCCATTAACAGCAGATTACTCCTGCCTGATTTCATATTTTGTGATGAACTAGATGCAGGTGCATGGGGGTACACTGTGTGCACACTTATAGCACAAATGAAACAGATGAAAGATGGACAGACTGGAATTATCTGTCATTAATGTCTACATCTACCAGGTGACCATTAATCCCTAAAGAAAATATTGTACTTGTATATTTATTGTTATAACACAGCAAATTTCTTTTTCTATTTAATTCCATTTTTCTGTATCTGTGTACCTCGTCTCCCCAGGCAGATGGAGGATGAATGAGCTGGCACTTAAAAAATTACAAGAGATGATGTAAGAAGATGTACTTTGTTATGAATAGTGGTTCTGCACCTCTGTTTCCAAACTTCTTTCTTTTAGGGGATAAATAAATTGTGAGTTGTACATTCAGGCTGATCTTTTCATCTGATGTTGAGTCATATGAATCCAGAGAGGTTTTTTTTAAGGTAGAATTTTGTGTATGCTCAAAGCCTTAAATTAAGCATACAATTTGGAAAAATCTCTAGATATTTCTGCTTGTAAAATTCTGCAGAACTGAGTTAAATTCTGTGCAATTCTGTAGGCTAGGTGAAAATCTCCTTTCAACACATGGAAATTGTAAAATATGGATCAATTACTATTGTCTGTATCCATACAGGAAGTACATATGCCACAAATACGCTTTCTTTTTTTTTTTTTCAGACAAAGAGAAGAACCGTTTCTGCAGGTTTTTCTGGCCAAGGATTCTCTTTATGCACACTCTTTAAGGAAACAGTTAAGATAACAATCATCTGGAGATGAAAATCTGTTTCTTTATACCTAATAGGTAATTGTATGAAGTGGAGATTAAATACTGACACTGTAAGAGAAACAAGTATATATGCACCATTGACTTATGGAGAATCAAACCCTTGTTAAAATCAGGTGTATTTTGCACTGAATGTACTCGTATTTATGTATAAATTTTGGTATAATTTTGTCATATTAATTGTTCTATACATGGAAAACAAGAAAATGCATTAGAATGTATGGAAAAGTAAATACTTAAAACCTAGTCTTTGGTGGTTTGTTTGTCTACTTGGTTGTTCAGTTTTTAAAAAGGAAATAAAATGTGGCATTCTGTAGCAAGCTATTTTTTAATTCTCAGTAGTTCGACATGTTCAGGGGACTCTCCCTTCTGTTTACCTTATCTTGTTACTTGTATTAACAGGGCTGGAGGACTACTAATTTCCTATGCAGAGATGGGAGCTATTCCTATGATTTTCACAGCTAAAATCATACTCAGGATAGCTGCTGCCATTGGAAGGTCTTCTAAGGCAAGAGCTGTATAAAAAAGTCCTGTATAGGCCAAAGGAAGAGTGTACAAAAGCATACCTCAGAAATATCAGAGGAATGTCAAAAAGACAGGGTAGGAAAAGTGATTTTTTGCTTCTGTTTCCAATGATGTATCTAACCTATACTTTGTAACAGGGGTCTGCTTTCCTTGAGCCATTAACTGTGTGCTGCCCCTAGCAGAGGTACAAAAAAAAAAAATATTTTATTTCATATGTTTACAGTACAGAGGGTCATGAAAACAACCACTCCATGTACACCCTACTTTTGTATAATCAACAAGAAAATTTAAATTCTAGGGTGGCTGATTTGCATATTTACATCAGATAGTTGCAAATGCAATCAAAACAAACCACTACAGTTTAAAAGTTCCAGCAATGACTCAGTCATTTGAAATAAGAAAGGAAAAAAAACCCCAAACTCCAAACCCAACATCATTAATTTTACACTGCATTAACTTTTATTTTAACCGACCCCAACCAAATTTTTATTTTATTTTCTTCCCCTGAAGTATCTGCATTATGGAACCTGAAATGTATTGTCAGATATTATAAAGGTGATTCTGAAACAGTTTCTTGCTGCCACACAATGGTCCTCACTTGTAAAAGAAAGGTAAATGCGATGCATTACTATCATTCTTCATTTGTTTAAACTTCTGGCTCTCACCCTGACTAAAGATGCATTGTAACATTTTTGGCCTGCTGTTAATGGTTTACAATGGCATTGCACTGCATTTCACCCACCTATGAAAAAGGAAAGTCTGTTCTGTGCATGTAAACAAATTACTGAACATCAGAGAACATGGCTGAAGGGATGCTCTGCCCCTTGATATTTTTCTGGTCCTTGAGCTGGAGTAGGTAAGTCTTTCCTTTGTGGCACCTGCAAAGAACATTAGGATTCCTGTGTGCATGAGTAGCAGTCAATGCTTTGGACTGCTGGTGGAAACAAGGAGGAAGCAGGTAGTGTGACATTCCCTTTACAGCTGCCAGAGCTTAATACAAGAGCAGCTGCATCCAGCATCAGAGCTTTCAGTAGCCTTTTGAGGATATTGTAGAGAGTACCAAAGTGATTTGGTCTAAAAGTTACGTGTGCCTGACCCACTCTGGTGAGCCTGACCCTTGATGAAAAACTTGTCAGATACAGATCAATATAAATGCTTTCAATCAGAAGAACAAAATGGAAATATGAGAACAGTCCAGGTTCAAAAAGGAGTCCTAAATTGCAAGCCTAAACTAACCCTTTCAATAACAGGGACAGAAGCTATCCTTGTTACAGTCTCAAATACCCTGTTGCCAGATACATCCCTTTTGGTTAGACCTAATAATCTACCTAATAATTCCAGGTATCTGGAACTGCCTTTTAGACCCTGGAAATTTTTAAATATCTCGCAAGACAAAAAAAGAAATAAGAGTTGGTGTTCAGCATGAACTCATCTGCCCATACACATGTGCTCTATGCAGATCACAAAGATAAGAAGGCTGAGATTTTCATTTAATTCTGTCCCTCTAGCTAAGAACCTTAACTCTACAGTCTTTTAGCAACAGAAAAAAACAAATGAACAAAAACATGGCACTAAATATTGATACTTATGAAATAAGTCTTATGAGATTTGATTTCTCTTTTCAGGAAAAAAAAAAAAATGACCTAATGGAGACAAGAACTGCCAGAAGGGATTTCTGTCATTTTGCAACTTTCTTGCATTCTTGAAGGCACATTTAAGATAAATGGATGTCAATAAAGCCCACAGAAAATATGCAGCTAACATTACTATTGCCCTTATAAGAATGTTATGCTGCTCTATCTAAGTTCTTCTATATATGCAATATTCTGATGTTGTCCCCCTAAAAAAAAAAAATAAATAAAAATGTTTTCATAATGCTTATAAGCAAGTATTTTTTGAGGTCATCCAGCTCTTTTTTTTTTTTTTTTTTTAATTTTGCATTGCTGTGAGAAAGTATACATAGCTATTTGTCATAAATCTTCAAGTACTGTGCGCAAAATACTGGTGAACAAACACATCCACTGAAAGGGAAATGAAAAAAATAAATACCAAACCCAGACTTTTTCCCAACATCTCAAATTCCATTTGTTCTGTCAAGCCTGATGCTTTTCTAATCCAATGATGACCCATAATAGCAATTAGTTTACAACAGAAAAACACATCTCCACGGTGATTTCTTTGGAGGTAAACCAGACAATTCTGTTTTCAAATCTGAAATTCCCATTTTTTTTCCCACTTCCTGTATTTGCATAACTCTGCTCTTACTAAAAAAGCACTAGACCCCACACTTTAGTCTATGGTGGTGGGGTTTGGTTAATTTGGTTATTACCATTTTTTTTTAGGTGTTTTGGGGTTTTTTTACTAGGACTATGTAGAAAGTCCTAATTGGTATCTTTTTAGTAGCAAGGCTGCCCTTTTTTTTCTGCTTGTAATTGTAGTGACAGAAAATAAGCAAAGATAGTGGTAGTCAGTCAGCACCAACAAATGTGTTAAAACATCCTGAACATATTTGATCTGCATTCGTGACACTGCCAAAATGTAAGAAGTCTACTAAAGTGACAAGACAACAAAAAATCCCAGCAACAAAGAATTACTCAGTGATTCTTTTGTGAGAAATCAGAGTACTGGCTGTAGTAAGGGATGGTCTAATCAGCAAAGGGAAAAAATGGTCTGAGGTGACTTCCAGTGAAAGAAGACCTGGCAGAAAAGACATTTCAGCATCTTGCTACCATTTCCTGCACTTGATTGTAATGGCTGTTGATTGTAATAGTGGTTTGAGCCATTTTATGAGAATTGTCCAAATCTGTATTGTACAAGGACTAATAGGTTTACAAAAATACATGTTAGGAATTACAGCTAATGCAATCTATAGCCTTCCTAAATACTAGATGTAAGCAATCTCTTACCACACTTTACCCCTCATTTCTTCATTTCTCTGTCTTTCACTATGCTATTACAGTAATTATTTGCTTTGCACTTTTTGCACTGAGGACCATTGTGCGGGTTCTAGGATTGTCCCTGGTAGGATTAAAGACTGTTATAACCTAAGAAGAGTCTTTTGATGTTATGTAAATCATATTCACCAAAGCTTATGCCAGAATCATACTTTTGACCTCCAGGTTATATATCATACACAAAAAGCATTTGAAACTTGTGGTTGTGTGTATGGTTGCTTCCAGGAAGCTGCTTTTTCAGCTGAAATTTTTATGTTGTTTTATAGCTGAGACAAAATACTATACACCAATCTGAAAAAAAGATTTTTCTCCACCTTCCTCGTGTCCTGTTTCTCTCTGTCACTATTTCCTTCTGTTTCTCTCCCTGCTACAACACAGAAAGTTATTCTTTACCTTCACTTTCCTCTAGTATACAATACAAACTACTCTAAATATTTCTTAAGTTTGTGTCCTTCACTATGAGAGTTCAACCCTCTTGGACGCTTATGGTGCCACCAAACCACAATTTACAATAGCAGACTTTTCACATATATTTTTTGTAAATAAAGCTGAAAAGTAGCCTAACGTTAAGACCATAGGAATTTCCTGTCTGCCCCTGAATGCAGCTTTTTAGCCTTTTGAATATCTATAGATGTGTTTTCAAAATGTGTTTTTAATTTTTGACCACCACTTTACTCAAATGATCTGTCTTGGAAAAGATGAAAATGTGGACCATGGTGAGGAGAAATAAAGTGAAATTGAAGATCCTTCACCCATAAGGGATATGTCTGGTAGATTTGCATCAGGAAAAAAACACACATTGATGAAAAAGTTTTGGCTATGAATCCTAGAAAAGTTATATAATCTAAAGTGAGCAGCAAGATGTAAGATGTGATGTAAGAAAGCTCTTAGGTATATATCAGTTATATATTTGAAAGGAGCTTGATAGAACCCATAAGAATATTTGCTGACTGCTTCTGTCCTAATTGCTTCTGCTTTCATTTAAACAATCTGCAGTTGTAGAGAGTTGGTTTGGCCATAGCATGACTCTAATCAATAAGAAATATGCAGCTGTTATTAAAAAAAAAACAACAAAAAAATCTGTCTGCAAAATTGGAAAACATTATTTCACTATATGTCTTCAGGACTGAGTCTAGCTTTATTTAGGGGTTGCTTTAGATGGAACTGTTTTCATAGTTTCAAATTCTTTTCACAATTCCCCAAAAATGTTTCTTCCCTGCTTCCTCCCAGACCCCTTTTTATTTTTCTTTACAGAATTAGTACATCTGTGGGAAAACCCCCAAATATAACCAAAACCCAGTTTCAGTTTTCTTTTTTAATACTTTTTGTATTTACTTTCTGAAGGTAGAATTTTTAAAGAAAATTACAAAACCTCATGCATTTCTATGGTGTTTTCAGTGGGAAAAAGAGGGAAAAGTTAAACAATTTTGCTCTTCTAAAGAAATATTTTAATATCTAAGCTGAAAATGAGATTATCCTAAAAAGAAGTGGTATATGAAACTTTAGTACGGATATTATTCAACAGAAACATTTTCAACTACTCTTAGTAAAAAAGGCTTTCAACAGGTTCCTTATCATGCTGTAACAGGCAAGGTAATGCACAAATTCTATCCTGAAAAGCACTCATTAGTGTTTGTCTAAAAGATTCATTTCAACAACTACTACAAAAGGTTCATATTAGGAAATCTTATTTTCAAGTGTTGTAATAATACTAGTACTAATGCTAAATGCCAGCCCTCCATCGACTATAAAGCCAATCAACAGAACTAGTGACGTAACACATAACTTAAAGAGCAAGACTATCTCACCCATATGAAATTTTTCTAGCTGATATTTTGATATGGCAAGGTTGAGCCTACTGTACTAATATCCATTGAAAAAATGAGGGTTGTAAATCCATAAAAGAGTATATAAAAGAGGGAGTTAATTGTTCTGGAACCAAGACATTGTGGCTGTAAACTGCTCATTTGCCATTTTCCTTTTGCAGTTTGAAGCAATGAATTGCATCATCCTTATCTAGTACCTCTCTCCCACGAGCCTGCATAAGGGTTCCGGGTTCTATTCTAACCTCCTAGCACCAGCGAAGCTCCTCCACGGAGACCCTGAGAGGTCTGTCTTAGTTTTTCTCTATTTGTTCATCTTCAACTATTTACATTGTGATAAAGAGACAGAGAACTATTTAGCAATGTTCTTTGTCCCTACTTCTATTTGTGTTTCTGGCACATATAATGCTCACATAACTTTAAGAATTCAGCTGCTTTTTCTGTTTTAACATTAACAAGTAATCAAAAAAATCTCAAACCCTAAACAAAACTAAAGCCAAAATGGACTCCTTTGTCTTCTCCTCAGCTTCTCCCTCTCTCCTTTCTCTGTGATGACTGATAACTACCTGTACTCTGCATGCTGTGGCTTTTCTTGTACAACAACAGCATATAATCAAAGCTGACAGCTGAACCCCCAAACAAAATTCTTTTCTTTTCAAGCTTAGAAAGAACTGGGAAAACAGAGAGAGAAGCATACAGCTAGCCTAAAGAAATACTGTTATGCTTTCTCACTATTGAAAAAGCACTTACTGTAGGAGACTCTCATAAAGGGAAGAACCCTAAATAATCTTTCTAAAGCTTTTTCTTTCAAAAACTTTCAAAAGATAGAGGAAGTTCTTTTTTTTCTCTCTCTTTTTTTTTCTTACCTTTTCAATTTTTTTTTTGTGACAGTATACATTTTGATCTGATTTGAAAGTAGTCAAGGGCAAGAACATAAGGAAAAAGAACTTTTGATTTTAAGTCTACACCAAAGCTCAGTGACTACACTAGAAGATGACTCAGGAGCCTAAGAGGAAATCAGAGAAAGAGAAAATTGGCCGCAACCAACATGTAAAACCCCACACAGACTTCTAAAACATCAAGAAAATCTGAAATAGAATTTGATTCCACAGTGCTTCCTCCTGCTGCTCTCACTGTTGAACTCAGTGATACTGAGAAAACCAAAACTGCAATGCTGCATTTGCCCCTAAATCAAATGCCAGGACTGCTGATTTAGAAAAATTCTGAATCTGCTTTCTTACCACACCTATCTAGAATAACAAGAAAAAAAAAAAACAGTAAAAATGTATGTGATTGTAGCTTTTAGACTGTATAAGGAGTAGACCTTACCATCAAGAAACATTGTAACTTTCTATACAGTAGCATCCTGCAAGCCTTGAAGAATCTAACTCTAAAGGCTTTTGTTCACATCAACTTAGTTGAGTAAATAAATTTTTAAGCAATATCTACATAAATTTCTTAATGGCTTATAATGGATTAATCCTGCCTAAAAAGAGGACCTTCTTTTAAATGAGAAGTTGCTCTACCTCTGATCCATGAAACTTCATGGACTTGTTTATATTTCAACACAAATGGGATTGGAATTATTTTAGTTTTTTAAGACTGGGAAAAAACTTTTTAAAGTCCTGTATGCTACCCCAAATAGAGAGTAGCCTAGTTATTTTTTTTACAGACTGACACATTCTTACAATATCTTTTGAACTGCATTGACACCAAGAGAAAAACACTCTAATTTTTTTTTCACCAGGAACATATTTTTGCCTATATGCATGGGCATGTTATTTTATCTTTATTCAGAGGCACAGGATGCTGGATATTAATATTTTATATTCTGAAGAGAGAAAAATGCATGTTTTAACATTAAAACACAGATAAACAAGAAAAACTTTGGGACTGGTAAACATAATAATTAGGACAAGCTTTGGGTACTGTAATAGTACAGACAATTATGTACTTTCAAATTACTTGAAAGCAGGCTTTAGCTTTTCTTTACTGAAGAAATCAGAGGATAGCAATGAAGGTGATGAGGTGTAGTATCCCAATAGCCAAATATGCAGGAAGAATCACTTTCCTTGACTTGTTTACTACAATTTTGCTACCATTTGAAGTAACATATACAATTATCTTGCAGACTTTAAAACACATTTTTTTGCCAGATTTTAAACATGTATCTTATTAACATACACTTTGCCCTTTGTAGCTAAAATTTTGGAAATGCCAGTGTTCAATAACATGGGATATTTGTCAGTTAGGGATTGCTTTTCACTATTGACACTTTGATTTCATTAGTGTTTATTGTTGACTGGAAAAACACTACACAGAGTAGTAGCTTAACATGCTGAGATCCTGGTAGTGATGCCACTCAAAATATATTCTTTTTAATGCTTCAGGAAGGAATACTTCCCTTTTAGCCAAGCCCCTTTCTTTTACTAGCAATGTATTGCTATATACCAAAAACTAAACCTGAACAATTTAACTTGGTATTTACTATCATGTAGACAAGCATGGGTTTGGGTTATTTTTAAATTGCTGAAAAGGTGGCATATCAACATTTTCTTTTCTTTGTTTTTTTGCATCTCCGGTGTACATTATTGTTTGCTGTTTTCACAGCATTGAGGTAACATACTGTTTCCTCTTAAGTAGTAAGACAGAAGATGCAGAGGACTGTTTAATCTGCCTTAAAATGGCATTAATTCCCACTATCCAGTTCCATCCTCATAACAGTATTTACCTGAAACCCTGTGCATTCATTTTTAATTCTCCACTACCTAAGATTTGAACTTCCTATTCATTTGTTAAATTACTAAAGTTTCATCTTGCTAAAGGCAAATTTGGAAAAGGACACAGGACAATTTGATATACATATCTGTTAACAGATGACATCCTCACAGGTCTTTTCAATCAAATGACATAATTTAAAACTTGAAGAGTTTTCCCATGAGCATGTTACTTCAAGTTGTATTATCCTCATTTGGAAATACAGCTGTGGAAACGCAATCCATCATCTTAACTGTAAAAATACAGGTCATTTATACAGAACGCTTTTCTTTATATTTTAAAGAGAAAGGGTGTCGTGGAGAGACTTCAAACACATTTTTCAGCTAATCATTTCAATTTAATTTATTGGAAGTATTATTGTGCAAGGCTGTTACCAAAGAAGATTTACTCTGGTTCTTGAAATATTAGTTGGACAAAGATGTTATTTCTGTCACTGGACATAAATGCTTTGATTTAATCCTTCTTGTATCGATGGGAATGTGACTGTGGAATACAACATTTTCTGTATTATATATATTATATTTGTTAAGTTTTCAGACAACAGCTTCTGGATTTAAAATTAATTTTATAGAAACTTCCATTTAATGAGGTATTGGAAAATGCTTATTATGTAAATATGCTTATTTGGAATCCTAAAACAGATCAAAGGAAGATGCTTTTGCTGAAGATTAGCCATTATAAATGTGATTTGAATAGTCTGCGCTGTGGCAGCAGCAGCTGGAATAACCGATGACAATTTAGTTCTGAGAAAACAAGGCCTTGAGCTGTCTGTGCAAAAGTGACTTTGACCTTGGTGAGAATATGATAGAATGGTCAGTCCTTAAATATCTGATATTTTACCTATGCTAAGAGATTTATGGGGAAATCAGATAGGTTTGAAATTAACACATTCACTACAACTTTAGTCTCTTAGACAGAACCCCTTTCCACATTGTTCATTTATAATTTTGAGTGGTGCTACTGCTTTAGTTGTCTTTTTGGTTTTTTCCCTAGAGAGTTTTACAGTTCCTGTTTCCCAGTACCTGTTTTCACTGCTATCCAGTGAGTGTGTGTCACACTAAAGGTGTGATTATGATTTTCTTGGCAACTGTAAATGTATAATCCTTTGTTTACTGTGCAGATAGAGAAAGCACACCAAAAGCTGGTCACTGCAGGCAGGCTCTTCAAACCTGCTATTCTTATAAGGCATGTCCTAGCATTACACTCCAGGGTTTTGTTTGTCAAGCTACCTAGTCCAAGCAAAATATGTGTCCTTAAAATATAAGGAAAGTTTAATATGAAGTGTCTGGTGGTACCACACCTGAAAGATACTCAGAATTTTACAAGTAGTGATTTTCAAAACCTGTGGCCAAATTCTTAACCAGAATCTTTTCTATTTCAGTAAGATGTTAGAATTACAAATTCAAATATTGCAATGAAACCGGTTAAAGGGATGATAAGGAAGATATTATTGAATTGGGGGGAAAAAAGTTGAGTGACATTGACAAGTGATAAATTCAGCCAAGCTGAATTGGATGTTAGCTTTGTTTTGAGACTGCTTATATTTACCTTTTTCTGAACCCCTATGTCTTAGCCCTACACTTTTTCTGAATTTGTTTGTTCCCAATTCCTCAACTATAAAAGGACTGCAACTCTGACACAGACAAACCCCAATTCAAACTCATGCTTTGTCTGCAAAGCTGAGAAAGTTAAGAAAAAAATTGAATCATTTTGTCATGGAACCTTTCTAATTTCAAACTGAGAGGCATAGGATCTTATTGGCTGTAAGACAGATGGAGAACAACTTCACACACAAGAAAAGTAAGGCTTTCTATTTTTTATGTTGAAACCCAGAACATGACTGCACAGATCTTTCAAATGTTTAAGGGTGTTGTTGTTTTCTCTTTTTCTTCAGAAAATTTGTCTTTTTCTCTTTTTCATTTTTATTAATGCCAAAAAATCCTTTATTTTTCTCTAGGTTTTGAAATATCCAAACACAATGAAAGGCATTATGAAGCAGCAAGCCGCATGTATGACTGGATAGCTTTCTAAAATAAAATAATAGACATGGATAAAGTTGCTTATTTGATTTTTATTTACCATTATGCTATTTTTACCAAACTGATAAAACTTGTGCTTTTGGTAAACACTTCTAATTTTTCTGTACAAAAAAAGAAATTCCAAGAGGTATTGAGGCAATGAGAAGTGGTAGATAATGAGAAAACATATTATTTTTTGAAATTGAAAATATTTGCAGGTAAGTTATTTAGAAACAAGAAAAAATGCTTAGAATTTCTATGTGTTTCAAAACTAGCTGATTAGTATTATTTTCTTTTTTCCCTCTTTTTAAATTATTTTCTTTTTCCCTTTTTTTTTTTTTTGCGTATATCTTCTGCTATAGCTCATTTGTAATGAATTAAATTAAATTATAAAAGATGATTCAGAAAATGTTAGATGAGTTGGTGCATATGAGAGGAAAAAGGACACCCAACCCGCTCATTTTTGTCGGGGAAGGTTAGACTATAAATAGCTGTCTTTTGCCCTCCAACACACACATTCAACTCCCATTGAAGTCAGTAGCACAGAACTCTGTCTATATATTAGAGCAGATTTTTTGTTCAAATGAATGCTTTGTACTTAGTATAGGAAGACCTAGATATTATAAGAACACTGAAAGGATAAGATCACGGAAAGGTGATATAATCTATAAATCCATCTAATCCAGCTGTGTGTATCTGACTGTACTGGGGCATTCTTAGCACCTGTATACGATACACATTAGAAGAGATTTAAAATAAGCATACCTATAAATACATACAGCATATTTCGCCTATATTATACACGTTATACTTTATAATGGAAAACACAGGATGAATTTCTACTATTACTTTCTTCTATGACTATTTTTCATATTTTTCAAACATTGTACTTGTGCTAGAGAGGATTATTCCTCTCATTTGGACTGTATTCTTAGACCCTGAGACTTTGATGGCAAGTTTTGCATGCCCAACACCATATGATTCAGCCTTATTTAAAATATCTGGAATATAGATTAGTTAGAATATCTGGAAAATAATCCTAAGAGATACCACCACAGAAAACATTTAAAAATGCTTACTGTATTTGTACTTGTCTTCTTCACATCAGTCTTCTGAACAGAAAGAGTTTGCGTAAGGATCATTTTGGCAAGGAATGAGTTGTTCCCATATAAACTGGTGCCAAAAGCGTGGATTTTGAACAAGCAGTTTTCCTTTTTGGAATTTGTTTGTAATTATGAATGCTGTCTGTGAATGTATTCCTAAATCTTTTTACTGCTAAAGCCACAAGCTGTTCTTTGCTTTCATTTTATACTCTCACCCTATTTTACCACATGATTGAGAGGTCTGTTGATCAGGCTACCAGTAAACTATTATTATACAGCGGGGACTCTCTCTCCAGATGTATACATCTGTCCAGACTGGAAGCTATCTCCCACCATGAAAAGCTGATTTTCCAGAGAGAAATCTGCAATGTCCTATTATAGCTGATAAAAAGTGTATATCCTCCTACTGACATATTATGATAGCCCAAACTCTGTCTCTGGAATGCCACTAGGTAAATATTCTGGTAAGGTGTCTGGACTTTGAAGGAAAGTGAGTGCTTATTGTTAAAATAATGATTCTAGGACTACTGTTGTCTTAGTGCTTCTTGGGTTATATAAAAATGAATGGAAGTAATTAAATAAATAAAAACATTGACTAAAAATTCACTTGAGCAACATGCAAATAGAATGGTAAGCCTAACCTCTGTGGCTGTAAAGGCTGGTAAAGAACAAAGGGAGGGTTTTTGAGATGATGGAAAGCTTCCTTTTCTGTGGTGGGTTCCAGTTTTGCTGACTGTTGGACCAAATCCACTCAGGAAATTTTTTGAAGTGGAGATCCATCCCTGTCATACTCTGCATAGAGCATTACTGGCTATCCTTTTAAAGTCAGCCTGTGCAAAAGGTGCAAAAAATATGTACCTTAGTGGCAAAGTTTTTGGTGGTAAAAACCTGGGGGGTGGGGACTGAGTGCCTGCTGATACAGCTGGGAATAACTGTTCATAAGTTTTTGTGCTCAAAATCTTGACTGGTTTTTTCCAGCTTTATTGGTGACATGAAAGATTTTATATTTCCTTACATGTCTTACCTCACTTGCATGACAACTAAAAAATTACTGCAAAAAGGAATATTGCTAATGCTTACAATAATGAATCTAATTTCCTTGGTTTGAACTGAAGCACCTCCAGTGTTTCATGCAGCACCCAAATCTTTATGACAGTGCCAGCTGAGAATCACTTCTGAATTGTAAGACCAAGACATTTGTGTGTATGAGATGCCACCTTGAAATGGTGCACACACCAGTGAAGAATTTAGCAGTAATACTTGGCTTGTTTGAAAACACAGACCATATTTCTTCCCTTCTTCGCAGTCTTATTTACCGTACACTGGGACTTTTGAGTGAAGGAATTGCAAACAGTTAATAAAACATTTGATGGGTATTAATTACTTTCCACTTAATTACCTGCCATGTGGATCTTGTTGAGCTATTGATTACTGGCAAACACACATCCCAGTGGGGATAGAGTGATTTAACTTCATCCAAGGAGTCAATTAGCCCAAGTAACACTGGGAGAGCCGGTGCTCTGCCTCAGTAGCTGGGGTTTCTTGCCAAGAATGGTAGATAAGCCATTTATTTGTTCATTAAAACACAGTACTACTGTCAACAGGAGGCACTTACCAGGTGTTATTGAGATTGGTAAAATGTCACTGTTTTATCAAAGATTAGCGGCTGCTTGTAGCTGTGAAGTGGGTGAAAAGGCCCTCTCTGATTTGAGAGCATAGATGAATGGATGAAGTCAAGATGTTTACCTCTGTTTGCTTATCATTTGTGAGAACTTCGGTTACAAATTTGCATCAGCTTTCCCAAGAGCAAAACATCTTTTACTATCATTAATTCAGACAATAAACTTTGAACTGTGGCATTTGATGTTCAATTAATGTCACGAAAAGTGAAACATATGACATGACCCCTGACTCAACAAAACTAAATACTTCTCTGATCCTTAGTGAGGATGATCTTCCTAGCTGAGAAGAATAGCCTGCTGGCTTCTGAGAATGAAAAAATCTTTTTAATTTTTTCTTTCCTGCTTCATGATTTAAGTTACAGATACAGATAGAGCATTAATCATACTGCTAGTCCCTCTAGCATGTACCTGAATGTATAAAAACCCTCTATTGGATGGAAACTAAAGTATCAAACAAGGCACCAAACAAACCAATAAAAAAATCCAACAAAACAAGAGGATGTAGATGAAATATTGTTCAAGGGATTCTTAAAGTAGACCTGGATTTGTCTAAAAAAAAATTAAATATTGTAACCAGAAGATGTCTAGAAAGATGGATTAACAATGAACTCTTGGTCAACTTCACATAAAAAAGGAAGACTACAGAGGGTGGAAGCAAGGACAGATAGCTTGGAAGGAATATAGAGAAATTTTCTGAGCATCCGGGGATCAGATTAGGCAAGGTAAAGACCTGATGGAATTAAATCTGGCCAGAGACTTCAAGGGCAACAACAAGGGCTACTATAGGTATGTCAGTGAAAAAAAGAAGAAAGAAAAAGTGTGAGCCCTCTCTGGAAGAAAACCTAGTCACCCGGGTTATGGAGAAGGCTAAGGTAATCAATGATACTTTTTTTTTTGTATCAGTCTTCACTGTAAAGTGCTCTAACACCACTGCCCAATTCACAGGAGAATAAAAAGGCAGGGGCTGGGGAATGAAGAGCTCCCCACTGTAGGAGAAGACCAGGTTCAAGATCATCTAAGGAACCTGAAGGTGCACAAGTCCGTGCACAAGTCCTGATGGGATGCACCTGTGAATCCTGAAGGAACTAGAAAATAAGTACTTAATTACTATTTATCATATTTGAGAACTTGTGGCATTTCAGTGAAGTTCCTAATGACTGGAAAAGGAGAAATATGAACACTATTTTTAAAAAGGAAAAAAAGAAAGACTCGGAGAACTACAGGGCAGTCAGTCTCACCTCTATGTCTGGTATAGATCCTTCTGGAAACTCTGCTAAAGCATGTGGAAAATAAGGAGGTGATTGGTGACAGTCAACGTGGCTTTGCTGAAGGCAAATAGTGCCTGAAAAATATGGTGGCCATCTACAATGGGGTTACAGCGTTGGTGGACAGGGGAAGAGCAACTGATGCCATCTACATGCACTTGTGCAAAGCATTTGACACTGTCCAACTGGAGACCAATGATGAGTGAAGATCCTCAGGCACAGGTGCTGTTTAACATGCTACTGTTGGCAATATGAATGGTGGAATTGAGGGTACCCTCAGCAAGTTTGCTGATACACCAAACTGTGTGGTGTGGTCAACACTCCGGAGGGAAGGGATGCCATGCAGAGAGACTTTGACAGGCTTCAGACGTTTAAAGTTTAACAAGGTTTAAAGTTTAACGAGGACAAGTGCAAGGTCCTGTGCATGGGTCAGGGCAATCCCAAGCACAAATGCAGGATGGATAGAGGGCAGCCCTGATGAGAAGGACTTGCGGATGTTGGTTTATGAGAAGCTCAATAAAACCCAGCAATGTATGCTTGTAGCCCAGGAAGCCAACTGTATCCTTGGCTGCATCAAGACAAGGGTGGCCAGAAGACCAGGGGTGATTCTGCCCCTCTACTCTGCTCTCGTAAGACCCCACCTGGAGTACTGCATCCAGCTTTGGAGACCTCAACACAGCAAGGATGTGGAACTGCTGGAGTGAGTTCAGAGGAGGGCCATGAAGATGATCTGAGGGCTGGAGCACCTCCCCTATGAAGACAGACCGAGAGCTGGGGTTGTTCAGCCTGGAGAAAAGAAGGCTCCAGGGAGACCTTATAGCAGTACCTGAAGGGGGCCTACAGGAGTGATGAAGAGGGACTCATTATCAGGGGTGTAGTGACAGGACAAGGAGTAATGGTTTTAAACTGAAAGAATGTAGATTTAGACTAGATACTAAGAAGGAAATTCTTTAGTGTGAGAGTGATGAAGCAGTGGAACAGATACCCCAGAGAAGTTGTGGATGCTGCATCCCTGGAGGTGTTCAAGACAGGCTGGAAGGAGCTTTGAGTAACCTGATCTAGTGGAAGGTGCCCCTGCAAGTGGTTTGGACTAGGTGATAAGGTCCCTTCCAACCTAAACCATTTGACAATCCTTGAGGTTTTTCTTTTAGAAGAGTCACAAACTATCTTAATAAGTTGATTTATCAGTGACCTGCACAAGAATTTGTACTTTCCAAACCCATGGAAAACATTGAGGGATGGGTTCATGTTCCATCATCTGTCATATGAATTATATGATTTACCAATGTTATGTTTTACTTTGTTTAATAGAATTCATTAATTTCCATGTTATAGTTCTCTTTATATCCATAAAAGCAGAAAATACCTTTTAATAATACATCAGATAACCCTGAGAACTTTTAAAGATTTACTCTGAATTCATCTTCACAAACTAAGTTTTTCATGTGTTCTGTAAGACAAGGTCACTGGGTTTTGATGGTGTAGCAATATTGTTATTGCAGCATAAGGTAACCAAATGCAACATATTTTTGTCTTGCTGTAAGACAAATTGTTTTTAAGGCTTGGACAAGTATAAAATTGAAAAATATAAACAAATATATTTTATTTAATTGGGTTTTCAAAGGTTTTTGTTCCTTTATAGTCAAGTACACTTCAGGAAGACATTACACACTATGAAAATGAAGTGATTCATTACAATTACACTTACATTTGCAACTGGAAAAATAGGTGTGTAAGAATGGAAAAAGCAAGGGAAATTTCTGAACACTGCTGAGATATTTGAGATATAAGCTTCCACTTTACAGCCCTGTGATTCAAATTTAAAAAAAAATTGCACATACTGATGTATAAGTTCATTTATGTCAGTTAGAGTAATTTTGGCAGGTGAGAAGAATCAGGCCCAAAATCCATGCTTGATGAAACTATGCAATACTGTACTGGGTATGGGTTGGATGCAGTTAACTTTCTTCTAGCAGCCCATTTAGTGCTGTGCTTTGCATTGCTGCTTAGAACGGTGTTGGCACCAGTGTTTTGGTAATTACTAAGCAGTGCTCACATAGCATAAAAGCTGGGTCACCAAATACTCGTTTCTCCCCCAGCCCCAGCCAGGCTAGTAGGCATGGGGATGGGCAAGAGGCTGGTAGGGACTCCAGGTGACAAAAAGCATATCCCATGCTCAGTAATGAAAGCTGAGGGGGAATGATGTAAGAAGAAGAGTTAGTTAATGGTGTTTGTTTTCCCAAGCAACTCTTACACATGCTGAGGCTTTCCAGGAAGTGTCTGGAAATCTGCCTAATGACACGAAGCAGAGACTAAATTTTCTCTTTTTGCTTTGATTCCATGTGTTGCTTTTGCTAACAAACTCCCTTTATCTTAGCCAATAAACTTGCCTATCTTAGTGTCTCCCCCTGCAGTGTTAAGGAGAAAACCCTGGGTAGGGGTCTGGCAGCCAACCAAGGTCAAATCATCCCCAATAGTTACAACTGCAATTTTTTTGGAGGGAGTTTGCACACCCAGTGTGCATGCACAGTGAATATATTTATGCACCTCTTATTGTCTGTTTAAAGCTATTGGAACTTTAGGATGTGCTGCTTAATTCAGTCATAGCCTTCACTGCAATGAACAACTCAAAGACACAATCAATAAAATATTGGATTAACAGCTATAAATCTCTCTGACATATTCAAGGCATGAGAGAAGTTCTTAAAAACTCGATTTTTAAAAACTTACTGTATTTTTTAAATGCAATATAGGTGTTACTGTATCTTACCATAAATATCTGTGAAACTGAAATAACATAGGTGAGCAGCAGGGGATGGGGCAGAAATTAATGTAAAACATTCTTGTCTCTCCCAGTATCAGTTTTCTGTGGTGGTAAATTAGCATGCTAAAATGAAAGCAATTGACCTATTTTAGATGGTGGTGCAGTTTGTGTATATGTTGTGGAGGAATTATTTAGTGGAGTGTTGTGCTTTAATGTGGTTAATGGTAGTACAAAAGGGGAAAGAGACCTTGTTTTTCTGCTTATGCTGTAAACAAGGTTTCAGGGGAAATTCTTTGAAGTACAGAGATCTAAGCTGGCCGGTTTTGAATCCCCCCCTGAGGTACTACAGAGGAACAGTAGGTATCTGATAATGTTTGCACTTCTAGTAAATCTTTTTGGGCATCAAACACAGTGTTGACAAACAAGATAAAAAGTAGATTATTTAAAAGCGCTGCTTAAGATAAATAGGATACTCATATGATTTGTGGCATTGACGTTTGTACTGTCTCTCTCCCAACTTAGAAAAAAGAATGTAAAGCAGTCAAGGACTAATTTTTCAAAGGATCTCTGCTCAGTTCATATTCTTACACCAAGATCCATAGATGAATTTTTGAAGACACTGTGATCCATGCCATAATGAAATCTGGAGGCATATTCCTGACATCATCATAGGGATTTCATGCCTAGCATGCTCATCTTCTGAAAAATGGGTGTGAGAAGCACAGTGACATCCCCTGACTCTTGAGCATTTCCAATGATCTAAATGCTGGATTTTTTTCCAACAATCGTGACTCCCACTTTTGCTGGACCAGGTCTGTTTGTCTATTTAAATGCACAGAGAAATATATGAGCTACAGTACTGTGGTGTTGAGTCAGAATGGTATACTAAGGTGTAAGCAGTGCTGACAGGAGCCAGCAGGGAGCACCATGGTTTAAACATAGCATCTCAGGAATTCAGAAAGGGTTACAAATTCTGCTACAAAAAGGATAACCCACATCATGTTATGGTAAGCCTTTTGTGTTTAAGTACAGTTTTAATTTTCTTTCCCACTAGCTCTGAAAAAGAAAACAAGACACATAAACAGTTGTGAAATATTAGATTTGATTTAATTGCCATAAACAGTTGTGAAATATTAGGTTTGATTATAATTATTATTATATGGTTTGTAAAATAATTTTATGAATATGTTTGGATTCATTTTATTCACAGGATCACATTGGTACCCATATATAATAAGGGAAATATGGTTCTCAGTATGTACTGTTAAAAACAGGTATCCAAAGTTGGCCTGTTTATTGACAAGACTACGAAGTTCTCATTACACCTTCCCCAGAACTTACTTGAGGTAAACCGTGGTTATTATAGCTAAGGTGATATATTTGATCTGTTATCCCAGGAGCATTGCTGGAGATCTAAGAAGCTGAAAATTATGGAAATTTGAGATACTGAAAAATTTAAAGCCTTCTAGAGGATTGGTTAATAATATCATTCAAAACAGTAAGTACTGGCTTAGTCATAACTGCTGATAGAGAAAATGGTCAAACAGTGCCTCAACAAATTTTTTGTTATTGTTGAGATTTTTCTTCAAATGTATGACCAATCTCTTGTGTAATAGGACTGACCATCCCTGGCAGAAAAATCTGCATAATGCTACAGGCAAAGCCTCAGGTACACATCTATTGGCCTCTTTAAAGTGAAGACAGAAGAGTCATCATGAAGTGGTTAGCATGCAGCAGAACCACAAAAGGCCCACTGTCTTCAGCATTTTGCATCTCTTCAAACCCGTCAACAAGCATGGAGGTAGTAAGTGAAAATTTATGCTGTCACTTGGTTCTTTCCAATTGCAGTGGACACCATAAGGGTAGAAATTTGTAATTCCCGATGGATTTACAACCCCATGTATGTTCTTTAGTCCTTGGGAAATGCAATTTTGCAGTGCAATTGCCTACACACTGGATAAAGCTTTCTGTTTGTTCATTGGTGTTGGAAAAAAGCCCAAAGGTGCAACTGTTGAACAGAAGGGGTCTGGCCTTAGTGATCTGTCCTATATCATATGGGAAGGAAGAAAAACTCCTCCTAGATCAGTAAAGTTGTCTGTAATGATTTGGATTGAGCTATTACTGCACCTATTCCCAAATAATGAAATTTAAGTATTTGGGATTTAAATATTTGAACCTTATCCAAAAATATACAAATAAATACAGAAGTATTTTTACCATGTTCAAATAAGATACTGTCTATATTACATAGATAAAATTGTAAAATCCTAGAGAGCAGCTGTTAATAACCAGCTTTGTCTTTACCTAAAAAGTATATAAAGATGAGAATTAATGTAAAGGAGATATGGAGTTCTGTAAAAGATTTTATTGGCTTGACTTTGAAATGACCTACATATTTCATCAAAATTTAACCACTATACAGTGCCAATAGATTTTTAGCACATTAAATATAGCACATTTGTTTATGGTCACTGCTTTATGACAAAATATTTCAGAAAATGTTCAGAGTTTATGTTTTTAATTGATTCTCCTCTTTGTAGCTTTCTGCCTGCCAAAAACAGACTCCATGACCATTATGAGCTGAACTGTCTTCAGGGGGGGAAACAAAAATTATAAAGAAGATGCTTCACAATGATCTGAGGAAGCTTTCTTTAAGTTACAATGCCTGCTAAAGATATCAGACATGTATGATTAAAAATAGTATAAAACTGCCTCTTTTGGAAAGAAGGAACTGCTAAATTGCTTCCATTTGAGTCATCCTGTCTATGGCTTCCACAAAAATTTGCCTTCCAGTTCCCCCTCCCAAAACAAAAATCTGAAAGCAAGCAACTGTGTCCCTGCAGGAACTTGCTCAGGGTCATCTTGCTCTGGGAAGATGACAGGAGTCTGGCTCTCCTTACTACCCAAGCCTTTTGGCTCCCTTTGGAAAAGGACCATAGCCTTACTATTCTCATCGCATTTTGCAGACCCCTAAGAAAACTGCTGTGGGATGGGCACTTTGTCCATTTCCTTTGCAATCATGTGTACCACACCTTTTGTAGTTCAGTTGTGTACCATGTCAGAATGGGGAAAATATCAGGCATTTTTTCAGTGACAAACCATTCTATTGTATACATATGATCCTGGTAGAGTTATGCTGAGTTGTACAGTTGAAGAACTGTCTTAGAATATATAAATTATACCTGTTCAGACAGATACAGACAGAGAATTGAAAGAAATTGGAAGACAGCCTGCATAAAATGCATCCTTTTAGAAAAACAGCCAGTTGTTTAAAACAAAAGCAGGTGCTATTAATAAATAGAAATCATCTCCTCTAAATAGTGGGTCAACAGGACACAGTATATTTGCAAGAAATATACAATTCCCATTTGTGACTGTAAACACTGTGGGGTCTGCATCTCTAAGGGTGAAAACCAAAGTCTGTTAGCATACAGATGTGAGATACCTTTTAAGATCCCTGCAGTATCTTCCTACCTGCTGTGCTTAATTTCAGATTCAAGTGCTATCATTAAAGGGAAAAAAAAATACAACAAACCACAAAACTGTTTTTGCCTTTATCTGTGCCCTACATTGCATTGGCGTTTGCTCGAATATTTTCCTGGTGATGCAGTTCCCCAAACATTTTTAAAATACTTGATCTTTAGGCCTCCAGCTCCCACTTTTCTGTTCCAAGTTAGCACATCTCTGTCTGACATGTGAAATAACAACTTTTAAAACTGTTTTCTTACAAACAACTTTCCTGCAAGCCTGTCTTGGCAACAGTCCATAAGAAAAAAATCTGTACTGTGAAGTTTGTATTTAGTATTGTAAAAAACTGTTACAATCTGGCAAGCCATAAACTCCCTTCAAAGATCGGTTGCACTAAGCCTAATTCTCTTTTTGATTTATTTGACTTTGGATATAATGGTACTAAATTAGCAAAGGCAAGCAATGAACAAAACCCTGGAGATGAATTAGCCATTGTATACAGTCCATTAATCTCTTCTTCAATTCTTGAGAATTGTGGCTCACACAGACCCAAAGATCAAATAAAATGCCTAATTGGGAAAATCCTAAACAAGAGTGTCCTGGGGAGCTTGAATTTATTTGTCAACTGTTCAAACAACTATGTTGTTTATACGTCTTTAAAACCCTGATACTTTTCCACCACTATATCTTGATCCAGATACTTTAAGCACAGGAGGGTGATTGAGAATTGATTTCAATTAACTGGAATAGGGAGAGACACTTATTCTAAAAACAGATAGTTGTTTTGTGAACATTCTGCCAAACATGCTGAGAATTTTAGATCTAAACATCAGGTTTGAGGGATGCTCTGAAAACTCGTCGAGGGTAGTAGTAAACACAGCTAATGGATATTCCCTTCTTTCAGTAGATTTGTATTAAGCACTGTGATTGAATAAGAGGAAGAAATGTGGTATAAATGAGTGATGCTTTTTAAAAAAGAAGTTCAATAGCATTTTTAAAGACATGTGAAAGGGAACGAATATAGGAGTTTTTTCTACTCATGGTTAACTCAGAATTGCCTGCTGATTTTTCTGGCTCTCCAGGACAACAACCAGCAGGACTGATCTCCATCTACCCTTGCAACAGAAATGCAGAGGACAGTTAGAAGTTCATACTTGGTTTTGAGTCTGATAACATCCCATAGTCTCATTGATATTAAAAGAATAGTTTACCATTAGTTACCTAAGATGAAATAATAAAATTTCTGATGGCATTGTGACTCATCAATAACCTACTTCTGATCTCTCTTTTGGGAGAAGTCCATGGAAAAATCTGTGGCTAGGAAACACAGGCTGAGGTTGTTAGTTTTTTTTCCTCTAGTTACATTTTGCAGTCCTAATCATCAGTTTAGATTTGATATGGAATAGAGATCACAAGTGACTTCTTCAAGCCTGTTCTCCCATGCCTATCTTTTAATGATTGAACATCTTTCTCTCCATCAAGTCCTGGTGGAGCAATGGAATAATAAATCTAATAGGAGCTTCCCAGAAAGGAAAAAGGACAGCTGGAGCAAATTAGGCTGATAAAACACATTTTTTCCACAAATCTCACCTCTTTTTTTTTGTCTCACAGGACTAAGAACTAACAGATTTTTGATGAGGAGAATCAGATGGAGAAAGCCAGATCGATTAAAGTTAAGAAAGTCTTGCCCTGAAAAGACCATACTGTATAAATATTATTTTCTTCAATCCAATATCAAGTAATTCATGTTTCTTAAGGTTTTCTTCCAAATGTTAAGAGGAAACTAAAATAATTATTTAAAAAAAATTGTATTAATTTCACATTTTCATTCTTAAAAAAAAGCCAAATAAACAAATGTACAAATGATTTGCTCTTCTTTTGAGTGTACCATAAATATTGCTTCCTCTAGTCTGATTTGAAATGTTAAATTACCTTGTTGCATAATGTGAAGAAGAACATATTTTGACTCTCATGACTACTGGGCTGTATTTATACAGATATTCCAACATCTAGGGGGCAGCAAATAGAATTCAGAAGTTTGTTGCTAACAGGAAAAGAGTTAAAGTTGTCAATGTCAAGTATAGTTCATATTTTTGTACATGTAGAAGTGATGCTCATTTGCTTTGCACATCAGTAAATTTTTCTTTGTTGGTCTGTGATTCTTTAGCATTTGCCATTTCTTTCATTTCCTCACTTATGAGAAAAGGTATAGATCTGTTTCCTCCCATCTTATCTTCATAATTAGCTGGACAGAGATACCTTTGATGACTTCTAAATCTTTTACTGAATCACCCACAGAAAGGCTTATTTGATGCCACTTTTAATGACTTGCCATTATTTATCTGTGCTGACAGTGATATCTCCACCATCTATTTGACTTTAAAGGAATTCTTTTTCCATTTCAAAACATCCAAATCCTTAAATTAGTCACTGATGTTGCATATCTTACGAGTACAAATTGTTTCTTTCTTTACACTTTTATTTTTTCTTTTCATTTTTCACCTCGTTTTTCCCTCTTAGCCCTTTGGTTAATAGCAGAGACTGCTGTTAATCTCATACAAACAGTTTTAGTCAAAGATTATTTTCTGACCTGTGTCATTAGAAGGATGGATGCAGTGCTGATCAATCGAAAACAACAAAGTTGGTCTTCCTCTTCCTTGCTAGACAGTTTTCTTTCTATTCCTTAGGTTACTCTTCAGGATCTCTTCCCATATTCAATGTTTATCTTCCTTTGTGTCAAGACACTTCCACTTCATTGGTCTTGGTGAATGGATGACCTCAATCCAGTGTACAGTATCTTGTTCATCAAATGCCTTGTCCTTGAATCCTTGGTGCTTTGGAACCCTCCAAATAAAGGAACAGGGTGGATTTCTCCCACTAATCATAATCAGTTTTGTCAAGTATGTGCTACAAAGTCTGATTTTGAAATTTCATTTTCACCATAATGTGGGAGAGATTATTTGTAACAGCCCTGTCTTCTGCATGGAAAGTTGCTACCCACTAGCTGCCTACTTCTCTAAGTCATCAGCAGTTTCCTTCACACAGGGTTATTTATGATTCTTCCTATGTTTTACCCACTTCAGGTAATCAAAATCTGAATAATCCCTGGCCCAAAACAACTTATTTCTCTTCATCTTTGAGCATTACAAAGCACCTTGGTAGGCAGCATGGAGAAAAAAACTTAGACCTTTGCTAACCATGCTGTACCTGTGCTGTGCATAGTTAGTTGAATTCATTCACTTCCACTGTCAGTCTGGCACCCTTCATGATCAGTAAAATTCCCATTAAAACATTCTTTTTGCTGACAAACCTGACACTGGCAGACTTCATTAAGTAATTAACTCAGATACTGAACACCAATCTGTAGTGTTGGGCATAATTAACAGATTACGTTATCTGTTAGATGCAGGTAATTTTCTCTTACCCTTGGGATGCAGACAGTGGAGAGCCTTTCAAAACTTGCACATACTGCGGCACAGTGTCTGTGGTTTACACAGAGGAGAACCATTCTGTTGCTGTGTGATGGGAATGCCTATTATATGGAAGTACAGTAAAAATCCACAACCTTTCTGCAATGGGAATATGAAATATTACAGCAATATATGGACAATTTTTCCTTCCATGAAGAAAACACAACACTAACCTTCTCCTACAGGAAAATTATATCATACAAGAGAGTAACATGATCAAATAAAGATTTAATTACAATAAATGCAGCCCTAGACAGACACGGTCATTTCAAACCAAGCCAAAGTTCTTTGATTTACTGCATATTTGGTGAATAACTGTCCCCACGAGAGTTTAGTAAATGAAAAAGATTTGTTTAGCAGTTGGATAGAAAAAATTTCAGTCAAGTTTTGTCTGTAACACAAGGCATCAAGCGTAGAGAGCTCTTCATTTCTTTCTCAGAACTCTAAATGAATTTCTGGACTATATTCCAGACTGAAGTTAACCAAATACCATCTTTGAACTTGAATCTGATTAGGGAGTAAATCAGGCCTTTCTATTTAGGCTTGAATAAGAGGTGCTTCATAACCACTCTGTTAAAGGCAGTCCCAGAAAGAAGGCTGATACATCACTTTTTGCAGTTAATGTTGCTGAGGGGAGATCAAACTGCAGTCCTGTGAAAATGTGCTTCTCCTGGGAAATAGGAAGGCAGAAAGAAAGTGATTTGGAACCTCTGAAACACAGAATCTGCCTATGGCAGACACCTGATAGAAAAACCTGATTTCAGAGTGACTACTCAAAGCTAATCATCTGCTGTAGCTAGCCTGAAATAAAAAACTGTAAAAACACAGAAACAAACCCAAAAATTATAAATAGCAGAATGGTACAATTTAGAGCTCCACCATTCTCAAAACTGTGGAAATGTGGAATATGAGCAGAGAATGTGGGAAAAGCATTGCATTCTGTATCTGTAAGCTATTGGGTCCTGTGAAAAGGATGACAGTCAGAGCAATAATATTTTTCACAGTTGCTAGGTCTGAAGCAGTTGCTGTGCTTAACAGTTTTCAGTAGTACAGCCAGGAGTAGCAAACCATAAAATCATAAGAAAAAAATAATGAATAATTTAAATCATACAATAATTTGTGACTGGTCTGAAGCTAAATTTGAATCCACTTTTAGAAATGCTATAGACTTGTGCAATTTTGACAACTGCAAGTTTGGAATTTGATTAAGGAATAAAAACTGCAGTTCAGAAGAAACTACACAATTAACTATACACAGCAGAAATACAGTTTGCAAAGCCACTTAGAAAAGAAGCTCATCAGAGATGGATAGTCAGCTGATACCCTTGTGAAAAAATGAAAAAGTTAATCTTTTAAGATTATATCTAACAACATTAAACTACCATGTCCAGTTGGCTTTCTCCCTGCTCAGGAGTGATTTCTCCAAGTCCTCTATCTCAGTCCTAGTAGATTTTCTCCTTTTCAACCAAGGTTAAAAGCAAAGAGGGAGGCTAAAATTTTAGATCATTTTCGGCTATTACTGCTATCTTCAATTTTATTGTAGCAGCTTTATGTTCCTGATATATCTGCAAGAGATACAGAGAAAAATTATTTCATTTTCCTACCCCTTACCTGTTTATTAATTAAAAAAATACTGATCAAGTTTTAGGACAAAAATGTTTAATGTGATTAATCATAACTTTTTAACATACAGCTTTATCATAGTAGTCACCACTCAGAATTCATTAGTAACAGTTCTATCTTGCATAGGTCTTTATTGCACCTTGGAAAATTCAGTTCTTTGCCTCCCTCTGACTTCCCTTTCGAATTTAGTCTTACTAGCCACAAGTATAAAACATCTATTCTATCTACTAACCTTGAAAAGGCAAGATTTAATTGGATGGGTTATAAATGAAAGTGCAGATATATAATTTATCATTCTAGAAGCAGAAGTATCTTACAGTTCATTCCAGGTGAATACCATAGATCAGTGTCAATATTCATCCTTACACTAGAGAGCAGGAACCTATCTCATTCTTTTGTGTCTCCAATTAATTTGTAAACAGGCCAAGAAAAGGTGAAGAGATAGGTGAAGAGATTCATCTAGATAGGTGAAGATGTCTGGCAAAATATGCTTTGTGAAGACCTCATTTTCACCAAAATGAACAAAAACCCCCAACAACCTTCTCCTAAATGAAACAAAAACAACAGCAATAAAGCCCAAAGTAGCAAAACCAATAAATAAATAAATAAAACAAAATTAAAAAACAAAAAATCCTACCACATAGGAAAGAGATAAAGGAAATTAATTTTTCTTGGTATTTATTTAGACATGCTCTTGTGGATCCTGAAATAGCATTTTTAGAGAAGAAAAAACTATTGACACATTTTAACTGCTGTTACTGCTTACAAAGTGCTGTGCAACTGCAACCAAGCTGGATCTCTGCCTTTGGAATTGGCTGTTCTCAACAGTATGCTTCAAGTTCTTTTTCTGTATTTGTAGGTGGAGTATAAATGTAGATTCTCATTGGTGTCCCGGCACATGACTTTCACTACATACTTATTGTTTCAAAAGTTGTTGCCAAAAGTTTTCTATGCCTATTTCTATTAAAGCTCAGTTTGTCTTGTACACTTATGACTGGGGCCAGTTCTCTTCAACATCTTTATCAATGATCTGGAAGAGGGGATTGAGTGCACCCTCAGCAAATTTGCAGACGACACCAAATTGGGTGGGAGTGTTGGTCTGCTGGAGGGTAGAGAGGCTTTGCAGAGGGATCTAGACAGGCTGGATGGATGGGCTGAGACCAATGG
>BJBW01001241.1:30457-118221 GCA_004320125.1 Scolopax mira | reverse complement strand
ATGATCTTTAAGGTCCCCTCCAACTCTAACCATTCTACGATTCTATGATTTTTAGCTACTGATTTTGGGGCACACCACGGCATTTGTTCTTTCCTGACATCTATCACCACTAGTGAGCTTTCCAGTTAGGGTGCTGTGGCTGCCACATTCCAGTTTCTTGTCTCCTCACTCAACTTTCTGAGAAATCCTCCATTTTGCTTGGAACTCTGTATCTTCAACTACATAAAATGAGACTAGAGCAGGATGAAGGTTTGCTTTCGGGTGCCCAAGCTGCACGTAAGAATCAGCTTAACAGATGTATTTTTCTAGGTGTTTCCACCACAGTATTTAAAAACGTTCCTCATTATCGATGCTTCCATGAATATATACAAAATTAAATAAACTGAATGGCTGTTTGACATACCTGCTGATTCCAGAGGTACGACGTGCATTTTGATCATGCTGCCTATGTGTGTGGGTAAGGTTTCTGCGAAACTCAGCACTGAAAATTTCTTATCTTTTGCAAAAGACAGGAAGTCGTCATTCAGCTCTTTAAGGGCAGGAGAATCTGAGGAAGAGCAAGAGAAGTTTTGCAGTGTTATCTTGAAGATAAGATTATAGCCTTTGTCTGGCATTCCTAGAGAGATGGTTTGGAAAAATTAATACTCCAGTAAAAGGAGTAGTGTTTTGTTTATAATCCCTTCTTCCAGCAATCATATGTAACAATTGTTTATTTCTGCCTGGCATGGCAGTTGTTTAGAGTCTAAAAAGTCCAGCACGCGTTGAGTTACTACGGTGCTAAATGACCCAAACTGCTCTTCTATGAACTTGTTCTGACTCCCTTTTTTCCCCTGGCCTCTGCAACCAAACGAAACGGTTACTCGCCATTACTTGTGGGAATTCAACACACAACCCAGAACATAAAACGGGGGGTTGTTGTTTTCATCCAGCTTTTTCTGACAGCACCATAAAAAAACCCATCGTGAACAGATCAGCGTAGATCCCCGTTGTTAAATGGTAGCAAAATGAGCCTACCCTTGCTGAGTTCTTTGACCTCCACAGATGGAAAGAGAAGATATCTGGCATTTATAGAATATTCAGCCAGCTGGGAACCATGGTGAGGTACGCTATAAAATATGATTCCTCTGGTGTTGTTTACAATTTTATCCATTTCTGGATTCTTGGAAGCATCCACCAGCATCTTTTTGACTAGAAGACCTGGCAACAGAGACGGAATTAATGCAGGGATTTAAACCACTGTGAAAGTAACGATCATGCTATATTATCCATGAAACAACCAACCATATTCTCGCCTCAGTTGATTAGTCCTGAGTTTGTCAAATATCTAAGATTAAGCTGAAAAAAAGCCCCAAACCAAACCTGAGGAAGCATTAAAATAAAATGTCAACAAATGATGCAAATCCAATTTTGGTTTACTTTAAGTGTTGCTAATGACATTTACTATATGCCTAATCACGGAGAAAATTTTGCCTCTGGATTCCCATTTACATGAATCTCAACTCATTGATTTTTTTTGCTTTTAAATCAACACAGTAAAAACAAACAGCAATAAAAATCCTTACAAATTGTACTTGCTATTGAATGTAATACATTAAGAACACAGAAATCTATTTTCCATCTTTAGGTCTTCACAAATTTTTTAGATAAACTATTCTGAATAATTGCATTTCAGATGGAATTTGGTTAACAGCTTAGTCTGAAATATAACAGCAAATAAATACTTGCTATCAAAGAGGCAATGAGCTTACCACCCATGCTGTGTGATACCCACACCAGAGGTCTCTCTCCAATCCCAGCAGCTCTCAGCTTGTCGAGAAGCTCATTGCTCCTGTAAGCAATAGACTTCCTGCAAAGAAAAAAACAAACAAGGGTGATGAGGCATGATAGGTTAAAAGGCAACATTAAAAAAGAATGAATTTTCGGCGCTGCATGTTTATGAAAGCGCATTAGGTCCTAAAACATTAATTACATAATAATTGTTACTACATTGGAGAATGCCAAAAACTTTTGGCTTCACAAGCACAAGAGGAATTGTGCTAAATTCAGTCTCACAACCTTGCTAGAAAGTTTTATTTTAATGTCACTCACCACTTGCTTCCTTTAGCTTTAGTTCGACAAATCTCTTTACGGAGTTTTAGATTTTTACACATTGTAACAAAATTATGTTTTTGTTTCATGAAAGCATCATCAATGCAAAATTCACTTTATCCCCTGAAACAAGAATATACCTAATGTCTGACATTTGCTAAACTGCGCTCAAGATGTGGAGCAATGTACAGGAATTTAATAACTAAGAGCATGATCAATCAATACATTCAAAAAAATCACAGATAACATCTGTTATGCTTTCCAGACAATAATCTCCAAGTGCTTTGTACTGGAATAGCATAAAAGCACAATAATCTCCACTTTATAAATGAAGAGACCGAGCTCTGGCAAAGCTAAGCTATCCATTAGAGGTTGAAAAGGAATCTGTGGTGGAACTAAAACAAAACCAATGCCAGTTCCCAATCCAAGTGCAGCACGGTTACTCCATGCAGCATAACAAGAATCAAACGTAGAAGACTCTGGGATAATGCAAACATCAGGATATTGGGGCAACCACTGTGCAAAGCAATTCACTTCCTCTCTATCGGTTCTCAGCATTCTCACTAGAAATTGCTTTTATAACACATATGAACAGGATACTCAAATTTGTCTTTTCAGCTGAAAAACAGGCTTTAGGATGGAGATATAAAAGAGAGATATAAAAATTCACTTTTGAAACAGTGACTGAGCCCATACATTTAGAGCAATCATAAGGCTCTGATTCTACTTCTACATCTTTACTCCTGCTAGTTAAAAATACCTTCATCATCTTTTATTTTTTATTAACCATACTGAATTATTAAATAATCAAATACTATGCTTGAGTGAGCATAAATAGTAGGTCATGTAATTTTCTATTCTGTAATGAAAGAGACATTATTTTAAAATAAATAAATATATGTTTATTTCTTTTTCAAATTTTCTTCCATTACACTTACTCTAGACAGACACAGGAAGAAGGTTCTCTTGGGAGCACAGAATCATTTAGGTTGGAAAAGATCTTTAAGATCATCAAGTCCAACTGATAACCTGCCAATAACCTGGACAAGGGGTTGAGTCTGGGCCCCTCACTACAGGAAAGATGTGTCCAGAGAGGGGCAATGAAGTTGTTTGGGTGTCTGGAGAACAAGTCTTAGGAGGAGAGGCTGAGGGAGCTGGGGTTGTTCAGTCTGGAAAAAATGGAGGCTGAGAGGAGACCTTATCACTCTTCACAACTACTTGAGAGGAGGGTGCAGAGGGAGGGGGGCTGGTCTCTTCCCCAAAGTACAGGAGATAGGACAAGAAAAAATGGCCTCAAGTTGCATTAGGGGAGGTTTAGATTAGATATTAGGAAAAATTTCTTCAATGAAAGGGTTGTCAAGCATTAGAACAGGCTGCCCAAGGAAGTGGTGGAGTCACCATCCCTGGAGGTACTTAAAATTTTGATAGATGGATGTGGTGTTGAGGGACATAGTTTAGTGGTGGACTTGGCAGTCTCAGGTTAACAGTTGGACGTGATGATCTTAAAGGTCTTTTCCAACCTAGATGATTCTATGAAAATTATATACTTCATTTTTTAATGAGTATAAAGTCACAGTACAGTGGTTTTTTGCTGTGCTTATGAAGAGTATTGGGTCATTTTAAATTTACAAAATATTTCCTTTATGATATGAAACTGATGCTATATTTACATCAACTAATAGCATCATTTATTGTCTCCCCTAAACATGAAGCACAACAGACTGTAAGAATTTAGGAAGTTGCCACATGTAGTTATCCATGAGACTAAAAAGCTCAAGTGTACCATGACTGTACCTAATGTTTTTTCCAAATCGGACTTTCAAACGCAACAGGAAAAGTTAAATTCACTGTTTCACACCAGGTGACCCCAAGGATCAGCTTTACAGGTCTCCCTCCTGCCCCCCCCTGCAAAGTGCAGGCATCATGTTTGTTACCTGTAAGCCTCAACGGGACATTTTGCCTTCCAGTCACTCAAATGGGTGTCGTATTCCACAGATATGATCCTAAGGGCAGGACAGTCTGAAGCCAGCCACGACTACATTAAAGAAAAGCAAAACCAGAAGGAGCTTATAATTGAAGTAGTTAAACTCTTGCAAGCAATTTAACAGCAACGGAGCAAAGATGTTACTACAGGGACGATATCAAGCAAGACTTTTGCTCTTCAGTTCATCCCCAAATACAACTTGCACCGAAACAATTTTTCTTTTATTACATAGTGGTGAACTCTATCCTGTTCTCCATCCACAAAGCAGGCAGAGGATGGAGATGGATGACTAACTCCTGCGTTCCTGGCTCCCTCTCCTGGGTGAAACACGAATCGCTGAGATTACCATCGGGACTGATCAGTTTAAGTTTTACAGATACTTGAGAGGATGCCTTTTTATAACCTCTAATTAATGAGAAAAAAGTACCCGCACGTGGAAATGTTATTGTCTTTTTTACCTTTGGCCAGCACTGGCTGTAGTCCTCTTCCCCTTCTGAAGCCTTTTTATCCGAACACCGATCAATGTCTTGCTGTCGCCAGGTTTTAAATGCTGCTCCCAAAAGCCCATGAACAAAAAGGATGTCTGCTCTGATGGGCTGACTGATACAGAAAAAGGAATTTTTTAAGTGATGCATGGTACATATTCTGTTAGCAAATAAATTTAACACTGAATTTTTGACCTAAGGAATGCCAAAAAGACATTTTTAACACTCTCTGTGATTTCTTATTTATAGACAGCATTTAATGACTTTTCAAAGAGGATACTCAGATCAAGACAAAAAGCAGGGATCCAGCCAAAAGAAAGAGATATAAAAAGAGGTATGGAAAGTACCCACCTCACAAATTATATTTTTCTATAATGAAAAATGCCATTCTCTCCAGATACTGTTAATGCAGCTTCATAGTTCCAGCTTTATCATCAAATTAGATCTTTGTTGTAACCTGACTAACACCAGTGACCCAGGGAATAGCTGCTACTAAGTGACACACCATGTTGGAGACTGCTTCAGTCCCAGATACACAATCACTATTAAAAGAAGCTGAAGCTCTAAATTTTGTATGTCTTAGGCCAACATGTGCTGCTGACAACACAACAGGCACCAACCACATCCCCAGACAGCCAGTGCAAAGGTTAAATGGTTGCAATGCAATAATCTATCTCACAGTTTGTGTCTGGATTTTCCTGTGCAGTGCAATAATGGCTATAAACTGTTGTTCTCCTGTTTGAGGATCTAAATTCAGTCCTCTCCACTCACCGAGGAACAGGAGGAGCAGGTGACATGAGTACAGCACCACTCTCATGTCAAGTCTTCCCCGGTTTCATACCTGAAGAGCATAACAAGTAACTCAAAGTACAGCATGTACAATATCTCCTCCTGCTTTACCTGCTTCGATATTGCGGATGTAAGACATAAACACCATCTGGATATTTCTCTTTCACCGTGTCCCTGTCTAGATTAGCCAAAGCTCTGGATGCATGAGAAGACTGAATGACATCTGGGGATTTCATTACTTCAGCAAGCACAGAAACCCAACCTACAGTGAAAAAATAAAGCAGCAGGTTAACTAACTAGAAACATCATCCAAACAAAAGAATTCAGAGACATAATTTTTCAAAGTATACTTGTGAAAATTGATGTTAACATTTAAGAATGGTAACACCAAAATAAATCATTTTGATTCACTCTCTTTACTGAAGAAAAGCCAATGCTAAATAAGCAAAACTTCCAAAATGCAAAAATCCAGAGCGGTGAGGAGGCAATTCATTAATACACTTCAGCTTATGATCTGAAGGAGAACCCCTTCTCAGAAGAACAAGAAAGCATATCCACAGGTCAGAGCAGTTTTCAGAGAGAACAGATCTTGAGCCTTTTTTTGCAGGTAGGATGCAAGACAGAGAAAAGAAACATCCAAGAGAAAATTAAGCTTAAAGCATAAGACATGGAAAACAACCCACAGGGATAATGGCAGGTGGAAAAATCAATGCTTCCTGTGAGAGTACAAGCATTTCTAATTTTAAAATCCAATGTGTGAAAAACTGTTTAAGGAATTAAAATGCCCTTCCTATTCTAAAAATAGCATACTACTTATAACATAAGAAGCATATGAAAATTAATGAAGGAAACCTTTGAATCCATTCCTCAATAAAATTTTAAGTGACAGCTAACTCAAGACAAAAAAGAGACACTTTATAATATTTTACTTAAGATGGAAAATACAGTTTCTTAGACATGGATGGGGATGTTCATAGACTACTGAGAAATATATGTGTTTGTGTTTTATACACAGAAACACATATATTTCTTTAAAATCCTGATAAATCTTGCGGACAGAAAAAGTGGTGTATAAATCACAATTACATTAAAGTTAAGTTTATAAATAAACCTGGGAAGACTTTGAAGACCAGTTTTCAAACGGAGGCTGATTGGAAAAAAAAAAGAAACAATTTACTTCATGAGACTGTTTCAAAAGCACATACAATACAGTGCCAGTACCAGTATAGCCAGTAAGATAGATAGTTCACTTTGGATGGAGGAAAAGAATGAATTAACATGCAAGCTTTGTTTAAACGCAAATACCTTTGAGAAGTGTAATTTTTTTAAGATTTACATATTTAAATTACATTTCTAAGCGGAATATTGACCACTGTTCTTTAAGAACACCACTTACCTAAAAATCTATTTCAGTTCTCCAAGTACAATGAAAGACTGCCAAGCCAGCCTGATTACAACTAGCAAGGTCTCTGGTTTTTCATTTCTCTTAAAATGAGCCAAGATGATTGACCAAAAATAGCGTTCAGAATCCTTCTGTCCCCAGACCCCATCACAGCTCTGACACTGGACATCATTGCTTTTCTCTCTCTTCCCGTGCCAGCTGTTTTTGCAAAGGAAAAGAGCCTTAGAGGTTCTTTCTTCTTTTGCATCATCCAGAGACAAAAGAGAAGTCTTATCAGCTCTTGACCAGCAGTATCCAACTGCTCATCTCTGCAGTCCTGTTCACTGTCTAAAATTCCTTTTTGTTCTGAGAGCTCTGCCCCACGGAGCTGCTGACTCTTCTGTTACAATCTCTTCCTCGACACCTATGGTTTTACCAGTCATCATAAGAATGTAAGAATGGTGCTAGAGCTCAGACCTAAGGTCCCTGCAGCCCAGATGTCTTTCTCCAAAAGAAAGCAGTAATGCAAGTTGCAGAACAATAAAAGAATAGAGCAATAAAAGGGCAAAGTATATAGTGCTGATTCTCCAATATACCCTCTCAGCTTTCAGCAAGCAATTTGGCTCCTGCATGTGGATTTTTTTCTTTTCATTGATTTGTCTAATCACTTTTTGAAACACTGTAAGTTTTCAACAATCACAATTTTTTTTAGCAAGTTTTAGTTTTGTCATGCACTGTACAGAAAAAAATATATTTATTTGTTCTGCCTCCTGAAAATTGATATACAAGAAACAGCAGATTATTATTCCCTCTTTGCCTTCTCTACACCAGTGACAATTCTATGAATCATAGAATGGTTTGGGTTGGAAGGAACCTTAAAGATCAAGTACTTCCAACCCCCTTGCCATGGGCGGGGACTCCTCCCACTGGAATCTCACATCATATTCTCCTTCAGTGGCTTCTTCTGTCTTAGTCCAGTTATTTGTTCTTTATACCACAGTCATTCTAAATTTTTAACCACCCCCATGGTCTTTCCCTGTGCCTTTGCTACTTCCTTTCCAACAGGCAGATTAAAAATGCACACTGCATTTAAGAGGGAGACACCTGCTTGGATGTATACAACAGCACATTGATATGTTCTATTTTTCTCCTTATTTAATTCCTAGTAATACATTAGAAATTACTTATTTGGTACAGAGCTTTCGTTACAATATTTAGGAGTATTAAAAAAGGGGCACCAGAGCAAAGCTTAGCAGAAGTTACTAAGCCTAACATGAAACAATGGAGGGTGAGAAGGAATGCTTCACTTTGTTCCAAAAGGTAAGGACTGCAAGCTGGTCTGTTCCTTCATGAGACTAAAACACAGCCAATAAAAATAAAAAAAAATTGATCTACAAGGTAGAAGATCTGTAAAAGTAGGAAACTCAAAAGATTCTTGCAGTAACGTAAACTAAACGTGAACCAAGTAAAAATTTTCACCATCCATCAGAACAATTCTGTAACACTGACACATATTGACTAGGCAGCATGTAGGAAATGTTAACCAAGATCTTCTGAACTGTCCGTATTTTTTGTATTAAACTCAATGACAACACTTCCTTATCCCCCCAAATCTAAAACCCACAACTCCATGGTTCTCTGCATTTTAGAAAAACACCAAATCCTCTGAAAATTTCAGAATAGAAATCTGACATTCAGACTGCTTGCACTTGCTTTCCTTTTACCTGCACGTACTATGGATGAATGAAGACGCTCATCCAAAGCCATGTTTCCAATAATGCGAATTATGTTCCTTTGTATTTTTGCCGAATCTTTACGTTGCTGGTATATCCTCTGTAGCAGCTGAAGGCCTCCTTTCGCTTCAATTTTATCACAGTGAGAAGAAACCTAGCATTATACAGTAAATACAATGATAATAAGTAGACATTCTGCAAAAGGTTCCTTGAGATGCTGTTAATTCGCAAATTGGGGAACTTTAAGAAGCCAGTATGATGCAGAGCCCTTATTACACAGAAATTTTTAATAATCTAGAATTTATTACACCATAGTGGAGGAGACATGGAAATGGCAACTCCTTCCCAATATATGAGAGAGCATTAGAAAGGAGTGTTCATAAATGTAGCTTTTCAGTTACAGTTTAAAGGACAAATTACCTTAGAATGCTGTACTAAAGCCTGCAAGCAAAAGAGTTCCACTGTCTCTGAAGGGATTTTACTCAATGTCTCGCAATATGGAAGTCCATTTCCTCCAAAACACCATAAGCCTCCCTGAAATGAGAATCAGTAGAAATTATACCATTCAAAATAGCTACATAAAATAAGCATTTCTAAACTAAAACATTAAGTGCATAATGATCTATAGAAATGGCTTCAAAGAGCACACAGCATGCATGTGCTTTTCAAACCGTACAAATCACACCACAGTACACCATAAAACTATCTACTATTTTTAACTGAAAATATTAACTAGATTTTCAGCCAGGAGTCTCCACGGTCTATTAACTTCAAAACATACAATAAAGGGGGAAAATGTATGATTTTCACTTTGTTAATGAATGGCCTTTTTTACGATAGTTTGCTTAAGCATAAAAAAAGCAAGACTCAGACTGCTTCTAGACTTCCATAGTTGCAAATATGAGAAGAGAAGGAAAAAAGGTCTTCAATAGGTAGTTTCTGAAGACCGGTCTCTCTCAATCATGCAGTAGCAACCTCAATAAAAGACAGTTTTCTAGAACTGTGTAATTTTCAAAATGCCTCCAAGCGTGGTGTCTTACCAAAGCTCCCTTTGTAGCAAGAGCTCTGGCTGTGAAAACAATAAAGGAGTGATAATGTAAAAATATTACACATAACTGTGTCATAGGAAATAAAGGATTATGGCACTGAAATATCTAAAGACTGACTGACAGGCATCATTATTAAAATATGACAGTCATTTTTATTATTGCATCACCATAATAATCACCAATTTTAAAACTCACTTTTTAATAAAAAAAATAAAATGCACAAAAGATAGTGGATGACATTGGCATTACAATTATTATTATTATTATTAAGCAATAGCAATACTTTAAATGATGTTCCTAAAGCCACTTGGGATGTTGTTGGGCAGACAGAATTAAGAATTCCTAGTTTCCAAGTACAAACAGATCACTAGAATATTCCAATCTGGTTTAGGCAACAGTGACCTGTTACAGGAAAGTATTTCCATGTGATATAACAGAGATTACTATTTAAGGTGGGCTAAAAACTTACTCAGCAGTAAAAGAACACTCAAATAATGGTAAGATGAAAGGCAAAAAATCATTTTATGAGCACTGAAAGGGAAAGGAAATGTTCTGGACAAAATATGTGCTTTATGGGAAGGCTTGTAAGTAAAGATACCATCTTTCACTAGACCAGCTAACACAGCTGGGAAAGATAAACAAGCTTTCAAGCTGACAGATCTCATGTAAAAGAGATTTTACTTATGTTGTACAGCCACTAAGTTTCTGTATTTCTCTTCCTCTTACAATGCTCAAAACCATGGAAATAGGTTTGTATCTTTGAGGTCTGCAGGAACAAAGAACCCAAATAGTTCTGTTCTACAGGTGGGAACTCACCCTTTGTGCAGCAAGAGTCTGACTACTTTCACGTAAGGCGAGAGATGTGAAGTACTGGACACATGGATCAAGACCAGTCTGAGGTAAAGATATTAACAACAAGCGAAGTTCATCTTCTATGGGATAATCCTGTGAGAAGTAAGCACAAATAGCTTTTACTTGTGTTCAAAGCAAGAAGCAAAGCACAGAGAAAAAAAACCCCAAACATCTGAAATAACAGAATCAGTCATATTAATAAGGCCATAAAATGCAAACCCTGGACTTAAGAGCTCTGCAGCTTTGGTTTAATAGTTCCACCTCTAAAGACTTTAGAAACTGATAATTCTAAAACCACCGAGTGATGAAAAGCAAGCTTTAAACTTCATACTCTGGTGGCCTTATAAATCTAAAGAACAAAAGAAAAAACAGCGCCACTTGGAATCTTAAAAGCTCACCCTTACCTACATAGAAATTTTGGTGCTGCTCCATTAAAATGAATGTATAAATCACTAGTAAAAATACAGACATTTCTTTTAATCTTTGATCTTCAAAATATTCATATAGATGTTCATTTAATAATCCAGGATAGATAACAGGAAAATAGATTCAACAAATAAATTTTATTTGCCCACAGTCATGGAACTTGGACTTATTCTAATCCTTGCTATAATCAGAGATAGAGACGTATCTGACGTGCAGAGCAACACCTGCTGCCATCATGATTTGCTTCAACTTCCTAAGCAGCAGACTGAGAAGTCTTAGCTTCACTCACCTAGCAACCATGCTGCTGTAACAATAAAGTATATACACAACCATATACCAGTATAACCTACTACTTCAGGACTGACAGGTACAGATCCACTATCAAGTAATGTCAGAAAGATAACAAAGCAAAAACTGGGAATATCACTACCAATCAAAGCTGTTTTTCAGATTTTTGCTGATGAAGATATACAGGTGTTCTCTGACAGGGACTGCTGTCAGAATGCCAGCATTCATTCTATTAGCATTACAAAAGACTTTATATAAAAGACTTGCTTTATGTGCCGATGCTGTTTATTGAAGAAGCTGATATGATGACATGATTGCTCAAACTATCTTGCATATATATGCTTACTAATTAACATAAAAACAAAACAAGGCCCAATGAATCTGTATTGGATAGATTTGCACTCAAAAGCTGGCATTAAAGAGGTGGGCCTACAATAGAGCACCAGAGCAGCAGTGAGGATGCAAAGGCTTCCAGGAGTGCTCTCTACGTGTAGGATTCTGTCAGTACCAACAAGACAATCCAGGATGACTTAATATAAGACAGTTTTGCATTGCCTGTTAGGTACCATCAGGCACTGTGTATCAGACTGGTAACTGCTGGTAAATATGTACAGTGGATATACAGTCTGAGAAAAATAACTAAGTCTCCTATCCTTATTTATTTCCAGCAAGTCATTCAGTAATGCATATACCTGAGGGTTATACCACTATATTATAGTTTTGTATTGTGGTCTTAATTTTACTACTTGTTACTTATTGTAGAAGAACTCCACTTTAGTATGGTTACCAACAACAAAAGCACTACAAACAAACAAGCAAGCAAGCAAAAATCATCTAATACCTACTTTTCATTTACTTACATTTTTTATTTTGGGCATTGGTGGTGGAGGCAGGAAAAAGCGAAGACTGATATCTTTGGACCGAGCCAGGCCTATAGCAGTCCTTTGATCACAGGCTTGGGCAACTGTACTATACTGATAATCTGGAGTACAAAAATTTCAGGGTTAGGGTTAAAGCTAACTTTAAATATTTCATTTGGTTTAAAATGTAGTTTCTGATCTACTTTGTAAATACACTTGAAAAAAGCACCACCTCTCCGCAAGCTTCTTAAATAAACTCTGATTTTGTAACCACAAGTTCCAGAAGATATAAATTGCAGATGTTAGGCCAGCACTACACTGAGCTGAAATACACCAGGGCAATAATTACAGACTCATTACAGACCAGTTTGATACAGGTCCTCAGGTGTAAGCTGAACACAAGCGAAAGGAAATGTGTGGTACTGGCACCATGAAATGAATACAAGGACTAAAAACCCAAACTCAATCCCCTGAGCTTGAGCTAAAATTTGAACAGCATCTTGCCTTTTTTCTGCACATAGTATTAAAAACCAGAGCCTTAAATCCAAATGCTGCAAAGACAAAGACACCTAATTTTAAATAATACAAAAGGCATGTTTCAATAAAATTGTTAATGCCTTAGAAAAGGCAGGATAGCACCACAGTACAGCTTTAACTAGCCCTTCCTTACTGAAGACAGGCTTTCAGTTACTCTACTGAAGGGAAATCAGATTTAAATAGTAACTACTGCTCCTTTCCAAACCCTACCTACTTCGTAACTGGAGAAACTGAAAATTACACACTGAAATTAAGTGGCAAACCGAAGGAAAAGAAAATATACCCTTAAAGCAGATCAATACTTTTTCTCTAAAAAATTGTTTCCACCTTTGTTACTGTTATACAATTCTAGAACAAAATTGACAGGTCCTTTAAAATATATTTTTCCCAAAGAGTGACATATCAGCCACATTTTTTCTTAGGTGCAGATCCCTTACAGCTGCAAACTGAAGTCACTGAAGCTGTGCTGTGGACAAGAGAAATACTGTGTTTGCAATAACAGGTATGCTGAACAATTTGGTCCCAGCTGTGCAAAGTTAGCACAGACTTTCAATGTTAAGCTTTCCTGGACTTGGTTTTGGAGTTATTGAGTTTAAAAAATAGCCTGTTTCCCTCACAAGGTCATTGGCAAGAATAATTAGTGTTTGTGAAACATCAAATGCTACAGCAATGAGCACTACAGAGAAAAGGAGATAACAAAAAACCAACTCGATTCCCAAGGACTGGCCATCTTGTGCACTGAAATCCTGAGATAACAGTATTCTCCTACAAACATGAGACAGTTATGTTAAATTACAAACCCAAGCTTCAGCTTTGGTACATCCCAGCTTTTGAATATTTTCAAACATAGCTTTTTGATGTAAAGTGCTTGGAGAAATTAATTATAATTTTAAAGAGGCAATGTGAAACAACATAAATCCCATGACATGGAACTGCACTGGAAGAGTGAAAGGTCTGCAACGGACTGGTTACCAGAATAATGAGAGTGAAGATCGGAGTGTCACCTAGTTTGTATGGACTAGTGATGGAGGAGGACACATGTGACACACACACACACACCCCCCACACCCCCCCATCCTCTATAGGGGGTTTCAAGGATATTTACTGCTATAACAATAGGGAAGACTTATTACTACTGAATAATAACTAGGATGGAAAATAGAGGACCTGCAAGGAAGATGGTGAGGAACTCTTTACGAGGAAGTGTAGCGATAGGACAAGGGGCAATGGTTTTAAACTGAAAGAAGGAAGATTTAGATTAGATATTAGGAAGAAATTCTTTACTGTGTGGGTGGTGAGGCACTGGAACAGGTTTCCCAGAAAAGGTGTGGATGCCCCATCCCTGGAAGTGTTCAAAACCAGGCTGGATGGGGCTTTGAGTGACCTGGTCTGGTGGGAAGGCCCATGACAGGGGGGTTGGAACTTGATGATCTTTAAGGTCCCTTCCAACCCAAACCATTCTATGATTCTGTGAAGTAATGCTTCCACATACAAGTCTTCCACTTCCAGTTTGTCATTACTCCCTTGCTATTACTACCCAAGCAATTTTTATTAACTTCACCATGGCCTTAAACTCAATCCTACAGAGCCTTATAAAAATCACTCCCAGAACTTGTGACCGTATGAGCAATCCCAGCAGGAAAAACAAGAAACTAATGAGCATGAACTGGTCTCCCACAACCACAGCAGTGGTTTCAGTCCTCTGGTGGGGAACCAGACAGAAGCCTGCACCACAGACACACTCCACATCTGGGGATTAGGAAAGAACACTTGACTGAAATGTAAATAACCCCCCTACATTTTAGACCAAATTTCAGAGCTTATTTACACTTCTTACAGCTCTATCTTTTTTATCATGTTGGCAGCAGACTTGGAAGAGACTCTGTCACATTTCTGGGATGAATTAGGCTACATCAGCATACGTTACCGTGCCAGTGGCGGTTGTTTGCCAGCTCTTGGACAGCCTGAAGTCGGACCTCTTTGTCTTCTGACTGACTTCTCTTTAAGAGAAGCCATAAAGCACATTCGTGATCTTCTCCATCAAATGTACCAAATTGTTCTTTTACCAGGAAAGAAATAAAACCCATTTGTTACTGATAAGCATTTTAGCAGTCACATTTCTATTTGTTGAGTAAAAAAAAAATCTGTTTAATATCTGTGTATTAGTCATTACGAGTCATGTTTAGTAATGTTTTAATACTAAATTAGTACAATGACAGAATGACATCTGTAAAATGCTGATCTTTAAATCAATAGGATGGGTTTGATTCATTTTAGTGACAGCAAGTTGATATTTCATACACGTGTTACACACACAGCCCCCTGGCTGGCAATTACCAACCAGAATTGCCAGCTTCCAGCGGGAGCTGGAAATGATTAGCAACTCTTGAGGCTCTGACCTTGAACAATTAATTTCATAGCATGACAGTGGAGGTACATATTGCTATAATCATTTAACAGATAGTTAAATGAGAATAGATGGTATGCCTGAAGAGCACAGTTCCTTATATGAATTGAAATTCTTATTTTAAATTAATCTAAAAAGCAGTGACATAATGTTACAAAAAGCTGCTGCTTTCACTTAATAATGACAATTCTGATGAAAGGATAACATATTTTTCTAAAATGAATTTTTGAGAGTATTTCATCCTCCAAACACCTTTTGTACACTGCTATATCTGGTATTTTAGGCTTCAAACCTCTCCTGAAACAGGAAAAAAAATATTCAAATCTCTTCTTAACCATCACTTTCATTTATTTTAAGAAAAGCAATAGTTTTAATACATAGAAAATATCCTCATATTCTATAGAAATATAGAAAATTGTAAGTCATATTACCACCATTTCAAACACAAAACAATATAGTAAGCTTCTAAGAAAAAAATACTTTAGTTTCTAAAAGGCTTATGCTTTATTATTCAAAAATAATAATGACAGAAAAAGCCATGCTTTCAATACATACCATTAAAAGGTCTCCGGAAAAATTTAGCTTCTGTTTCTAGAATTTTCCTCACTGCTTTATGGATTTCTTTTCTGGCTTGGTATGTGATCCCTAGAAGAGTATTTGTGGATTACTGGAAGTCTGAAAGACAGTCCTCTCACATTATTTTTCATATCTATACATGAAAAAAATAATATACACAAACATATACATACAGACCCACACATAAAGAATTATCTCATATATAGAGAACTGTATGTATAGAAGTATCTTAAGAAGCCAGCAAGCAGCTGGTTTTCATCATAAATTCAATGACATTGTGAAGAATAATATTTTTGTAACAGATCTCAGGAAATATAATTTTCTTTACATAAGGGTGAATTCCAGAAACATTCTATTCTCTTAAAATTTTATTTTTAGAATCCAAACAATTATGCATCTTACCTTGATATTCACTTGGGTTTAGAGAAGTTGTACGTACATACACATAGGATTTAAGTTTTTCATGATTTATAGCTTGAGTATCGATTTGCAGTAACTTCTTTAAGGACAGGACTTCATATGTAACAAACACAAAACCTCTTTAAAAAAAAAGAAAACTGCACATGAATATTAATTTAAAAATATGATGGCAAAAATATGTTAAAAGCATTTTGGTACAAATAAGCCATATTTTATAAATATATAGTAGTCTGCAGATTATTTCAATTTAACAAAGTAGAGAAAAGCCTCTAAAATACTCAAACTAAGGAATACCTAACAGAAAATATGCTTCAAAACTACATTCTACCATGTCTAAAGGTCCTCTAATATTGTCACATTTTTTGAAAGATACATGAATTAAAATTTTAGCTCTATAAATACGTTAATTATATGCTTGTTGGTTACAACTTACCCTAGTATAAGTGATCCAGTTACCTTTGCAATTTTTCCTTTAAAAAAATGAAAAATTCATGTCAAAGTTGTGTACATCACCTCAATATAAACATAGTTAGTACATCAATACCAGACAGTGAGAATGTCAGCCCTTAAGAGTAAGCTTTTTAAAATTTTGCTATTGCTCTCTGGCTTTCAGGAAATCATTACCTAAATTTACATACAGAGAAAACATTACTTGATTAGAATTTTCTGCTCTCCTAAGCAAGATAATAAAACATGTATTCTGCCAGTGCTATTTACTTTGAATATAGCTACTTATCAGATAGATTCATTGCTCAGCAGCAGGAATCAACAGTAAACTTTCTCTGCCTGTGACACTAGCATTCATTTGGAACTCTAGAGTACTTTAAGAAGTTAACTTTTTCTTACATGGTGTAGATATTTCTTCAATGTATATAAATCTATACAAGAATATATATATTCTTTGAAAAGTCCTGCAGAGTCTCCATAAGAAAACATTTTTAAAAAAAATTCGTTATGAATTCCATAATATGAATCTAATTCATAAAGCAAACAGCTGAAAAAACACATGCCACTTGCAAGATTTTCCCTTATAATTCTAACGATTCCTGTGAGATTTGAGCACTTTTGCCTGGGAAAAGTTGAGCTGATTATCGGGATGTAAGGATCTAAAATACAGAGAAAGTCTATATTATTATCAGTAGCAGCAAAACCCAATGGAACACATCTCACCTATCATGAATAATCTCTTTTCCTCAGCATGAATTGGGAGATTTGCCCCACAACCACTGCCACCAGATTCTGTCTTTCCGAGACCATAAGAATTTTGCATGCAGACAAGAGGCAGCTACGTGTTGAAGAAATAACTGGCAGAGAAGATTGAAAAGGCAAAAAAATATATGCAATGCTTCCTGTAGAGCAGAAATGGAAATAACCTATCTTTTAATGCTCAAAAATAAACTTCAGAATCGTAAGAATTGTCATTCTATACAGAAAGCACCAAAGCAGAGACTAAGCAGGAAAGACTGCAGAACTAGTATCAGTAGATAAGAAAATAAGAAAATCAGGAACAATAGAAACAAACTTTATTCGCAGTTTATGGGTATAATTTTTTCATGGCTCTAGAAGATACAAAAAAAATCAGATACAAAATGGAGTTTAAAAAGATTGCACTTGGGGAAGGAGCCTTCATCTCCTGTTCTAATCCCAGATAATCTGCTGGTGTCATTTTATATATCACTATGCAAAGCAAGGTCAAAAGCAGACATCCACTTCAAGCAAATAAAAGCTTCTGATCGCCAAGTATTCAGGGATTTAGATCTTTTGTATCATTTAATTATGCATGGTGTTAAACCAACCCAGCTTCTTCCTTTTTTATGAATAAATACCTCAGATCAATACACATAGAACTGTACTTACTGATATCATACCAGGGTAGGTGCGTTTTTGTGGCTGGACCAGAGGTTCCTATCTGTCTATAGCAAAATATACAGTAAGCGGCCACAGACATTCTGTGTAGTAAAGAAAAGGAGAAAAAGAAAAAAGAAAAAGCAATGACTGATTTGAAAATTAGAGCAGAAAACCTGTAGCAGTTTTTTTTCCTGTCTTTTTACAGCAAAGGTCACACGAAACCATATTTGTGTCACTTCACTCCATATAAAGTGCTCTAATTAAAGAAGTCTACAAGGTCCTCAATTTAATAGGCTGCATTTCAATTACAAGAAAAGTTTTAAACAGTTTTTCATACAATTATGTTTCACTGTTGATTTTAGTGATTATGTATCTCTGATCAACTTATCTGCTTTTAAGTCTCCCTTCCTCCTTAGTGACTCTCCCTTAAATACCAGATTCAGTCATATCTCTATCAAAACATCACTCAATATGACACAGGCTTTAATACAGCTCAGTAACCAACTGCTTTTAAAGTTCATAATTGCTTGTGTTAGCAAATACATCTTTTATTTTGGCTAACAAGGCTCCAAGAACTACTAAATATTTTCGTCTTTAAAGAGTAAATCTGACTAATACTTAATTCTTATGCATGCAAAGGAATGAAAACCTAGCTGTAGCCATGAAGAAGAGGAGAGCCTTTTCCAAAATTAAGACCTTAGTAATTTAACATTATGAAGGCACAGAACACAAACAGACTCTTTTCACTGAATGCTGAAATCAAAACTAGAATTTTTTTTCCAAACAATTGCAAACACACATAAGGTATTTTAGAACCATCAGGTTCTGAATGTACAAGCAACCCAATGCAAGCATCAATCTTCTTGACAGTAAAGGTCTCCATGAAAGTAGTATCAAAGTTCTTCAGAAATATGAAATATTTATTAATGTAATTGATTCTTCTGACCTATATATGATGCAAGACACTGAATTTTCCCCATTTTACAGGCGGGAAGATGAGTTAAGACAAGCATGCCATAACTTCCTAACATATTCCAGATATCACCTTGCCTCTTTGAACAAGTGGGATTATTCAAGAGTGATTTTAAAGAAGCCATGCCCTTTAGACCACTGATCAAGGTTGTATCTTAACCTCTGCACAACCAGGTTCAAAGAAAGCATAGTTATATTAGCTAAGCACTGAAAACCAAGGCAATTTAGGCCAGGGAAAAGCATCAATTATTGTTTCAACCACTCACATATATTTACCATTTTATGTATTAGCAAAAGCTATGCCTTTACATTTGATTTATATAAGAAAAACTTACTAAATTAGAAAAATAAACAAATTGGCTTTGGGAACCCTCAACAATCAAATTCTGTGTGTTACTCTTGCTGAAGGCTTGAGAATGTCTTAGCGTACACAGAACGTGTAGTAATTTTAGTATAAGAATTATGCCTTAATCCAGAAAGAATATTATGCATTTATAACAATCACAAAATACACCAAACCCAAGTTTTTTCATAGACTGCAGAAGTAAAATGACATTCATATTTTATGCTAAGTGAAATTTTAGTGTCTGCACTGTACATTTACACTGACTGAAATACTGAGTCAATCTGTTTAAACAGATTAAAACCACACTGAGTCCTGTCATATATTTATCAAATTTATATGTTGGAAACATAGATGTCCTTATTAAATGTCAAATTAAGTCTCTATTAGCACAACATCAGTTAACTCAAAATGGCAAAACGTCATGTGTGTATATCTTGATCAATAAATCTGATCTTGAAATATGTGAGCCCCTGATTTTCTCCTTGAATTTAAGGTAATCTCCACAAGAGAGAATCAAAGAAAGAATTTATATCATTTTTAATGTCAGTAGCTAATTTTTCTAAACAAGGGGACTTTTTTGTTTCCTTCCATTAATATGCCTTCCCTCTTTCCTGGTTTCCCACAAAGTTTTGATTTTTCCCTTCTCTCTTGCTTCTGTTTGGGAGATTTTGAAAAAACGTCAGCTTTACCCCCAGCACTGCCCAATCAGAGCAGACAACTTTTTGGCTTCTGTCATTTCAGTATTGTGTTTATTCATTCCCTTCAACAGAGTACACAACACTGTGAAACACTTCTAAGACATTAATAATCAGTGCGCTGGAGACACCTCCCCTGCCTCCAAACTCTAATGTTTACTACCTTCATTCACAGAACCCCAGTACTCACCTTCCTGTACCTAACGCAGTCTGTAACTGCAATGAACATGTAGTTCAGTAACAGCAAGTACTACAGTTCCCTGAATTCAAAACATGCACCTGCAAACAGAGGAGGGACAAAGTGAGTACCATTTATTTATTGCCAGGATGCTCTGTTCAGATCTGAGAGCAAATATGCTTAGGGATATATAAATATAACCCAAAAGGTTCCATTCTGCACTCCATTTCACAGCTGTTTCAGGAAGCCCTGCAATCAGCTCCTGCACTGCCCCGTGCCAAAGCAACAAGTGACAGGACAAGAGGAAACAGCCTCACGTTGCACCAGGGGAGGTTATTAGGAATAAATTCTTCAACAAAAGGGCTACCAAGCATTGGAACAGGCTGCTGAGGGAAGTGGTGGAATCTGCACTCCTGGAGGTATTTAAAAGATGGGCAGATGTAGAGCTTAGGGATACGGTTTAATGATGGGTTTTTGTCAGTGTTAGGCTGATGGTTGGACTCAATGATTTTAAAGGTCCCTTCCATTTAAACGTCCCTGTTTGATTCCATGATTCTATGCTGAGGCTGTGCAGCCCCAGCCTTTCTGCTGTCACCCCAACATGGGGCAGGAGCACTGCTGCCTCGCAACTGTGTGACTAGGCTGTTTAAAAAAAAATTAAAAATTATTATTTTAGGCAATGCAACATCTAAACGGCAAAGGAGCAAAGCGGGGATAACTCCGTGCCTCCTTCCAAAGAGAAAAATAAAAATTTGTTATCTTTTAAGCCTTCGCTGGGGGTAGACGGAGCCCCCAAGGCACCGCTTTTATTTCTAGAGGTATTTTAACCAGCCCGGGGCCTCCCCAGGCCCGGGAGAGGCAGCGCCGCTCGGCGGACCGGGTCCGGGTGGGCCGGGGGGTGTGGGGCTTCGCCCCCTTCGGGCTCCGAGGGCCGAGCTTGTTTAACGTATATAATAACATACGTTAAATAATAATATACGTTATATAATAACATACATTAAACCGGAAAAACACCCCGCAAATAACTCTGAGGTAAACAAGCGCCCCACTCCAGCAGGCGGTAACGGCGGGGCTGAGAGCTCCCGAATCCCGCCCCACAACCCAACCCCTCCACAGGGCCCGACCCTCACCCGCCGGCCGCCATTACCGCTCCCTCCCCCCGCCTCAAGCAAACACCCGCCGCTACCTTCCGCCTCTCCGCCGGCACCGGCGCCCGACGCGCTCCGCGTGACGCCAGCACGCTGCAAGGCGCCCAGCCAATCCGGAGGCCGCGCCGGGAGCGGAGGCAGGAAGAGGGGCAGGCCGCGCACGCGCCAAGCACGGCGGTGGCGGCGCCTCCTCCGTCGTCAGGGAAGCGGCCGGCGGCGGTGGCGGAGGTAACAGGGCTGGGGGGGAAGGCCGGGGACCGGAGGGACCGGAGTTCCTGGGAGCGCACCTACCCACTGGGGGCGGCAAACAGGTGGGGCAGCTCCCGACCGACCCAGGGGCGGGTTGAGGCTTGTCTCCCTTCGGCAGGGGTCGCCTTTCGTGTAGGCCGCGGCTCGCCCCTGGCGGCAGAAGGGCCGGTAGTCGGCCGCCGCCGGAGCTCGGCGGGAGGGGGATGTGTGTGTGAGGTAAAGCTGACCTGAGGTGAGGGGTGAGGCCTTTAATTTTCGCAGTGTCCCGGTTTGAGGCACAAACCACGACACTCAGCTCAGTATTACGCCCGGCCCGGCCCCCAGCCGCTCGGTCTGAGAACCGGGCACCGCCGGTGGTGAGTTGTCTTGAAGGATCGCTGAGTTCAACAAAGGTGTTATTTCTTTTTCTTTCAGGTTTCCTCTGTTTACAACTGTAAGCCCAAAGCCGGAGTTCGTGTCACCTCTTCCTTTTCGGTGTTTGTAACAACACTGAGAAGATGGTGAACGTTTTGAAAGGTGTTCTTATTGAATGGTTAGTAATTGCACTTACTGTCTCTCGTTGTATCAGTCTGTGTATTTCTTTAGAGCTAGTAATATTCTAAGAAGTTGAAGAGTTTAGACCCCCCAAAATAGGAGTTGTTATGAGGAGAAATCATGCTGAATAAACAGAGAAAAGTGTACCTTTTGGGGGAAGGACGACAGTGGCAGTTGTAGGTAATCCGAATTCCAAGCTCCTCTTTTTGAGATACTGTTTTCTGCTTATACATAACCATTAGATGCTCCTTCTTGTTCTTTATATATTGCTTACAAAAAAACGTGGTGGGTTTTTTTGTATCATTGTTTATGAAGAATGTGTTTCTTTACTAACTCTAAAGGGAGATAAGAGAATCTTTCATCATTCTTGTCTTTTTTTCATCAATTACATTCCAAATGCTGTTCAAGACTGACATGTGGCTCTGTAGATCATACTCGAGCAGAATATGATTGTAGTTTGTCAAAGCTTTTGATGTATGGACAGTAAAGGTGTTTTCATACAGTCTGAAGTCTCTAGATATATAATATTTCTGCTGTATATGTAGATTGTAAACATATTAACAGATTATAACTGCACAAAAGCAGAACCTCGAATGTTTTGTAATGTGCCTGCATGGTGCATATAGCTGTGATCTTACAGCAGTTAACTGACTGGACATTATCTATCTGAATTCTGGATGACCGTGTCCAAGCAGTTCAGAGCCTAAATTCTGCTCTAACAAAAAGCCTGCCTTCTCAAATTTGGCTCTATGCAAGTACATTGACAAAGCTTCTGAAACACAAGAAATTGCCTGCCTGCAGCTGCCTATGTAAAAGTGTCCAGAGCAGAATTCTTAACTGACAAGACAAGAATTTCTAAAACCAGGCAGTTAGCAAAATACCTTAATTTGTGCTTTATGTGTTTACTTTACATACACCTGAAGATCTGCCTGGGTTTTTTCAGCTCCCTGGTCATGTTCTACTACTTAGTATTAGCATGGAACTTAATCATTCTGGAAGGGAATTTTTGGTCTGATAACATAACATTTGTTATGCCATCAGGCATTTTCAGCAGCCCCCTGGAAAAGTGACCTTTGAGTCTCTTGGCTTGGTTTTGTTTTTCTTTCCACCTTAGCATAAAGGTAGGCTATGATTTTGCACAAAATTCCATCCTAGGAGAAGATGCAGAATTACTATAAACCTGGTCCCTTGTTTATGCTTCAGATACAAGGTTTTTTACAACCCAATTTTCTTAGGGATATATAAGATACCAAATGGGCAGGGAGTGTAAAAAAAGGAATAACTTCTGAATGTGTAAATCATGCAAATAAAACAGTGAAATGTTGTGCAGGTAGTAGTAGTCCTGAGTAGTAGCACCTGATTCCAATTTTCTGTATTTCTTGCACATATTCATAGACCATATTCTTTACCAGTTGTTGCAATCAAATGCTAAGTTTTACCAAATGGCATGTTCTTCCTGTTTTGTCAAAATTAGTATCAGAATAATATTGTCTGAATTATTCAAAATTTCAGTGAATCAAAGAACTTATATTTTGAAGCCACTTTATCCAACTGCTTAGTATAATGCAGGTGTTTCAGTTACCTGTAATTTCCATGCTTCCAAAATGTTTTGTTCTAAGCACTTAAATTTAACTTGGAAGGTGATATCATGAAAAATAAAACTGTTCAGTTACAGTGTGATAACTGTACAATTCATACATGACCACTTTTTCTCTGTGCTATATTACTTTGAGCGATTCTACGTTCTCCTGGGTTTCAGTTACCTTTAAATAAAAATGGGCTTTAAGAATGTTTTTATGGTGCTATTGCTGAAGATAGAAATGTAAGTTCAAACTTGCCTTATTCAGCATTGGGTTTTTGTTTTTTTTAAGCTACTTTAACAGCAGCATAGGGGCTTGATTCTGCTAATCAAGCAGCTAGTTCTCATTAGACTCTGTTATCAGTTTATTTTTATCACTAACCAAACAATTACTATTGTGAAAGAAACAATATTTTCAAAAGCTTCAAAAACTTTATTTAAACTGCGAGCAACTCTTGAAATTGCTATTTATTTCCCAAAGAATTTTGGGAGTGTCTTCAAATGTTTTTGTGTGTGTGTGTGTTTGTTTTTAACTATATCTTATTACAATGAGGTGGGATTTGATGTGTTAAGACAGGGAACTGCTGGAGAGGGTACAGTACAGAGGGTACAGTAGAAGTCAACAAAGATGATGAGGGGCCTGGAGTGTCTCTTTTATGAGGAAAGGCCAAGGGACTTGCTTTTTTTTTTTAATCTAGAGAAGACTAAAGGAGAATCTGATCAATGCCTATAAATACTTAAAGGGTGGTTGTGAAGAGGATGGGGCCAGTCTTTTCTCAGTGGTGCACAGAGACAGGACAAGAGGAAATGGGCGCAAACTTGAACATAAGAAGCTCCATCTAAACATGAGGAGGAAATTCTCTGCTTTGAGGGTGGCAGAGCCCTGGAACAGGCTGCTCAGAGAAGTGGTGGAGTCTCTGCCTCTGGAGACATTCAAATCCTACCTGTGCAACCTGCTCGAGGTGGATCTGCTTTGGCAGGGGGGTTAGACTAGATGATCTCCAGAGGTGCCTTCCAACCCCATATCATTCTCTGATTCTGTGTTTTTGTCTCTGCAGTGACCCAGCAATGAAGCAGTTTCTGCTTTACTTGGATGAGTCAAATGCATTGGGAAAGAAGTTCATCATACAAGACCTGGATGAAACTCATGTCTTTGTATTAGCTGAGTTGGTTAACTTCCTCCAGGAGAGAGTGGGCGAGTTAATGGACCAGAACTCTTTTCCTATTACTCAGAAGTAAGAAGACTAGAAAAATGAGATTGCTGCAAGTTTTGGAATAGAGAATTTCAATAGCTTGGGTTGTTACTGCTTTAAATAGATGCAGTGTGGTTAGTAAGTTTTACATGGAATTGGATTTTATTTCTTATTTTGAAAGATTATGTGATCTTTATTAAATCCTTAAAATTATACACTTGAGGACTTGCCTAGAGAATTTTTCATGTGTGCTGTCTGGTTTTTGATCTTGCAAGATGGTATGACCCAAAACATAGTGGTGTTTCTGTATTGGAATGCTATATGAACTCCTCTGACCTATTGCTTTCATGTGGAATTGATTAAATCTGGTTATGATGTGACTATAGAATGTCTGTTAAAGTATGATATGTGTTTGATGGAACATGTCTTTAAGTGGAGGTGTGGTCAGATACTGCTTTAACTTTGTGGATTTTATATACCATAATTAAAGTTGGTAAGAACTTATTTTATTTTCTTTTGGGTTTTTTTCCTGTTGGTTTTTTGTTTGTCCTTTTTTTTTTTTCCCCAGAAACATTTTACAAATGCCCCATACTACTTGCCTACTCTTACCAAGGCTATGCTTTCTGTGGTGTTCTGGGTCTGGGGAGTTGTGGTGAGAAACTAGAGGTTTGGAAGGGAGGAGAGGACATGGGAGGGTGAGAAGAACAAAATCCATTACCCCAGGTCATCACATTTTAATTGTAAACAGATGACTTGCATAACAATAGGAAATTAAAGGGGTAACATAAATGGGAGACTGGTGGTTTAGATACAATTGCTTGTGTGTTTTAACTGAAACTAATACCTAGTCACAATAAGCTTTGTGATCAAGAAGGGGAAATAAAGACTTGGTTGCTCTACTTGCCAAGAAGAAAGCTGGTTTTTTTTTTTTTTTTTTGCGAGATGTTGGGGGTTTTCTGGTGTTTTGGGTTTTTTCTTTAGCTTAGCTCTTCCTCTCCTACTTTAATTTGCTGCAAAGAAAAAACCTCATGGTGTCACAGGTGTTTGAGGTTTTTTTTTTAAAAAGTGTCTTACATCCTTAGTCTATTTTCCTTCCAGATTTTTGTGAAAGGTGAATGATGCCTCACTTTTTCTTCAAATGAAAGTATTTGAAAAGTCATGTTAGAATTGCAGCTGTTAAAACTTGTCTATATTTAGCATGTCTAGTGCTACATGTCTATGGTAATTTTCCTTTTAAGTCTATGATAAACTTCTTGCTGTTTTTGTCTTTTTCTCCTGATTAATTGCACAGCTTTATTGTTGCATTGCCTGTGTTTTAGTTTATATTTCCAGTGATAAATGGCTTATGTAGTACAGGGGAATAGGAGTTCCAGACTCTATACACTAAACAAGTATGCTCTTGTTATACTCTTTTCTGTTAGTCTTTTTTGAGCAAACATGTTTATGGATTTTTAACTCCTTAAAAACTTAGATCCTTCCTGCAACCTAACTGGGCCTAACTGATTCTGTGCTGGAAGAAGATATAAAGAAGTAAATTGGTACCTCCTTAAGGGGTCTAAGGAACTGAGTTCTTTGTATTTTCTAGGGTGAAAAAAAAGGTCTTGAATCATGTAGTATGGTGAAGTAAATAAGGAGATTTTTAGAACGTGAATCTGTACGTGTATTTGAAAAAAACCAAAACACCCAAGGGTTGAGTAAACTTGGAGCCCAGAAAGATTTGCCCTCTCCAGAAGGACATGAAGGAGCTGGTTGCTCAGAATGTGGAGAAGACTGAGGTAATCAATGACTTTTTTTGTCTCGGTCTTTACTGACAAGTGCTCTAATCTTCTGCCCAAGTCACAGAAGGCAGAGACTGGAAGAATGAGGTACTGCCCATAGTAAGAGAAGACCAGGTTTGAGGCCATCTGAAGGAACCTGAAGGGGCACAAGTCCATCAGACAAAATGAGATGCATCTGTGGGTCCTGAAGGAACTGGCATATGAAGTTACTAAGCCATGAGAAGCGGAGGCAGTCCAGTGAAGTTCCTGCTGACTGGAAAAGGGGAAATAGAACCCTCATTTTGAAAAAGGAAGATCTAGGGAATTACAGATCAGTCCCACCTCTGTGCCTGGCAAGATCATGGAAAAAGATCCTCCTGGAAACTGCTAAGGCATGTGGAAAATAAGGCGGTAATTGGTGACAAGCTAAGTTAAAGGCAAGTTGTATCTCACAAATTTGGTGGTCTTCTGCAATGGGGTTACAGTGTTTGCTGATAAGGGAAGATGGACTGACATCATCTACCGGGACTTGTGCAAAGCATTTGACACTGTCCCACACAACGTCCTTGTCTCTAAACTGGAGAGACATGGATTTGGTGGGTGGACCACTTGGTGGATAAGGAATTGGCTGGATGGTCACACTCAAAGAGTTGTGGTCAATGGCTCAATGTCCAAGTGGTGACCAGTGATGAGTGGTGTTCCTCAAGGGTTGGTTTTGGGACCAGTGCTGTTTAAGATCTTTGGTGGCGTGGACAGTGGTATTGACTTGCACTCTCAGCAAGTTTGTTTCATATCAAAAGATTTTTCAGGTCTGAAGGCTTAACAATTTGAAGGCAGACCAGTAAGGGGAGCTCTTAGCAGTATTTTAAACTGCTGTTTTAAAAATCACTTCAGCATGGGCAATAGTGGGGGAGAGACCTACTGTGCTTTGGAACATTAATGTCTTTCTGGATGTGCTTTCAGATGGAGATGAACACTCTGCTTCAAGGGATCCTTCCAGAAAGATACTTGCAGTAAGAGATTTTGATATGTAGTATCTTTAGCTCTGAAATATCTTAGATGTTTAGTTATCTAATGTTTTCTTTTTCTGCTTAGGTGCACAGTCCAGTTACTTTAAAACATTGTGTCTGAAATGCGGTCTTCCCTTCAGGTGTTACTGGTAGGTCTGTGTATTTCCACACCACTGTCTGTTTCAGGAATTACTGTGTTTTAAATTACATCACTTTTAGTGAGTGTAAATCACAAGAAAACGTTGCTGATATAGCCAGAAGTAACATTTATCAAGGGTTTTTCTCTATTGCCTCATTGTATAAAATGTCTATGAATATAGGGTACCTTTTCCTCAGTGCACATGCACCATACCATATGGAAGGCACATAAAAGAGCTACTTAATCTTACTCTATTTCAGTCTGCACTGGGGACTTTGCATCTGTATCCTTAGGGTGTTGCTAATAGTACATAGAAATGAGACATACAGAAAATTTTTTCCTCAATTGCCCCCAAAAGTGAGTAGCTTTATTGGTTTCCACCTATATAAATGTAAAATTCAGTATGTTCCCTAAACAAATAAAGAGAAATTCTACAATGACTACCAGTTAAGTTTTAATATGAAGGAGGAAAAAACCCCTGCTACCTTGGACCTTAGTGGTTGTATTTTTCATAGAGACAGAAAAAGTTTAATTTTCTCTCCTCTTATTACTGGTACACAATCAGTAGATTAACTGCAGAATAGAAATGGACTATAAAATTGCTGTCCAGTGAACAAATTAAAAAAGTTAAAACTTTAGAGTACTACTGTTAGCTTTTTGTGCTTGAGCAATTCTAGGAGTTATAACATCAGCAAGTGTAAGGTTTTTGGAAGAGGTCTCATTTTCATATGAATATTTCTCTTTTACCAAAAGAAAAGCAGACTCGTAATACCCGTGCAGGAATATGCTCAAACTCGGCGAAGAAAATCTGCTCAGCACCAAAACCCTGACAGAGAATTGATTAGCCATAAAGCTAGCCCCTCAGGAAAGAAACAGTGAGCAAAATTTATGGGTGACTATAGATTGAAGGAGTTGGCTGTCAGAGCTGGTACTGTTGTTCGCTTCTCTATTTCAGGAAAGATGGCCCCAGTTGTAAATTACAGGACGTGCAGGATGAGGGGTGCATTGGCAGCTGTGAAGAGATCAGAAAGATCTTTCAGAAAGATCAGAAAGTATTGCACGTTTCGACGATGTTGGCAGAGCTGATACACTGTCAGTAGCGAGAGGTAAATGTACTAAGCAAACCTTTATAGACTGTCAGCATTTTGCATTCCTACTATTTTGCAGTTGGAGGGGTGAGGTAGGAGGATGAAAGAGAAAGAAGGTAGGAAAGAAGGGGAAGAGGTTTTTTTAGACTTGTAACTGGCATTAGTTGTGAAATTGAACAAGATCACAAGGAGCATAAGGACAAAATTGAGAGAGATTGCACTCAATTTTAATTTTTTTTAAATCCAAAAATGTACTTCCAATTAACTAGAACTTAATTGGTTCTTAATTAAGGTCCTGTATTTATCATCAGAGCCAACTGATCATCCCATCCCGAGGACTGTGAGAGTAAATTTTCTTAATGTTATTCCTATTATTCCACCTTGCTTCTGTCCTGGGTGGACCCACTTCTCCATGTGGAACAATAGTGTAGTTTTGCTTGCTTTTAATCTCTGGATTCCCCTACATTGGCAACTTTATTGGGGGCAAAATATCTTTTTGCATTTGTTTGTGGTATTCATTAGGTATGTACATATTCCTTGAAGCTAGAGATTCAGCAGCGATGAGTAACCCTGGAAAAATGACAGCCTTTAGTATCATCAACCAGCTTGAAATTAAGATATGAAAGAAAAAATATCTCTTCAGCTGTACTATGAAACACACTCCCTGCATTTAATTTTGCTTCTGGTCTAAACTGAAGCTATCTCTTCATTTTGGAGAAAGTTATAAAATCGGTATAAAATTTAAGAAAAAAGAAGCCTGTTTTTTTTTTTTTAAAGGAATATTGAAATAAATATTGTCAAGCACAGCCTCGGTGAGGTCAGTGTGATAGACTGTGACAACTTTTTGCTGTTTGGGCAAAGCGAAGCATCTGAACAAACCTGTCAGGAGGACCAGGAACCTGAAGTCTTGGAACTAGTTAGCATTTCCCCTTTTGGCTTTGACTAGCTTTTTTCAAAAAAGTCTGTTTCTGCCTATTTAGTCTGCTGTGTGACAGCAGGAGTCAGAAGGAGCTGTAGGGAGTGGGAAGGAGAGATTCTGAGGGGGTGTGTGTTTCAGAAGGTGGTTCCTGAAGTTGTTTGCTACAAGTATGAAAAACTAGACCAAGCTGAAACTGTCTTTTCAATATGCAGAGTTATTCTAGCTTCTTTCTTTTTTTTAAAATGTACTACAAACCAAAAGAAACTGTGAAGGTGGTGGAAAGAACTTTTGTTCAAGATGCTAACCACAAGAAGCAATCCCCTGTACAGAGGCTTTCATGTAGTGGAATTTTATGTTATCTTCATAGGGACGTGATGATCAAAACAAGCCAGAGACAGAGAGAACAGTGATATAATTGGCCTAATTTTAAGACTAGTAGTCAGACATTGGCAACACTTTGTCCTTTCTCAAGCTTGAGATTAATCCCTTGTGCCAATATCTTGAAGTTTCTACTAGCCAGGAAGCTTGCCTTGGGACATCTGGGCAGAATCAGAAGTTGGATACTCTGGAGACTTACCAGTCTTGGGTCGAGGGAACATCAAAGTCTGTATTTTTCAGATTTTTTTCAAAAACTGCTACGCTCAAACATGCCAGGTACTTTTTCCCCTTTGTCCTAGCACCCAGTAATGACAACAGTCATGCAGTTTGTAATGTTTGTGATGACGTGAAATAATGCAATAACAGAGTATCATGTACAATTAAAAGGGTGATGTACAGATTTAATTTTCTTCTTTTTTAAAAGTATGAAAATAAAATATATATACGAGAATAACTTGTGTGTGCACCAGTAAGTACTGCATGCAGTTCATTCTAAGAATGATCTCTGGTGCAAAGTGATTGATCTTTTCTAATGAAGCAGCAATGTAAATATATGTAAACTTTGCAACAAAATTTGTTTGTAACGTTGTTGTGTCTTTGTAACAAAATGGTTGTAACAAAAAAGTGCTGAGAACATAGACAACACATGTAGTCGTTAGTTCCAATTTCTTACAGATGTTGGTAAGAAAGTGATTAAAAAGTGATAAATATACAAAGCAAATAATAGCAAAGCAGTTAAGGGTTTGCTCATGCAAATGTGAATTTATTACCAAGTGCAATGAACTTACTCAGAGCTGTTCTGCTAGCTTTCAAGACCTGATATGTGATACTAAGCACTACATTTAACAGTAATACTTTTGCCTTACTACTAGAGCTGTGAAAGTTAGTTCTTGAGAAAGGAAGATGTTAACAACAGTATTTTGGTCAGACTATCTCATCAGTTATCATTCACCTTTAAATTAACTAGTATAATCTAGTGGAGAAGTGAGAAGTCTGACATACCTGCTTAAAATCACTCTAGTAAATGTTGGGTGTAATTTGTAATGTACATAGAAAAATATACATTCATTTGTAGGAGATCTTGATACACTAGTATGTTAGCTTACATGCGTGTGTGTTAAATATTGCTGCCAAACAAAGATTCTTAGGTCTTTATAGCATCACATCCTGGCCTAACCACAATTTGGAGTGACAGGTTAGGAAGAGTGTATGTGTGTCTATATATTTGTATATGTATAAATACGCACGCAGAAAAAACCCCAGCTGTGTCTATATATGTGTGTGTGTGTGCAAATAGATGCATATGCAGTGTGTGTGTATGTATAATCACTGTGGCTACAGTGTGCTAACCTTGTGGGAGAAAGATACCCTTCCTTGCCCAACAATATTTCTCACAGTTTAAGGAGGAAAGAGATGCTTTTGCAGTCCTTGTGCCAAGTATCATCACTGTAAGCCCTCAAGCAGGTGGTGAAGTTCTCAAGGGGGAACAAACATAGGAAATTGGAGTGCTAATAAGGATAACCAGACCTTTCACATCTGGAATTTATTTTTCATTCTTCTAAAACTAGGATTAAAATGATCAGGCATTCATGAAAGTAAGTTTTGGCTTTTTTTTCTCTTTGTACACAGAGCTGCTTTTTATTATTGTATTACATCGTACTAAAACTGAAAAAATGCAAGAACCAATCAGTATATTTATAATATTCTTGCAGTGTTTTTTTCTACTGTTAAATCTAGATTGAAATTATTTTTTTCAGTAGCACAAAGGGACTTAAATATTTGATTGTGTTCCTTTATAGGACTACCCACAGCAAATGCAGGTATCATGCTGTAATTATGGTAATTTTTTTTAAGATATAGTATTTGATATTGCAAAAATCTGTTTGTTGCATTTTTTACTATGGAGGGTGATAGTACTGAGGATACTTATTTGGGATTCTGGTGATAAACTGTTGTTAGAATTCTGGTGCTTAAAACCTTGAATGTTTTGGTGGCCTATCTCATACTCTTCCATACTTTTCAAGAACTCTCTTTATTTTTCTATTTGAATTTGTTTCCATTGAATTTTGCGGAAAAAAAAAAAATTGCTTAAGCTTTGCTGTGCTCTTACTTGAACTGCTCATGAGACCATGCTTAGAAATAATAAGAGGTTTTGAAGAATCTATATATATACACAGCATCCGTCTCTGTAGATTTAGGCTGAAAAAGATACAAATTTATATCTCAGCCATTAAAGCACTTGTCTGAAGAGGCTAAGGACCTTGGAATTATTTCCACCAGCTGCTATTTATCTTAATATTCTAATGTGAGCTTTGCTGAGAAAGTTATATTAATTGCTTTTTTAATATTGTAGACATATTCAAAAGTCTCACTTTGAACTAGGGTTTCATAATGCTAAACTTCTTATGAAATGCATAAAAAGGGGGCCTAGCCTGATGCAACAAATGAAACAGGGAAAAATCAACTGTGATTTTTAAATAGAGTAACACATAGATAGAACCGTGTCTGTCTTCCCTGGCTCTTCTCTCTACCCATTTCAAGTTTAATTTATCCTTCTTCAATGTAATTGAATATAACTGTATACAGAATTGCAGGTGAAGTCTTCACAATAATAGTGCAATAGTGTTTATATTCCACATCTCTCTTGGTAAAAAACTCATTTGATGGTCCCCGGGAGTATTAGCCTCCTTCATGATCTCATCAGATTGATGCCTGATGGATATTCCATTGCTGACTGGCAGATACAAATGTTCATTTTAAACTGAAGGCATCAACTGAAAGGAGAGGAGGAGAAAAATTTGTAAGTCTTCCAGTTCATGACTTTGACCCGTATACTATCATATTTCTTCCCTTTTTCTTTTTTTTATTAATCTGCTTCTGTGGGTCATCCATTCTTTTCTGAATGTCTAGTCTGTATTGTCGATTCTCAAGTTTGTGTCATTGGCAAATTTTATTAGCACACTCATGTTTTTGTTCTGAGGTCAATTAATAAAAATATTAAAAAGGTCAGTATCATGAGTGATTGCCAGGGACTCCAGTTATAATATCTCTTCAGTCTAACTGTTTTCTTTGGAGCACCATCCACTACCATCCTTATTTTGATCCCTCACCATCTGTATTAATCCTCATCTCGTCAGTTTAATTAAGATCATGTGTGTCACTATTTGAAATACTAAGTAAAAGTAAAAAATAAACATATGAATATATTTTCCTTGTTTAACACATCAGTTACCTGGCAAAGGAAAAAGATGCAAAGGTAGCATTTCTATTCAACTTAATGTATATTCTCCATTTACCAAAGTGTCTTCACTCTCATCTAAAATATTTTTCGAATCCTTAAGTAATTCAAGAACTATTTTTTTTTCCTTTTTTTCTACCTTGAGTTATCTGGACTTACTAGATATGTATCTTTAAATTAAACTGTCTTTGGGATGAGGTTAATTATGAAAAGCTACATTGTCAAAAGAGACTTAAAAAAAAACCCCAAGCCCCCCAAATGCTCTGTATTAAACTATGGGATTCTAAAGGATCTTAATAAAGGTTACATTTGATTTTTCAGGCTTGCTTTCCATTTCTTATGGAGCATATGAAACACTTCTAGGAAGTGATTGTATGATGACAAAAACAACCACCCTTGACTTACATGTAAAGAGTATATAGAGAACTATTGGCTCACTGGTTTCAGGAAAATAATGCCCATAGAAATCAGTTTTGTTCTTTGCAGTGCTGATGTCACTTGCATTTGGAAGGCAACCAAGTCCTGTGCTTTTTCTGTCCCAATGTACCCAAGTTGCATAAACAAGCATGAACAGAGTGAGCTTGTGAATCAAATGGGGAAGAAATCATGAGAAATTAAATGACATGGTGGTGGGGAGGATATAAAAGCTGTGTCTGCAGTGAAAACATTTAGTATGAGACAGTGTGAATATCTTACCTGAAGAGAAAAAAAAAAACTGAGATGTTCTGGCTGGGCAAACTAAGGAAGGTGAGTTGAAATTTCTTTCCTTGTGCTTTGTTTTTGAAATCAAAAATTTCTACATTCAAAAAAAGTTCATGTAGTTGCTTATAGACAAGTGGGATTTATCATCTGCCTTCATGAAGCGTCATAGCAGGTATCTGCCTGTTTAAAAAAAAAAAAAAAAGTATTACAAGAAAATCTTCCCCCAAAAGCAGCTGGTCTTTGGTACCCGAGTTGTGAATATGGGATTAATGCTTTATTGAAATGGACAGATGTTGGAGTAGCTGCTTACTCTCACAGCTGGGTGAGAAGTAGAAGCATTGGCCTGGTCTCTGAGGTGAACAGAGCTGAGTTCCTTCTAAAAAGGCATATCTTACTGCCTTTGACCTTAAATTCACAGTATTCTAATAGTAAAAATGAATCATTTCCGTACAGTTTCTTAACAGATCTTTTACTGTCCTTTCAAGTTGCATAGGTCACCGAAGTTTTCTTCAGATCAGTAATACCAATGTGAGTAGAAACATAACTTTTTTTAAAAGTGGGTTTTTTAGGCTTCATAATAAAGCCAACAATGTTGCATGATGATTATTTTGATAATGCAATTCTAGGCTAATATCTCTATTCATTTAGTACTGCTGAAGTTGCATTAAATGTTGCAGTTGGTCTACTGAAATGTTTATGCTGTTAGGACTGTAATATAATGAACTGGTGCTTTAGGTTAAGCTTGGAGTACACTGGACTGTAACAAGCGTGGAATAAACTAGTGAAGGGAAAGGTTGTCTCTCCCTTTTGAGTTCTCTATATTTTGTACAGAATTGTCCTGAAGGCAACTTAAAAGAGCACGTGCTATTGCTATAAATAGAGGTTTTGATTTCTGGGGTTTTTTTCCTTCCAAATCTTGACTGCAAAGATGCTCCTGGGTTCCAGTCACTCAGGTTATGGACTTTGAGATCACTGTTGCTCTCCTTTTGCACATGGGTGAATGCTGTGAATTCCACGTGTGGATGTGGAACCAGGTCTTGCTGACTCACACACACACACAGAAGATGAGCATTTGCTCCCCTGTTGCAAGGTTTAAACATGGTCTGAGGTATCTGGTTCTAGTTCCAGGGACTCTTGAGTATCTCTGTGAATTTGGTTTTGGAAAATAAATGTGTTATGTTGATAGAATGAGCTGCAGTGATGATAAAATGATCCATCTTCCTGTGTATTCTCTTTCAGCCCTCAACATGTGCAGAGTGCAGGATGGCTAGAACTCCTCCAAGGTATCACTCAGTGATACCTGATAAGGTATGTTTGTAGAGGCTGGTGGAAAAACTACCAGATATAGTTTTCTCTTGTGATTATGAACCTGGCTGCAGAAAACTTTTAATACAGCTGAGAGAAGGGACTCGTAGGCAGCACTGTTACTCTGTGCCGTGGGTGCTGAGCACAGGGTTACAAACCAGGTTAGGGCTGCAGTAGCGTTTTGAAAAGCTCTCTCATGTTTTTGCCCTATTACCTAAAGGTAATTCTTATGATTGTCTGTAAATTAGGAACTGAGCTAAGGCATGAATGCTTAAGTTAAACAAGAATTTAGTGGTTTTAATTTTAACTGTTTTGGCTCCCCCAAATTTTCTACTGAAGAAGTAATCCCAATATAATAAACCTAAGCCTGCCATCAAGGGTGGTGGTTGTCTTTTGCAGATATCTAGGAGAGAATTCAGGAACTCTGGTCTTCACAGTTCACCTGTTGATAATCAACTGTTGTAACACATCCAGAAATGGAGTCTGGTGACTTTTTATTGCAGTTTAGCTATAGGACTGTTATGCTGTGTTTAGAGATGCCCAAGGGTTTAGCCTGTGTAGTGCCACTGAAAATCTTTACTTAAAAAAAAAAATTAGCTTGTTTCCAAGTGAGAATTATATTAACAGAAGAAATCTGTACCTAACTCTACCACATTATCTCAGGCTTCAGGTTTTTACAGACTTAGATGGTCACGGGCCACAGATTTTTGATGACTCCTTGCTATTGTTTGTAAGAGAAATGCCTTAGGGAGCTTTGGGGAACAGTGTGAAAAGTATTTACCTTTATAATTTTTGAAATGGTCAGTAAGTTTTGATTACTAAAGCCAGCAGGAGACCTTATTAATGCTTACAAGTGTCTAAAGGGAGGATTGAAGGATGATGGAGACAGAATTTTTTCAGTGGTTTCCAGCGATAGGATGAGGGACAATGGGCACAAGCTGGGACATGGGAAGTTCCATTCAAATATGAGGAAAAACTTCTTTCTGGTGAGGGTGACAGAGCCCTGGAACAGGCTGCCCAGGGAGGTGGTGGAGTCCCCTTCTCTGGAGATTCCCAAGACCCACCTGAATGCAGCCCTGAGTGATGTGCTTTAGCAGGGGAGTTGGAATAGATGATCTCTAGAGGTCCCTTCCAACTCTGACAACCCCGTGATTAGCCCTTATTTCTTGCTCCCTGTGTGCTATTCTTTAGATGGCTTTTTTAGAGCTGATAGAGTTTGTTTGTTCCTGGCTTCCTTAAAGTACTAAGTGCTTTGCACTTTTTATGTTTAAGTATTTCATTGCTCTTTTCTGAAGAAAGGGAATGTGCACCGAATGTGGGACTGAATACACCTTCAGTTTGTTTGTAATACAGATCCCTTTTTATGGAGGCTCCCCCAGGTTTTGTCGTGTTGATCTCTCTGGATCCTGTCCTGAATGGCCAAGTTTGAGGATAAAGGCAATCTCTCCCACAAGATGCCCCCCGACCTGTTATTTTCTGGGAGCGAAGGTCAGGCTTAGCGTGGGGTGTGAGTCGATATGGTTAATTTTCACTCACTGTGGCTTTTTGGTTTCAGTCAAATTGCAGGAACATAGTGGTGATGGGCCCGGGATTTTTTTTTTTTTGCCAGGAGGAAGGAGCATGAGGCAGGTGATGGGACTTGATGTCCCCTGTTCCTGTCACCGATTCCCGTCCCTTCCCGGTCCCTGTCTGAAGAAGACAGCCTTGCCCCCCCCCTCCCCGGCTGTTTCCCCCTTGCCAAACGAGGCATTACAGCGTCATGGCGCTGGCCGGGCCTCACGAACGGGCCTTGTGGGAGAAGAGGGGGTGCCGAGGGCTCCCCGCTGCTCGGCGGGGTAGGATTTGGGGCTCTCCCTCTCCCCCCCCCCCCACCCGTGAAGCGGCCCCGGCGGCGCCCGGCGCTGCGGGAGGGAGTGAGGGCGGGCGGGGGCGGAGCCGGGGCAGTGTGGTGGTCACGTGGCGGAGGGGGGGTGTCACGTGGCGGGGGAGCCGGGCCCGGCCGCAGCTGCTGCTGCTGCCGCCGCCGCCGCTCCGGTAGCGGTGAGAGACGGAACCGGGAGGGCGGGCAGGGGCGGGAGCAGGAAGGGAGGGAGGTGCGCGGGGGCCGGGGCGGTCGCGGGGAGGGACCCCCGCGGGCGCGAGTGGCCGCCGCCGCTGCGCTCCGCTGAGGTGAGTGCGGGGTGGGGGGCGATGCGCGGGGCAGGGCCGCAGGGCGGGGGTGCCGCCGCCAGGGGGGCGGCATGGGGCGGGCGCTGCGCGGGGCCGCGGGCGGCTTCGGGGCCGTTTTCCTTTTGTTCCGGTGTGCAGCGGCGGGCGGGACGGTAGGGATGTCCGTTTGTGGGGGGAGGAGGGGGGGGGGTTTATGTCCCGGGGCGCCACCGGCACGCGCGCGTCCGTTGTGTGCCGCGCGCCGCCTCCTGTGGCGGTTGCCCCGCGCGCCTGAGGGAGCCCGGCGGGGCCCGTCCCGCCTCCCCCCGTCAGCCTCCAAACCCCGGTCCTTTCCTTTTACCTGCGGCTCCAGGCGCTCCCAGAGCCGGGGCGGGGGCTGGGGGGGGTGGTGGTGGCCGCTCGCTCTCGGCGGCCGCCGCTCCGCCTCGCCGAGCGGCCCGGGGTCCCGGAGCCCCGGGCGGCGGCTCTGGCTCCGGCATCACCTGTGACCCTCCGCACACTGCCTGTAGCGCTGCCATTTATTTTTCTTTCTTTCGTTTTTTTTTTTTTTTAATTTCCTTTATTTTTTTTTTTCTCCGTCCCCCACCCCACGCCCCCGCCTTTCTCGGGGTGGCGGTTGGGGAATTCGCCCCTGCCATCCGGTGAAACCCGCCCAGCGTGTGCCGTTCCTTCCCCTTCTTTTGTGTTGTGCCTTCGCATCGTGCCGTTCAACAAACCCGGCTGCGTGTCAACGCGTTCCAGCACCTCGGTTTCCTCAGGGTTTCCTCAAAAGTGCAGGAATCGTTTACCAGTTCGGTACTTCCGATTCGACGTTAAAAGGTGCAATTAAAACAGCGGCGTGGGGTCAGATCAGAGGTCTTGCCTGGTTTTAGATTGGCGTTGCTGCAAGCGGCACACAGCAGATGCTTAGGAAACACCATAACAACCGGGTGAGCGTGCTGTGAAGCTTTGGGAAACCAGCCAGGCCTTCAGCAATTTGAGGTTGAGGGACTTCCTGACTCAAATGTGATGTTTTAGTATTTAAGGGCCGGTTTTCTTCCATGATTTAGATATGCACGTTTTCAAAAAAGAACGAGACAAAGGCTTGAAAAAAACCTAGAAAAGCTTTTTTTTTCCTTGCCTTTTAAAAACATATAATTGCACTCGTGTCATTGTCACAGGCAATTTCATTTTGCCAGGATGGAATTTGCCTAAGATTTACTGATTCATGATCAACGTGTTGTGTTTTAAATAGGTAACGGATATTTGCAGCAGATATTTTCTGTGTGTACGGTAGCTGTAAACAATAACATTGTTTTTAATGTCTGTTTTTACTAGTAGTTTGCAAAATTTAAGTCTTAAATCCTAAAAGAACTGTTAAATAAAATGCAGTATAGTAGGAACTTGATCAAAATAGCAAGTGTTTTGCAGTAATACAATATTGACAGCTTTGAAGATGAATACGTGAATTAACTGGTAACGTTTAACTGTTTCTATTTAAGCTTAAATAGTTGTATAAAAAGAAGAGGTTTATTCATAGAACAGATTTCTCATTACATCAAGATTTCTGGTAAAATTATTTCAATAATGCCACCATAGATTTTTCTGTAATAGCAAAAATTGTGGTGATCCCTAGGGACGCTAGCTATCAACTAGATTCTGCAATCCTAATTCAAGAAATAGCTGCATGCCAGGAGCTCCTAACCTGATTGCTCTTTTAAGGAACGTTTGCACGAGTGGGCCTCGTTTTTCACAGGCAGTGTGAATGTCAAGCAAAGTAGAGCTATTTCAAAAAATTGCATACCCCTCCCTCCCCCGCCCCCAGTGGAATTTTATAAGGTCATTATCAGTTTCTTGGGGGGGTGAAAGGAGGTAGTGGGTTGATATGTGTGTGTATATATAGATAGATATTTATAAGGTTAAAAATAGCTTAGAAAACCGACAGCTATAGCTGTTGGGAATTACTTTTATGTAAAGATGTTTTTGTTCTTTTCTTTTGGTATATCACTGCTTCTACCAACAAACTGGAATGTGCTCTCACCTAGCCAACAGATGTTTATTCTAAAACCTAACATTTGACTATAAAAACCCTACTGACTTTGAACTATACTGAGCTCATTACGAACAGTTTAAAGTATTAATTACATTTTCTTCAGTAAGTTAATGAGTAGATTTAAATGGTTCTATTGTAAGCTTACACCAAGAAAGCTGTTGCAGTGCAACTTTCCTTAGCTCACTGAATCATTTTTATCACAAAAAACCGATCGGTTCAGCTGAACTTCCAAATAAAATTAGTTGTGTTTATAACTTGCCTCTAGAAAAAGTTGTACTTGTTTTATGTAATTATTAACATTACTTATAATACACAGCTTTTAGCAGGACTTTATATTAGTAGGTCTCAAAGCTCCTTGCAGAAGAATTCAGTATAATTATTCTCTTCTTATCTAAGGGTAATTATTCTCATCTCATCTAGCGCTCATAAAGAGATCATTGTCTGCCTATGATTGCTGTAAGAAACCCTATAAGAAGGTCTAACAATAAAATCAGATTTTTGATTTAATTTTTTTTTTACAATAAAACCCCCATGAACTCATGCTTCTGTTTTGTACAGCTTTCTACTGTAGCGGTTTTATTTTGTTTAATGATGCCTGAGGTAATTTAATACTCTGCTTTCCATACCAAGGCTGGAATCTAAACCTGTCCTTCAAGTAGAACAGACTTCTTCTCTTTGTGTCAGAAGAGACCTTGCTGAAGGCTTAACCAAATTCATTGATGAGTTAGAGAATGATTCAGGACAGTTTCTGTTAAGGTGATTGAAATAGTAATGGTGCATGTCTCTAGTTCAGTTACCAGGGAGCTTGACTGCTAAGAGAGGTTGTACAGATAGCAGTGTCTTGATATCTATTGGGGAAAAAAAATAAGGGTGATTTTATATGTGAATGAGTGAGTTACATGGCCAGTGTCCTCCTATCTTCTTGGTTTTCCTTCATTTCCACCTTGCAGAGCTGTTAGAAATGGTATGGAATCCTGGGTTTCATTTTTTTTGACTGGAACCACCAGTTCCAGTCACCTTCAGTAATTTCTGTAATGCATCTGGCAGCAGAACAAACTGTGTGAAGTACACACCCTTAAATTGTTGTTTTCCAACTACCTCTGTTGTGGTATGCAGATGATTATCACTAATTGTATTATTGATGCATTTTAATAATTTAGTTTAGGACTTGAGGTCTTCTACTGGGTTGATGCTTTCCAAAATAGGACAGAAAGCCATGTATTTGTTGGCGAGTTTTTTTTATTAGTATTATTTTTTATTCAAGACAATACATTAAAGGGTCATTTAGGGATAAAATACAAGTTAGGAAATATATGAAAGATTTGATAATGGAAGGATTATAGTTTGGGAACTATATACTAAATAGTGTGGGAACTGCATTCCCAGAGAGTGTAATGCTGTCCAGAAATGTGAGCTCCTGTAACTTAGATCTATGTTGTAAACCTTTTATTGAGGGGGACAAAGGCTTACGTGCTGTACTGAAATGTTTGCCAGCAGTATTACAGGTGTAATCAGTGACTTCAGTTGATTCCATGTAGATACAGAGAACAGTTGTTGGCAGACTAGCATCTAGACTTCAGTTAGATCTGTGCGGATTCAGATTATTTGGAGAAACAGTCCAAGAGGAAATGTTCTGAGAGGCCCAGCTTCATGAAGTTTTTCTGCCTGTTTCTGTGTCCATTGGTTTTGTGTGACCTTTGTTTTGATCCGTGCTGTTGTATTTGATTCGTTATTTCTATGTTGTGTTATTTTTAACTAATGCCTTTGTTTACATCATTTTACAGTACTTAAAACTTTAGTATCATTTGAATGGTGCGTAGCAATAATTTTCACTTTGTGCTTACACCCATGAAAGACCTTAGTTTTATTCACCTGCACATTGTATCCTTGGTAGCTATAGCACATCAAAGCTGGTCTGGAGAACTGGAAAGCTGGGCTGTTTGTGTAGTGTGGAGGTCCTGATTTATTTGTGATTGCCTTCTGCATTATTTCACAGTTAGCAGACCCAGTCATACACTTCCCTAGTGCCCTGGGTCTGAATAGTCTTCAAAATCCTCATCTAGTGCAAAGTATGCTTTGTGAAGCAGGTACTTGAAGATTAACTCTCCTGTTAGAATACAAACACCCAGAATTTCTCAGTACTCATACCAATACATCCTGTCAGTTCTTCTGCTTTGTACGTGTGATGGAGTAGATTCCTCTCCTTTTGAAGACATTCTTCTCATTAAAAATTTGTTGAAGCAAATATCTTGCAGCTAAACTGGTTTTGAAATAAAATCTTCATCTATCTCTTGTTTCACTAGTTTGAGTAATAATTCCAAAGTAACGTTTGGAAGGCGGCCAGACCCATTCACATAGCCATTTAAAGAAAATTACTGCAGATACTTTACTAAGGGTACCTGGCACCATCTAAGCAGAAGAAAAACATAGGAGCCATAAATGTTGGAGAAAATATGTAAGAAGAGAGTCTTTGTGCACATATATTAAGAATACAATAGAAAAACAACATTTTTAAAGCTAAGTAGCAAAGTTGTTGTGGAAAGCAAAGGTTGGCTGCCTGTTGCAATTGTGATGGATCACAGTCCACAGGAGGCTCTTTAGTTGGAAAAAGACCATAACTAACAAAATTCTTAAATTGTGAGAGAGAGAGAGCACTCTCACTTTTATTCTACTCGGGGTACAGTATCTAATACAGTGGAAACCCTGTTCTGTTGGGCATCCAGGCATTACTAGCAACGTTATTGCTGCCTGCACTTGATGCAGAACAGATCTCCCTATTCTAATGGCACAGTAGAATGACTTCTAGAAAATCTTTCTGTTGTCAATAAATTAAAAAAACCAACAAAACAACACAACCCCAAATCTGAATAAAATGCACAAAAGGGACATATAGGCTGTGGGTAATAGTTAACGTTGTATAAAATATAAAAGATGTTACTCATGAAGCTATTTTGTGTTAAGTAAAACTTGAAAGGGGGAGTGAATTCAGCTAAGGGAGGAGGAGGAAGAGTTATATATTTGTGGTGTCTTCCCCTGCTCTCATGAATGATGTATATTAAGAACTGTTACTTTATAAATATCTTGACTGCCATACAAGTGCCCGACATAGTGTTTTGAAAATGAGGGGATTAAACATTGTAGGTGTCGAACCATCTTTAGATATTTTACCTTCCTTTTTCCCAGGCACAAAAATACAGACCTAAGAATGGTGTGTCAGCTCAGACCAAAAGTGTTTCTTCATCAATGTCTTGTTTTTAAGAGTGAGTGATAGCAGATGCCTAGGGAAGAGTATCATAGGGCATGCAAATAGCCGAGTGTCTGAAGGGAGGTATCCCTGGCTTCTAGCAGGATAAAATTTAGGGATTTCTGGGCAGATGATTTGGTATTTAATCATTTGATTTTGAATAGCTATGGTGAGTTTATGCAATCTCTTTTTGAACCCTTGATAGCTTTAGCATCCACAGCATCCTATGACAAAACAATGACAGTGTTTTGTAAGTGTCCATTTCTAGTTAAGCTTGAGTTGCAATCCTTTAATTTGTAAAACTTGATATGAAACTTCTATGGATAAAGTTGAGTGCTTGCTATGTACGTATGGAATGTCAGGCCTTGTGTGCAGACTTTCTTTTATTTACTGAGAAATACAAGAAAGAACTCTTTATAAAATCTTTTTACTTCCAGTAATGTCCAGTTTGTTTATCCTTTGTATTTCTCTAAAAATGGAACCTGAGAATGGCTTACAGCCAGTTTTGCTCTTAGCATTATGTCTTTTTGTAAAGACTGTGGTGGTCATAGCTGTATATGAATTGTATCTGTAGAAATGTTGTGAGCATAAAAAAAAAAGCTTGCTCTTGGAAAGTGATTGTCGAGTTTGTGATTGTTTGTAAGAACGAAGAAAGTTTTGATTGAGATTTTGGTGTGAAGTTTCTGGTTTTGAGTAGGAGAAGCCAGGTATTATACCCATGTTTATCATATCACGGAATTGTCAGAGCTGGAAGGGATCTCTCGAGATCATCTAGTCCAACTCCCCTGCTAAAGCAGGATTGCCTAGAGCACATCACTCAGGGCTGCATCCAGTTGGGTCTGGAAGATCTGCAGAGAAGGGGACTCCACCACCTCCCTGGGCAGCCTGTTCCAGGCTCTGTTACCCTCACTGTAAAGAAGTTTTTCTTCATATTTGAATGGAACTTCCCATGTCCCAGCTTGAGCCCATTGCCCCTCGTTATGTCACTGGGAACCACTGAAAAGAGTCCAGTCATCCAAAGGAAAGACACTTCTGAATAATTTGGAAACAAAACAGTATGTAAATGAAATGGCTTTTTCCTATGGTCAGTACTTGAACTTTCACTTCATCTGTTAAAAGACAATGATATAAATTGAGTGGGTTTGATTTGCCTTTCCAGACTTGGATTGCTCTGCAGACTGCTGAGAACTTTTCCAGTTTGATACGGATTTATCCCTGGCTTGGATTCCTCTTCTTGAATGTTAGGGTTTATTAGGAGATCTTTAAAGATATTTAGTGCCCAAAGGAATGGACCCTTTATGGCACTATATGTATATTTATTTTTTTTTTAAACTTTGTTAGAACAGAAATGTCTAGTAATTCTTGATGAATTCAATTAGATAAAGCAATGAAAGTGTTTGAATTCCAGGAGAAAGATTTAAATAAATGTATGCAAATCTTACAATGGCATGGGAACCTATGCAGTGAAAATCTGCTATCTTGCATAAATTAGCAAGGGGTAAAATTGAAGCAGCTCATGTTACAGATAGGCGATTTGGAATCATTTCCAATTTTTCCAGTGGAGATGAAGATACGAAAAAGGAAAGAAAAAGAAAAAAGATTAGAGGGATGGGGGAAGGGACATGGTTCTTCTAAAGATACCTATAGCAAGCCCTATTATGAATTGTAGTAGACCTCTATGAGCAAGAATTAGTCTATTTCTCTCAACAACAAAAACTGTGGTGTAGCAAGAGGGTGCTATTGACAGCGAATACGAATCATAGGATTAAGTCATCTTTATCTGAGGTACAGACCTTCCAGAGGTGGATTCCTTCCAGATTTTGCCAGCCTGCTAAGACATTCTCTCTTCCTTTATACCAGTAGAATAACCCTGTGAAACATGTATTAAATCAAATATATGCTCTTTCTCAGTGTTGCAAAGAGAATTTTTTGAGTTTGAAAGTCTGTTCACTGGACCTGTAATGAGGTTGAGGAAAGTATACTGTATAAAAAAATATAATTTGAGTTCAGTACTAGTGCTAGGTGTATGTCTGTACACTGTTAGGTCCCCCCTTGTATTTCCAGAAGGTTAAGTACTTCTTTTTGTTAATGAAGGAATTGGAAATTGCTCTTTCTTCCAAGGGTTTAAGTGAGAGGCCACTGATTAGAGAATGATGTTGTGTCTTAAGAGATGAGAAAGAAGATTAAATGGAAAATTTGTATAATACAGTTTCATGTTCAGTACTGTGTTGGTGGGTTTTGCAATCATTATTAATATAGAAAATAGATGACCTGAATAGTGGTTGTTCTGGGCTAAAAGTGACCAGTAATGCTGAAAGATGTATAAAAAATAGCACCCTATTTTAATGAGAAGCAATACTAAAGTCTTCTGTCGCTGTCATAAGAAGGTTGTATTCCAAAGGAGGCTGTATAGTTACTTAATTTAGTCTTCCCCTTCCCCCTTTGGAGTTTGGTTTAAATCATTTCAGTGTGAGGAGGCTTCTAGTTGATTTGGAGAGAAAATATTTGTAATTTAGTTGTCTAATGCTGTGATGCCAGAATAAGCTCTTGCTGGTTTTAAAATAGCATCGTGCATTGAAACTCCAGAAATACTAGGAAAACTTTGTTTCCTGATTTGGGTTTGACTTTGTGTGCTTCCTTGTTGTCCAAGGATGAGTGTGAAAACCAAGAAATGACCGTCATTTGCTTTATGTTGGCCAGAAAATGAAAACTCTCTTAACACAATCAAGTGACCTTTTCATGGGAAACGACAATATGATTTTTATAGTGTCTCCGGGAGATCTGCTACTAGTTGTCCATTTTTGGTTAAGGAAGATACAATGGAACAGATTGCTGTGACAATTTGGATCATATTGATTCACCTTCAGCTGGATTGTCACAGGTTTGACAAATATGGCTGATGACTGAGTTCCATACTGATATGCAATTGTCTATTTGTTTTCACTTATGTTTACTTCTTTGTTTTGTTGGTGTGTAGACTACTATCTCATTGTTTTCTGAGACTGACACTTGCTCAAGCTCTTGGAGTAACTTTTCTCCCTTGGAGTATCTTAAGAGGTTTGGGTTGATTGCCTTATTTTCTGGTAGGACTTGTGTGGGCTGGTAACACAATTACTGAGAATGGGCCTGAGCTAATGCAGGTTGGCTGGAGAAAGCACTGGAGAACATACTAAAGAGCGCGTGACTTCTTTGAGTTTGTGTCCTTGATTAGGCTGGAGATTTTTTGGGGGGTGTGATGGATTTTTTTTGGGTGGTTTCCTTTTTCTGTTGGTTGTGTTGTGTTGTTTTATTTTGGTGGTTTTTTTGGTTTTTTTTGTTAGTTGGGTTGGATGGTTTTTTTGTGTTTTTTGTTTTGTTTTTTTAACAACAATTAGAACAATTTCTTCTAATCTTTCTGGTTAAGAGTTGTGACCCTATTTCCTGGATCCTTATACTGCTACTATCTTTCCCTTCATTGAAATTTACAATTTTGTTGTTTAGTTGTATGCTGGGTGAGACTGTGTTTTGTTATTGCTCTTTGTTTCCTCTACATCTTTATACCAAATGTAGTCAGGAAAGAAATTTTGGGGAATTTTTCTTTCATTTTAAAACACCTCGTTACGTTAGCTGATCTAATAACCTACCTGGAAAATTGCCCCAACTTTAAAATAAATAACAATTGCATGCAGACATACTTGGCTGCACAGCAAGATTTATTTTAGAAAAGGGTTCTGTCCTGTTTTCACTTAATTTTAATGATGTGAAGTTTTACCTTCATTTGAGAAATCCTAATGAATTTTGGCATCCTTTCCAGTCCTTCCTAGTAGATAAATGCATGCATCCTTGGGATCAGATTTCAGAATCATTTGTGTAAGGGAAGCCTTTAGGTATTCCAATAATTCCTAGTGTATTTGAGTTCTGCCTCTGCTTGTTTGGTGTTTACTCTCTGGGGTCTTGTGATCGGAAAGATGAAGTAGGCTGTAGGAAGTTGCTGCCATATAAATGCAACATATTAAAAAGCAACTGCAATCCAATGTAGGTGGGTGTTCCGATGAATTGTTTTCATTTTTTAAATGGTCCTGTGTCAGTTTAAGCAGTTAGATTTGGATTTTATTTTTGTTGTGTGTTAGCTGATGATTATAGCAGCAGACTGGGAGTCAGAACTCCTGTACTTCTCTCTCAATTCTATTAAGAGCCTCTGTGTTGCCTTGAGACGTTTAATTGTCTTTTGCTTAACAGTTTAATGGGAGTAATGCTTTTTTCCTACTTTTCCTAGGATCACTGAGGCTAGTAGAGCACTTCCAGACACTGGATAAAAAGTTTGAAGTTCAGAGACAGGTTAAAAGAAATCATTGTGCAGTTGAAAGTGAGTCAAGTGTTCACTCAACTGAAGATGAATAGGCTAGGTAAAGGTTAAATTTGAAAAGTTGCAGAAAGAGAGGGGACTAAAATAGGACAGGCTAAGTTATAAATACTGTTTATGTGACTCTTATTTCCTTGTTTTCAAGTTGATTCTTGAGACTGAACTTTTGGTTTGTTGCTTAGTGTCTAAACCATCAGACACAGCGATGATGCTAAAGTAACGATACTTTAAAAGAATGAGATTGGCAAAAGTGCATGCCTGGGTGAGGTACCTGTGTAAGGCACATATTCAGACATGTCCACTAAAGCACACTTGCAGTTGAAAGATTTGTCCACCTGTTTTGTGTTTTTCTCCATACTGTTCCTATTCACTGTACCAGATGGTGAATCACAGAAAGGGTCTACAGTGTTGCTGAATTAGAATATGTTTTGTTGGGAGTTTTGGGAGTTACCAGTGAGAGATCTGTATCGCTCATTCATTGATAAGGGTGCAGCTTTCCAGGATCTGAGGGGTGCCTGCAAGAAAGCTGGTGAGGGACTTTTTACAAGGGCATGTTCTGATAGGATGAAGGGTAATGACTTCAAACTGGAAGAGGGAAGATTTAGATTAGATGTTAGGAAGAAATTTTTCACTATGAGGGTAGTGAGGCACTGGAAGAGGTTGCCCAGGGAAGTTGTGGAAGCCCCATTCCTGGAAGCATTCAAGGCCCAGCTAGATGGAGCTTTGAGCAACACAGAGAGCTGTACCTGCCCATGGTGGGGCAGTTGGAACTCGATGATCTTTAAGATCCCTTCCAACCCATTCTATGTTTTGTGGTGGAAAGGTTGATTCAACAGTTTAGTCCATTTTTGTCTCTCCTGTGTAAAGGAAAATACGTCTGTAGACTATTCAGCCTTATCTGTAGAGATGCTTTTTGGCTGCAGGTTTTTGAGTAAGTTTGTGGGAGTTTTCATTTTCACAACCCTTTAGCAATGTTTGTGTTTACCGAAGCAGTACAAATAAAGCAGAGATGCTCTTTTGTTGAAAAGTCTCATCCTATCTGTTTAGAATTGTTCCTGGATGACAGACAGCTAATTCCTGTAATAATTTCTTTAATACTTAACTTGGCTATTATGCCCCAGATTTATGTTTGAACGGTGTATTATACAATACGCAAAATACAATTTATCCATGTAGTAGATTTTTAAAGATGAGAATTAAGCATGAAGATTATGTAGCCTAAACTTCCACATAGTGCTTTCTTTGCATTGTATGTGAAGTTGGGTGCTTTGGTTAAACTAAAGCAATGTTCTTTTCAGAGAAAATAAGACTTAAATTCATGGTACAGGTATGAAACTAGTTTTCTCATGTATCCAACTGTTAATAGGCCTGTTCTCTTCTTGCATCTAGGTATAAGCAGAGACCTTGTGAAGAAGAGAATAGTACTTCAAGGCAGAGGCAAATATAAAATTTCTTAGGTCACAGAGAGGGGTAAGAAAAGTAAAGAAGGTTCTTGCTTCTCATTTTAAGGCTTATCTGTGTTGTGGTACGGATGTTTATTTAGAAATTCAACTAAAATGAAATATGCTGTGAAAAATGGAATGAACAAAAATTCTGTTCTTTCATGATCATTTTTTTTGCAAGGTTTCTCAAGTTATGGTGCAAGGCTTCCTGGGTGTCTCACCCTGAGCTCCTTGCTACGTCTCTTTATAACATGTTGTCTACCTATCTTTTTTCCTTTGTTTTTTTTTTTTTTTGACTTATTTTCTATCTTCAGAAGTTTACTTGCCTCCTTTGAGTACCTGAGTACATTCAGCGATCTCTCAGGGATTTCAATGTGTCCAAAGATCATAATGCTGTCTTTGTTTCTTGCCTTATCCCGCTGCATTTTGAAGTTGTTCTTTGAGGACAGGTTCCTGTGGCTATGCAGTTGATACTGTGCATAGTTCCTCTCAGGAACTATGCACAGTATGTTAAGGGTTTTGCTTTCCAGGCTCTGATGTTTGTTAGGTGGCCTGTACTGTAGTACTCAAGCCTTCTCTTTCAAGCTGTTCCCGCAGGATATTTCAAAGCTCTGTGTTCTAAAGCACTAATAAGTGACAACAGGGAGGGAAAAGTTGTGGGAGATGTTGGTTCCCATACCAAATAAAACTCACAGAAGTGCACAGCTTTGTTTGGCAGCATTATTGTGCTTTGCAGCACGTGAACTGACAGCCAAAGACCTTTTGTTCACTGGCCCAGAGCTCTGGTCAAAACACCATATAGACAAAAAACGGAATGTGGACACTGTTCTGAAAGTCATCATCTCTCTTCTTATATTGAGGTTTTCAGATGTAATATAGAGATATCCCATAGTCTCTACTGTTTGAAGGATCAAAGGCTTAAGAAACGTAATACTTCAAATTGTGAGTTATTTTTCCTAGCTCCTGTTCACATGAAATATCTTCTGCAGTTTTTTTCTGGTATTTACAAAGTGGGCAAAAGCTTGGATTTTCCTAGAGTATGTTTGTTTAGTCTATGTTTGATTTTTTTTTTTTTTTTTTTTCCCTTCTAAATTCTGAAATCCTTACTGATGAGTCTAATTATAAACAAGGCATTCCCACATGCTGTTGATAAGTCTAAGCCTGCCTTGGGACAATTACCTCTTCCTTAGCATGATGTCAGTGGAAAGCTTGAAAATGCTGCCACTTTTCTAGCTTGATTTCTCAGCTGGAAAAGAAATGTTTACTGACAGTGGCTTGTTAGATACTTAATATCATAGAAGTTCATTTTGTGTAGCAGTCATATCATCTTTCAGTCAAATGCCCTGACTTCTGGTGGTTATACCCAAAATCAGAAGAGTATCATGGCGTGTTCATGGTTTGAGCATATGAAGACATATTTTGCTGAACCTGGTCCTTGATCAGCTGAGAAGCTTGCTTCCTGCTTTCCACTGTTGTTTTCCTGGGACATCCTCATGTCATACAAAAGCAAAAATGAAACGAAAGTGGTGTTATACACAGATTTTGGGCTCAGACAGGCATGTTGGTTGTCAAAGAGGTGTTTTGGTTTCTCCTATTCGGTTCCCCCAGTTGTGGTATATGATTACACTAATAGCTAAAAATGTGTCTGGAAAGAATCTACCCTGAAGATAACGCGCTCTTTCCTCTCAGGAGTTTGCAATCTGTGTTTGCTTTTTAAGGCAAACACCTACTGGATAATTCTGTGAGCTGAGTCTTTACGGGAATAATATGAAAAGAATCACTGCCATCCTTATTTTTTATCAGCATTTTCTCTCTGTTTCACTTAATTGCTGATTGTACATTGTTTGTCTAATAACACACTCCTATCTCCCTGTGTGAACTTGAAGAGTCTGATTTATTGACAGGATTGTCCTGCTTAGTGGATTTTATGAACATGTCATTTCTCATGTCAAATGATTTAGCATTTCATTGGCATGCTAATGAAAAACAATGCTTCAATAACTTTGGTTTTGGTTTCAGGTTGGTTTTTTTTTCTTTTTAGTGTAAAAGTGACTTCTAAATGCTGTTGCTTGACTGAAGGACACAGATTCTCCCACCCCTCTTCCCCCAAAATCCTGTATCCCCACTAAGCTAATTAAACATCCCTTGTACTAGATGGCAGATGACACTCTGTTGTAGGTATGTACAGGCTGTTGGTCTGTTTACTCAGTCCAGGAAATTGATACCATGCCTTAAGTCAGATTTGGGCCTTCTGCCCAAGAGTTTTAGTGTCATGGCTTCAAAATATAACTGCATGAATTCCACATGTTAATCTAGTGCTCTTTTTACCCTGTAACCACCTGCCTGTTCTCAATATGACCTTAATTCACCCCATTTTCTCAGAAGGAAACATGCTTCTTGTATCACCGCTTTCCTCTTAGAGGGATTCCCTCCAGCTCTGTCGTTAGCTGCGTGACTGGGATAATGTTTGTCATGACCTGATGTCTCAGCTGGAAGGGAGCAGATCAGTCACTGGTCAGGTTAGAGCCAGCTTTTAAAGATTGACCTGCTGCTGCCATATGACACTGCAGGGTTTGGCGACTAAGCATTACAATTTTTTGTCTTGTGTGTGCAAAAAATACGTAGATGGCTTTGAAGGGGGAGCGGAAGTAGAAATACTAATTTCTGCATAGCTCCTCTATTATCCATCTGACATACACATTGTTCAGGCCATAATCATCCATCTGAAATCTTGTGTATGTTGAGATTTGAAATTTGAAGACTCTATCTTTCCCTGAAGTTTTAAAGAAGTAAAACTAGTATATATAAAGGGCTTTTGAAGACAAAATGTGTTGAAGTCTGGCTGTTTGATAGGTCTTCTCCTGCTGTACCTGGTAGAGACTGGTCTGCTGCTGAATGATTAGAAGAGAATGTGTGCTTGTACCTCATGCAATTTACTTTAGAATTTGGCTTTTTAGCTTGTCTTATCTTCATTATCAGCTTTTAAACTGGGATTCAGGACTTTTTGGTTGTGATGGCAGTGCAGACTTCCATGGGTCTTTAATGGAGGAGGAGCCTTTCTGACAATACGCTATCTAAAAGTCTTAGCATTTACAGAATAGCTAAAATGGATATAAAAGATACTAGTTTTAAGTGGAACTTTTTGTCTGAGTCTATTGTAGTAAATTTAGCCTTTAGCATAAGTTGTAAAAATAAAATAGCTTTGCTAATAAATACTATGAGTATGTATTGGTTCAGTATTTTTTGCTGAAGTTTTAAAGTACATCACATCACTGAAATGAGGGAAATTGCTGGGTAAATAATTGGATTCACTTTACCGAAGGGGTAGATAAACTTGCAACAGGTTTTCTTCAGTAGGCATAGACAGAAAATTATATAAAGTATACTTTATGTCAGTTGTTTTAAAGGAGAAACTGATAATGATTGCTTTCATCTTACAAAATGCAATAAAAGTGAAATATTATGTTGAGATCAGCTGTTCCCACTGATGTTGTATCCAGAAAGTCATCTCAGTTTACTAGCTAAAGATTATGCTTCCTTTTATTAAAAAAAATAAGTAAATTTAGTTTTCAATGAAAAACGTGATTAATAGAGGTGCTGAATCTTGTAAAACTTGGATTTGTGTAAACAGAATTCTAGATTCCTTTGAAACTAGCTTGACTCAGTTGTGAGTTTGAAAGATAATCCTAAAAAGTAATCCGTTAAAATATTGCGGCTTTTTTTTTTTGCTATCCCCAACATAGGCTGCTTTATGCAGTTTTCTTGTCTTTCAGGCCCGTACTTTTAGTTTTCTTATCTGTTACACCAGGAATCATATTTACCTGTCTTACAGGGTTGCTAAAAAGACTGTCATGTGTGCATTCAAGGCAACTTAAATGATGAGAAAGATCTTACAGAAGCAATCCTGCCTTAATGTATACTGAATGTAGTACTACTTTGGCCATAAAACTTTATTTGTCAAGAGATAAGAAGTCATAAAGCCCTTGGATTACCATTGATAATGATAATTCTGCCAGTCGCATAACAGCTCTTCTGTTGAAGAATGATGAAGCTCTCTTAGTATTGATAATTTTGAGGGAAGAGCAGGGCTAGTGGTTAGAATCATTGGAGGTTGCAATGAGAAACCCAGTAGTGTTTCCACAGGCCATACCAACGTAATTATAGAAGCTTCTTTTGAAAGTTGATAAGGTGTCAGTTATTTGTAGCTCTGCTTCAGAGCGAATAAACCAATAACAAATGTTGAACAGAGCAGATGACCTGTGTGTATCCTCATTGCTTTTTGTTTGCAAATGCATGTGGCTTTCCAGAAGACAAGTTTGGGTTTGCTTTAGTCTGTTAGAGCTCTGGCTTGATCCAAGTGCAGTTCTGAGAAGCAGTAATAAAGGCCATTTGCTATCAGCCCATAGCAGTTGCTTTGTGCTTTGGCTTTTGGTTCTTGCAAGGAGAGCAACAGATCCAAGAATCATAGAACAACACGTTGCATGGGGGAATGTTATGAAACTGTAAGTGCCTTGCTATGCTCTGCTTAAAATTTTTGATAAATTAAAATGCTGAAGCATTGAGAGGGAATAATTCTGCGACATTGGTAAGACTTTATATAAGAAACAAACACACTTTTATTGTAGAACATCCCAGTGTATTTGCTTCCTATCCCAGTGGGAGACTGACTGCCCAGCAGAAGATACTGTCTGCAATCAGATCCCTGCAGTGCTGCATTGCTCTAGTGTGTCTGTCTAGAATCTAGCAGTGTCTTGCTTTATTTTACTGTTCATATTGCTCTCTGTGGATTTCTTAATCTGAAATTAAAATTTGTAAACATACAAGTGCAAACTACAGCTTGTGAGTTATATTTATAAAAAGCCACTTTACTGGTTGCAGCCAACCAAAATATCAATTTAACATATTTTCTGGATGTGAACTTTAGCTTCTCAAACTTCAATCAGCATAAGACATGAGGTGGAAGTATTGGCTCTCCAGCCTTTTTTCCTTACATCGGTTACAAGACTTCAGAAAGTACTTCAGGTGCTAATAATAGCTAAGTAGCTAAACAGAAACCTGATGGATTGGATATGATATTATTTTATTGATATTTTGCCCTTAAGGGGGGGGGGAAATCCATGAATCTTACTAATACTGACTCCTACTTAATAACCAGTAGAAATAACGAAAAACTTAATATATGCAAGATAATTAAATGGACTAGATAGGTGTTGTGGACAGTTCATAGCTGTCTTGGAATACTGAGGGTAGAATATCTCTCCATGTGGATGGAGACAGGAAAGAAGTTTTAGAGAGCTTCAAAGCCAAATTCTATACTTTGATCATTTTTGAGAGTGGGGGAAGAAGATTTAGATTTTGGGGTTTAATTGCTTAACGACTTTGAGTCCAGTAGGGATGGACAGGAAAAAATTGAATATTTGTTTTATGTTTTCTGTGGTTACTCATCAGTACAATGTAGTTTGCTCCCATTCTTGATAGATATTCGGTAGGTTACTGTCAGAGTGGCACTGTGGGAAATATGTGGAAGCTATAACTGACACACTGTAAATCTACCAGATGCATTAATTTGTAAAATTGTTTGTTCTTATATGATAATTGTCTTTTGGGATTTGTTTTTTTTTTTCCCCCCAAGATTATCGTGGAATGCTTATCCGTTCACTGTCCATGTTATGGTTACTTAAAGGTATATTTAATATGTTTGGAACAGTCTACACTATTTCTTTTATGCTCTCTTAAGGCTTTACAGTTCTGTTAATGCACTGAAGTACTCATCCTGGGAATATTGAGTTGATTACTCAGTTTTCTTCACCCAGATAATCAGAGCAGCCTTTCCATATTCATCTTTGACCACTCACAAATGTTATACAGCCCCTTGTGTGAGAGAAATACATTACAATATGGACAAAAGGAGAAATAGCAGTGGCAGTAACATGGCTGTGGCTGTGATGGTCTACAGTTGCAAGACAGGATATTTATGTGTAATGTCTTGTTTTATATCTTTATAGAAAGAACTATGCTGATTTCAGGTAAACATAGAATCTTTGGATTATATACAACGTATAACAGATTTTTCTTTGTTTTGTACCTTACATCATTGATAGGTTCACGATACAGTGAAGTCAGCATCTGTATCAGGTATTATTTGAGGTTTTAGAATCACACATTAGATTTTTCTCATATTTATTTTAGGTTTTTCATGCTTTTAATGGTGAGGAATAGGATTTTTGTATTCTGACATTGTATTTTGTTGATCATCTGTCTTTGTTTCGTGCTGTCATTCAGTAGAACAGGAAGTGAAAAGTAATATGCTATTTTAGTTATTGGGGTAGAATTTTCTTAAAATATCATTCTTGAGTTAATTTCAGAAGCTTTGTATCAGCTTTGTGAAATACTGCATATTTTACCTTTTTGTGCAAGTAATGTTTTTTTGTGCATCCATCTACTACAAATGAAGTGTAATGGCTGTTTCAAGCAGATCCTGAAGAGTTGACCTCATTGCAATCCAGCTGGTAGAGATAACAAGAAAGCATATAGTTTTCTCCTAGTAACCTCCTGTTAGTGCATAATACACAGTTAATGGAGAAAGCATTGAGGTACTGAATGAGAACATTGGGTACTGAAGTAGTGTATGGTCTTAGGTTCCTTGAGTGTAAAAAGAAACTGGAATATACTTCTTAAGCTATAGAATTGAAATCCTGAAAAAGATGTTTTCATGTAATTTGTTTTAATAGACTTTGTAAGCTCAAGGGGGACCACTGACACTGCAAGATTATGATGTTGCCTTGCCAAGCTGCTTACCAGAAAAAAAGCAGTAGTATTTTCCTTGAGCAGTTTGCAAGCAGACTTTTTCAATACAGGAAGGGAACCTAGTGCAGATGTTGGGTTTTGTAGACAGAATGATCCGGGTGGATTATATGTTACCACTTGGGTGGTGGGTTTTTTTTTTTTTTCTTTTTGTTCTTTCACCCTTTCATATAGACAAACAGAAACAGCACATAATATAATAAATATTAGGATTTTATGCAGCTCTGGAAGTACTTTGTGAAGCAGTTATTAAATAAAAAAAAAGATTACTAAAACGAGTTTGTTTAAATATGTAGTAATTTTAGGCATAAAAGGAAAAAAGCGACTGTATGTAAGATAGCTTTAAAATTTCAGCTCAAAATTATATTATTTATTAAATGACCTCAGATTGCTTTTATGTTCTTATTGTTACTTTTGTCTAGAATCTACAAGCAGGATGAAATCCTAATGAATTTAGTCACATTTAAAAAAAAAAAAGGGCAACCTTTGCATGAGCAAAGCATGAGTGCAGGAGTTTGTCCTATGTTTGTCAGATTTAGCAGAAGAAACCTGCTAAGTAGGTTCATCTACTAAGTATAGTCATATTATAATCATATTACTTTCCCAAATCCAAGTTTTCAAAATTAAGTAGAAAATATATGAACGTGACATTCTTCAGTCAAGTCAGTCTTTTTGTCTGGCTCTTTTGAAAAGTCTGCCATCTTCCTCTGAAGATCCTTGTGCTCCTTGGGAAAGGCAGGAAGCTGAAATTTGGCAATGGAAAAGTGTTTTAATTTTTTTTTTTTCTCCTGCTTAGTTGTGGATAGCTTTAGCTTTGTCTATTTGTGAATGTATTCTGTGTGAATATTTATGTAAAAGATATCGATTTAACTGTGGTGATAAATCTTTCCTTTGATTTTTATGCTTTGTAGATTCTGAATCTGAGCTTTACCAAAAATAAAAATAAAATTTCGAAAGCATAGGCTAGGTAAAGATGCTGAAAGGCATTTTTTTGTTTTGTTTTGAAGAACAGAAATAACTGGGTCCAAAAAGTTTGAAAGTTATATAACTTCCAGGGGAAAAAAAATAAAAATTAATTACAGGACTAGCTAGGAGGTAGTGAGAATATTAATTTTACTTTAAAAATCACCACAATTTTACAATGTTTGTTTACTTACTAGGTGAAACTAGTTGTATGTAGTTAAATGAATTACATGAAGTCTGGCTATCTTGGGATGTTGCCGTGTTAAGAAATAGATATATCAATACAATATAATTTTTAATATAAAATTTATTCATTTTATATGTTCCAAAAGCTTGCTCTTTGCAGATTGACAAAGCTGAATGGGAGAGTTGGCATCGCAACTACATTTTTAGTTAATTATAGAAATGAATTTTCGTACCTTCTGAATCTTGCTAGTGGAACAACTCACTTCGGTAGAGAAGTCTTTCCTTTGCTGCAAGCCTTCATTTAAAGCTCTTGCCTTTTACAAAGGCCTCTCCAGGGACTCTTGCTTGTCAAGGTTGCCTCTAAAGCAACCACTATTTGAGTCTCTCTGTTTTCATGATATTATACTCATCTTTTAACCCAGAAACCTTGGCACAACATTCCAGAACCTTGAGGAAAAAACACATGGAACTTGAAGCAAAAGGGGACAGGTATGGGGAGGAGATGAAGCTGTTCCTTAGCATTGTGTCTCTCTATTGTGAAGGCAGGAGTATTCCTCTAATGGGAGGTTGATGCAAGTCCTCTAACACAGACTGAAATCTTCAGTTAAGACACATTTGAGGGACAGTCAGGACTAGAGTGAAGTTCTTGATCACAAAACCAACAACTGAGAAACCCTATTTCTTTGAAAACTACAACTCATGTATTTTTTGTATTTAAAAAAAAAATCCAAACCATTGAAGGTTTCTTGTGTGAGAAGTGCCTTGCTTCACAGCTTTAGCTGAGCAGCCCATGGTGAGCAAAAGGCTGTGTGATGGGAAGCTCATACCCACCATCCACTTCACGCCTGTGATGCAGCTTGTGGAGCTTCCTCCCTGCTGGAACTCGCTGCGCTCAAACTACTCCGCAGTGATTATCACATTTCTGACTGACATGTATCTTGCCATCCAACAGGAATAATTCCTGTTTATGGGGCTCTTCTGAATTTTAAAACCTGGTAGCTTCTTTTATTTTCTCCCTTCATCTCTCCCTCCTTTTTTAAATTTTATTTTCTGTTTCCAGTGTTGCAGTGCACGTGTCACATACAAAGGTGTACTGGGATTCTGGGGGAGGATATCGAAACTTCAATGTATGTTCATAAGAAAGCATTCAAAGAGCCTGTGGGCAGATATTGGAGATAATTAGGAACAAGCTGGAACTGCTGCAGGCTCGAGGGATGTTTGCAGGCTGCAGAGCATTCCTAGGGGAAAGAAATTGCTCTGTAATTACAAGCAAGGTCAGTGCAGTCAGTTCAATGCAAAAGAGATGGTAAGAATTGCTGGCTCCCTCCCTTGAAGATCTTTGAATGTCATTAGCAAGACACAATTGTTACCACTTTTAAAGTAAATGTCCCCTGAAGTATACATTGTGTAAGTGTTCTCTCTGCTGCCAGGATTGCAGCCCTTTCTTGATACAGAAGATTGATGCTGGTCACACTTCACATTTCTTTTAATCTCAAAAGATTTTGAATGTGTGGTGTAAATCTCCAGTTTATTTAAAAGGCGTGTTATTTGTACATTTTTCTTTTCTGAAATGGGTCTTTCAAGATCTCTCTGAAGTATTTCAGCCCACTTCGATATATTTGAAGATGAGGCATATTTTCACGGCTGATGTGGGTAGATTTGGCTCCAGGACATTGTGGTAGCCGTTTTAAATTCATCCTCAAGAGACAAACGTTGCTTCCCACCCTTCTGAGGGCAAAGCCTTAAGTTCAGAAATATTCTGTGCCCAAAATTTATTACCAGAAACCTTCAAGTGGCAAATTGCAAGTACTACTCCCTTCTGTTTCTTGCTTGTGCTGTACAGCTCTGCCTTCTCCATTTTGCCACAGCAGCTGGAATGTGGGACCGTGCTGGGATTGTGGCAGGGACCGATTCAACTTAAATAAGAAGAAGCTTTTGAGCCCTGTTCAAACTGGTGGGAATCTAGGCTGCTGTGGTGCCATACCTCCCACCCCCTTTCTTATATTGGCAATAGTATTGCTGCACAGGCACAGTGGGTTTGCTAAGGGAGGCTCTCTTAAAATTGATTGCTGGTTTTGGAGGGTGTTTTTGGCAAGATCAGCTTCCTGAGCTGCACAATTGGAAGAGTCCTGGCACTCGTGTTCGAAGAGGCTGGAGGACTATCACTTGTCACATGGAAAGCTGAGAGTGCAGCTGGATCTAACAAACCAGACTTATTGGTCTGGTCTGGTTGTTAAGCTGTTGTGAATCTTAATTTCTGAAATTTTTAATTGGATTGTTTCTCTGATGTAGTTTGGAGTGTTGCACATGGAATGATCATCCTGGCTTAAGTGAGGAGCATGTTGTGCCATACTTAGGGTTGAGAAAGAAGTGGTCAGAGCTGCAGGAACAGAAATATCTTCCATTTGTCTTGCAGCTATATGCTTTATATTGTGAATGTCTAGCCTTCGATTAGTTTTTGGGTTTTCTTCCTTGACTCAGAATTTTCCTACAGGTGTGTTTGACCACTAATTGATTAAAGGAACTTGCAGCAGAGCCTTTGGGAGAATGTATATAAATTTAACAACTCATAATTAATAGCTGCTAATAGTTTACTTAAGGACCCTTGGTGTTCTCCTTGAAAATATTTTTTCTTGAAGGCATTCTAAAATCTGTTTCTTGCTTGTTGTTCCTAACTGTATTTTTAAATTTAACTTCTATTTAATCTGATGATGTAGCATCCAACATTGAAAGTGGAATATATAGTTCTAGAAATAATACAAATATTTCCCTTATTTTTTGTGTAAGACAGCTATATATGAAAATATATATTTTCATATATATGAAAAAAGAATGTATACAAATACGTATATTGCCTTCTCCCTTATTACAAGAACCCAGGAGGGTCATTCAGCACATCAGAAATGCCGATCTACTGTTTTTTATTTTCACTTTTCTGAGAGTGGAATTTGGAGTGTAATTTGTTGGGGTATTGCATCGAAATAAATTTTGTCAATATTCCCAATGAATGTCTGCTGAACAGCCACTAACACAAGCTCCACTTCTCTCAATATGCCAACAAATACATTTTCTGACAGTTTTATTTGCTTAACAATATATAGGTGCATATAACTATCATTACGGTGTCTGTATTAATGAGCTGGCAGTTGTTATTACAGTGCCTGGCATTATACCTTTGCTACGTATCTGTTTCAGTGCAGCTGTGCTGGTGTTACAGATCTCTTTACACCTCTAATTAGCACCACTGACTGTCTTGCCTGGGCTATGCAGCTGTCCCCGAGCAAGGGAAGAGCTTCTAGAATTACCCAAGGACAAACATTGTGGAGAGACAACCATTTAAGAACAAACAGAACAAAAATCAAGAATCTTCTAACTTTTTTTTTCCCCTTTCCACTCTTCCTTTGTTTTTCTAGGGGACGAAGAACGTTTTTTACAACCACTGGTCAGTTTATTGGTATTTGTTTAGAATCATGTTTTTCAAATTAATTTTGTATTGTTGTGTAATATGAAAGAAAGTTGCTAACCTCAGTGACTTGTACCACAATGGAAGGTGAATAGAGCAAAGATAATTGGAACAAATGAGTAAAAGAAGAGGAAAACTAGTACTTCTTCAGATCAAAATTACATTTTCTCCCTCGGGAATTGGCCCTTTTTTAATGAAAAAAAACCCCATCCTTTACCTCCAAACCAGTTATTTTCTTGTATGTACTTCAGCCTTTTAGGAATTGAGTAGTTAATTTTGTTGAATCATTTTGTTTCCTTCTGAATAGGATTATTTAATATTTTATGTTACTTTATAAATTGGATTAAATAACATAATGTATCATCTTGCCAGCTTCTAGCTCTGTAGTATAGTTTAATATATAAACTAAATGGAGAGCTTTGGCTGGACCTCAGGGAGAAAAGGTCTACAGTCTCTGGAAAAGGGGGTTGTCTACTCACGAACAATATTAAGGTGTAGCAAAGGCATGCTGTGGAAAAATTAGAAGGGCAAAAGTCCAAGGAGAACTTTACTTGGCAACAACAGATAATAAGAGCTTTTTTCAATTTATCAATAAAAAAAGGAAGGTTAGGGAAAATGTGGGCCCGCTTATGCATGAAGTGGGTGGCTTGGTGGTGGAAGATACAGAGAAGGCGGAGTTGCTGAATGCCTTCTTTGCTTTGGTCTTCACTGCCAAAGCTGCCCCTCATGAATCCCAGACCCTGGAGACAAGGGGGAAGGTCTGGAGAGAGGAAGACTTCCCCTCTGTTGGGGAGGACTGGGTTAGAGACCACTTGGCCAAACTAGACATCCATAAGTCCATGGGCCCTGATGGGATGCACCCATGAGTGCTGAGAGAACTGGCCAATGTTATTGCTAAGCCATTCTCTTATCTTTTTTGAGATATCTTGGAGAACAGGAGAAGTGCCTGAGGACTGGAGGAAGGCAAATATCACACCAGTCCACAAAAAGGGCAAGAAGGAGGACCCAGGGAACTACAGGCCAATTAGTCTCGCCTCTGTCTCAGGGAAAATAGCGGCTCATGCTGGATGTCATAGAATCATAGAATCCTATGGGGTTGGAAGGGACCTCTGGAGATCATCTACTCCAACCCTCCTGCTGGAGCAGGTCTACCTAGAGCAGGTTGCACAGGAACTTGTCCAGGCGGGTTTTGAATGTCTCCAGAGAAGGAGACTCCACCACCTCTCTGGGCAGCCTCTTCCAGGGCTCTACAACTCTCAAAGTAAAGAAGTTCCTTTTCATGTTTAGGTGGAACTTCTTATACTCAAGGTTGTGTCCATTTCCTCTTGTCCTGTCACTGGGCACCACTGAGAAAAGACCAGCCCCATCCTTCTGACACCCCCCCTTTAAGTATTTGTAAGCCTTGATCAGATCCCCCCTAAGTCTTCTCAAGACTAAAAAGACCCAAGTCCCTCAGCCTTTCCTCATAGGAGAGATGCTCGAGGCCCTTAATCATCTTTGTGGCCCTTTGATAACTGGTGGCATCATCTGCCACCAGCTTTTGCAAAACTGGTTGTGATTTGATCCTTCAGAACAAAATGGAAGTTCATCGTCTCGCATTTTTAATAGTATCTTGTTATCTTCATGGATACTGGTTCCTTCTTAGACTGTGAAGGGAGGGACCTTTGACCTCATGCAAGTTTGACAGGAAGGAGATCTGGTTAGGCTGAAAAATCCTGAAATCTGGTAGCCTGACTTTTCAAAGACTCTGTAACTTAAGTTTCTTTCCAGAAGATGTTTGGGTAGTCAGAATCTTCAAAATGCAGGCTGAGTGTCTTTTGTTTGTTTTGGTTTTCTGATAATAATTTAGAAATAGTGTACTCACCTGAATTTTCTTTCTCTGCTTCCCTTCCCCTCCCAGTCTCCTTTTATCCTCACCTTCAGATAGTCTGCTCTGGAGCCTTGAAGAGTAGGGTTTTGAATAAACATAAAATGCTGAAGAGCTTGCTGCAGTATTGGTACACTTGGCTGTGCATGACTTCTTTCTGTCAACAAGAGAGAGACACCTCAATGAAAAATGCATGAGAACAATCAAATATTTTTCTGGTTGTCCAACTGTGGCTTAACACTTACACTTTATATAAGTTAATGGAAACAGTTAGGAGATAAACACGATGGGTTAAATATTAACAAAATATGAGACCCACTGTTAATAAGCTTGTTTTTTTTTTAATTAATACCTAAATTTATTTCTGTAATGTGGAAACGTAACTTGTTGCTGGTTTTGCGTTCAAAAAGAGCTGTGCTTTCAAAGCAAAATCAAATAAAATACTCGTGGATCCTTCTTTCCTGTGCCACAGGTCTAATACGTTTTTGTCTCATTAGGTATTTGTACTTAAGAAATGCTTTACATCACTGGGCTTAGACTCAAAAGGGTATTAGAGGATTATTAGAGTTCAAGTAGCATCTCCCTTTGTTAAAGGGAAGATCCAGAGCAAGACATTTGCAGCTGCCCTTTAAGTGAGAGTAAAAGTAGGTAACTGCAATTTGTTGATACTTAGTGTCCTAGTAGTGCTAGAAATAATTTACCAACAAAAATAGATCTTTTTTTTAGAATCGAGTGTATTTCTATGATTAGCCCTTGCCCTTGCCCTGCCCTGAAAGAAAAGATGCATAAAGTTTGATTATAAAAAAAATCTGCAGTTGAAACTTTAGTTTGGATGAATTTTCTCTGGAAGGCCAAGTTCTCTTTATATGGGGAGCCTGAACTGAATTCAGACTTGTAGTAAGGTTGTGCAAGTAACACCCAGCTCTTCTGTAGTGCTTTTTGTCCTTAGCTCTTACATGTGCTTTACTAGAGGCAGTAACTGTTACCCTTGTGTTTCATGGTGGGGAAAAAGAAGGTAAAAAGCTTTGTTTAATGTGTGAAAAAGAGCAGAACTGTGGGATTGCTGTAATGGCGAAAGAAGGAGAGGTGTCTAAATTAGTTACTGATTTTCTTGAAGGAAGACTAGCATCTGAATATTTTGATTAGGTTCTTTCTTAGATAATACCGAGTGGGTGGAGATGAAGGAGAGAGGAATGGAAAGAATTAAGTCCTAATATGTAATATATGTAATCTTAATTCAGCCTATCTTTTGAGTGTTTGACACTACAGACTTAACAGGATTTTTGGTCACGTCTGCTGAATATAAGTACAACATGAAGGACGTGTTGACAATCAGTGATTTAAAGGTATTCTCATAGGGTGCGTTGTATTGAGAGAGAGGTATTTGAATAATGACTGACTTTATTCTTTTTGTAGTTATCTTAATTTTTATCTCTCCCTGTCCAGCATTCCTAATGCTGTTATGGTATTTTTAAGAGGAGAAGCCTTTGGTTTCTCTGGTCTTGAAAGTGATGGTAAATGTGACTCAGGTGAGAGGTTATTGGCCAAGTCACAGAAGAAGCTTTTTCTCAAACTCGTTAATTTCATATGCAGTGAATAAGGACAGAAATTGCATAGAGATTTTGTGCAAAGCCACTGCATGTATAGTTGAATTTTAAAATCCCCTTGCAAAGTCATGGTACTTGCAGCCATGAGCTCGCTTTAGCAGTAGCTGTATAGATGCATTAATTACACATATGTGTCTACTTCAGATACAACTTCTGGAATATCCTGGACCTTTTGCTTGTTCTTTTACTGTATTTACACTCTTCTGTTTATAACAGAATCCGGGTAATATTTTCCCCCTTTTTCAAGTCAAGACTTATGTGGGACTTGAGTAGTCTTTAAAATTCATCTGTATTGATTCAAACTTCTGAGCTTTAATTTTGGAGTACCTTAGATCTCTTTTAAAGCCGTTATTTAAGCCCTGGAGGAATCTTTTTTCAGTCTCCTTTGAGACTAAGTTTACCACAGTACTTTCAGGGTTTGGAGCATCTTTCATATGAAGAAAATCTGAGAGCTGGGACTGTTCAGTCTGGAGAAGAAAAGGCTCAGGGAGATCTTTTCAATGTGTAGAAATGCTTGATAGGAGGGAATGAAGATGAAGGAACCAGTCTTTTTACCTTAGTGCTCAGTGGTAGGACCAGAAGCAATAGGCACAAACACAGGAGGTTCTCTGTGAACATCAGGAAGCGCTTTGTACTGTGAGGGTGACCGAGCACTGGCACAAGTTGCCCAGAGGGGTTGTGGACTCTCCATCCTTGGAGATACTCAAAAGCCCCCTGGATACAGTTTTGGGCAACTGTTATAGGTGACCCTGTTTCAGCAGGGTGGTTGGACCAGATGAGGTCCACAGGTCCCTTCCACTCTCAGCCATTATGTAATTCTTTTTGTGTGGCTCAGATTCTACCTCTGTGTCTACTCCATCAATGAGACCTCCCTTCCCTACCCTCATTCCAAAGTCGTGCAGTCTTTGTTCAGGAGCTTGCCCCAATGACTGCGGCCAAAAGAAAGTTCCTTCCCTCCCCTCCTCCCCTCCCTGTATCCTATCCTTATACATGTCAAGTCTGAAAAGTTTTGGGAACTTTGGAAGTGAAAAAGAAAAATCTCATAGTTTGTATTTGTGTGTGTATCAAATACACATGTCTGAATATTGCATGTATCTATTTGTAATATAGATATTTTATAGGAGACCAATACCAAATCCTAATCATAGTGTTTTGATTAACAATAGTCTTTATATCTTTAAATTGTTTTGTAGCTTATTTTACTCACTTTTTTCTTTTTTTTGTATGTGTTCTTTGTTTTTCAGAGTTGGAAGAATCCATGGATTTCAAGCTTTGAATGACGAGTATTTTACAAGATTACCTAAACTGAAAGCTAAACTGAAAAGGCAAATGCAGCTCCGAGTACCAGATTAAGTGGTCCATGCACTGCATGTACATGAAAACGCACATTTTTTTGTCATCACATAGACTTATTCTTGCATATTCCTGAGAGCTTTGCAATTGATGAAAATTAATTTGAGAACCAGATGGAGCACCTTTACAGCGCAGGAATCAGTAACCCATGGAAAGACACCTGCCAGTAATGTTCAACTTCCCACATGGTCTTCACGGGTGAAAACAGTTTGCAAGAAGAGGAAGAAAAAACCACCCTCTGCACAGAAAAAGCCTAAGAAATACCTCCACACCCTAAATCAATAGCTGTGAGGGAAACAGAAGAATACAGAGAGTAGAGGAAACCCATTTTGTTATCAGAGAGGAATAATGTATAATCTTTGGCACATTTTGCTTTGGGCTCAATAGATTGTGAACGGACAATAAATCGTGACCACATGATGAGTAATGATGACTGGAAGTAAATAAGTTGAGGAACTATGGGACAAGTCTGGGCATTGAACTGAGCAAACCTCATTGTCCTTCTTGAGTTACCCAGGTCATCAAACTTGCATATTCTTTCTCCTTCTCCTTTTTCCTCTTTTCACTTAGTGTGGTATAAATACTAATTAATTGAGCTCATAAATGTTATTCAAATAAAACAGTTGGAATACTTCATATGTTTCCTTCTTGTACAGCTGCAAATGTTGTGTCTGGAACTATGAATCTGTGCTGTAGACAAGCATCAAGAAGGAAAGATCCGATCAAACAAGCAAGGAAAATACCTAGCGAAATAGTGAACCCAGGAAGTCAGATTTTTAATGCTGCTTCTCTTTCTTTTTTAGATGATTCTATTTCTTCCTTCCTTGAATTTTAGAAGATTTTGAAAGAGTGCTTACTTGATGTGCTTTAATTCTGGCATTTGTTTTTTACAGTAGGATGAAAAGTCTGTGATTCCTTGTAGCAGAAAGAAGGGAAAAGTATAAGAAAAACAGCATGACATTTTAGCCTGTTTCGGAGGAGAGAGAACTTCACGGTTCACCTGAGGCAAACTTATCTGCCTTGAAAGCCAAAAGCTTTTTAGAGCATTTTTGCTTCTGCTATAAATGAAGAGGGGGTTTCTTTTTCATTCGTGTGTGGCAGCGAAAAGTGGGAAAGCAGGCAAGATAGCGTGATAAACAGTTCAGGCTGTGTTGGGTCTCTGGTGGAAAAAAAGTGCTGCAATGAAAATTGGATTGGCTTTGGATTGCAAAAACTTTTGAGTCCAACGAGCGGTTCAGTACCAAGAGGGATTTCCCAACTGGCCTGGCACACCAGTGCCTGTACGAGTTCGGGTCTGTTTCGCACGGTTTGTGTGCCTTTTTTTCCCTTTATGCAATCTCTTTCAGCTTTAGCAGCAGAAATACATCAGATGGAAACGATATGCCAGAGGGCAGCTTGGAAAAGATGAATGTCATATATTACATATATATGTATGTGCGCGTGTTTAAATTTCTGCAACTGAACTTTTGAAGAAAATCTGACTGGAGGAAATCTTAAAAGCCTTAAGTTACTTGAAACCTACACGTTTGCAACTCTGGAATTGCATTACGCTAAACTGGAATCTCAGGCTGTATAAAGATTATATCAAGTTGAGCAAAAAGATGACTTAATCATTTCTTGAGCGCCTCTTATGAAGTAGCTGTTTCTCCAAAGGATAAGTGCACCCTCACTCTACAGACTCAAAAACAAAAATGAACCTGAATTTTTTTTTAAGTGTTACTTTTTCTTAGCCAACTGCCATCATCTTTTATAGAGGAATTTTTCACTATGCATTTGGTGGATATTTATAAACGCTGACCCCATCCTCCTCCCTTTCAATGATCTATCCCAGGTCAGTCTTATCAATAAAAAAAAAAAAAAATTGATTTAAATTTTGTGCACTAAACATATTACTTTCTTATGTCAAAAAATAAAATATTTAAAAAGCATGTATGCAGCCGTGGAACATGGGCCTGTTCTTTGCAGCGATTCCAACATCCTCTGCCTCTCCTGGAAAGGGAGAGTCCCCAAAAGTGAGAAGGAGAAACCGGTGTGCAGGAGGCGGTACTATGAGGAAGGCTGGTTGGCTACAGGCAATGGCAGAGGAGTTGTAGGCGTCACTTTTACTTCCAGCCATTGCAGGAGGGACCGGAACACCCCTCAGAGAATCAACTTCAATTTGAGGGGCCACAACAGCGAGGTAAGCAAAACGTGTGTTACACTGTTACACTTTAAAGGAAATTATAGCAATCTCTTTTTCTTTTTTTTTTTTTTTTTTTGTAGTATTGGTAGTATTTCTACTGTTTCTAGTAAATTCAGGCACATGAGGCTGATGGTGGAGAGCTTCTATGGAAATGGATCTGGTTGTGGTTTGGAATATTTTCTCCTTCACTCCCCAGCACCTCTCAGATTCTAGGCAAATTCAATAAATGTGTGTTAAGTTAAAATTTGTGATGGTTGTCTGCTTTTACCAGTATTAAAGTCTGGCTTGGAAGACTGATGGAAAGACACGGGAGTGGGAGATGAGGTGGAAGGAATAAATCTGTTGGTGAAAGCTGATTATTTCAGCTGTGCTTTACTTTCTTCCTGGCATCATTCCATAATGCTTCATGGCAAGTGCAGATGATGCCCAGTAGCATGCTGAGTGTCTTAGACAAGTGGGAGAACTCTACCTGTTTCTTTAGTTAGGCTGCATTTGGATGTGCTCTTTGTAAAGAATCTGTGCAAATTAAAACTTTGCTTTTAGGTTAGTGGGTGGAATGACATTGTATGTACTGAAATGAAAACCAAAGATATCATGTTTTTTTTTTCTTGTCTTTTGTGCTACTTATTCCTTGGACTCTAATGTATGTTGCCCTTTTGACATAAGCTGCACCCAAAATCTAGCGATTGGGGATTTTTAATAACTTTTTAAAAGAGTTATTCTAAAAGCTCCCCCTTTTTGAGGGAAAAAAAGGGAGCAGGGAATAAATATTTAGTCTAAAATAATTGCTTCCATACAGTTTGTCTATATGCAGGTTTGTGGGTGTATTGTAAATTATATAGATTTTTACATTTATAGATGTGTATATTTGTATCAAGTTCATTCAGAAAAATACAGCCACCGTTTCCCAAAGGAAAGAATGAAGTTTGGATTCAGCATTTTACTTTGAGCCATCTCTAGTTGTCAGTATAATTTTCAATTGCAAATTGCATTATATTTTTGAAATGACCACTTTTTTATTCTCTAAATTTTCTGTCAACCCGGGCACCTATTTTTCTCCTTTTGCATAATATGTGTCTTGGAAACAATGGAGGAAATGCTGCTTATGGGAATGGGAAGTCTTGTTGCAGAATGTGGAAATGCAAGACTAGGTTTAAATATGTGCCAGCGAAGTGGAGAAGATGCTGATATGCATGCTGCCTTTTGGTTTTGGCTAGTTTTGCTCGGATTAGTCAGCTGGCCATTTCTGAGTCACTGCATTGTTGCTGTGTGGACTGAGCTGTGCTGTTTGTACATCCTTTCACCTAAGAGTGATTGTTAAAAGAGAGACTGAAATGGAAATATCCCATGTGATTATTTTTTTTTTCTCTTTGGGTGCTTAAAATGTTCTGGGTCAAGGTTGTCATTAATAAAGAGTTGTGTTTCTGTAACTAATCTTCCTGGTGAATGAAAAATGAAAATATATAGAATAGAGACTACCAATTCATTTCTTTGAATGACACCAAAAGCTGGTGTGGTGGGGTCAAAAATGTGTCATTCTGAAGGAAGAGGCGAGATGGCTTTGGTGCAGATAAATTGCTGTCATGAGCCTGTGGCTGTTACCAGATTTTCTTGCTGGAATGTGTTTTTGAGCATTGATGTAGCTGAAAGTTTATCCTTACAGGGTGATGTGTTACACAACACTCTTCACCAGACTTACTGGATGTTATCCTTTTGTAGGAGAATCTACTAATTTTGGTAGGAATAAAGCCGTAATACAGGATTTGTTAATTGTTAAAGGTACTAGTTGAATGGACAACAAGACTTTTTCCTTAGGGAAATCACCTTTCCTTCTAAATCTGTCCGATGAAAGATTCATTCAAAGAAAGAAAGCATTGAACAACTGCTGTTTGCTAATATTTGCATAAAAAGGAGTAAGATGTTTTGTTTTCATATTCTCATGTTAAAAAGCAAACCAACAGCAACCTTGTCTCTTCTGTCTACTGTGTTACACAATGAAAAATGCTATTTTTGCAAGTATGTCCTGGTATATGAATCTGATTAAAGTTACAATTGTTGTACAGAATGTGCCCAAAGGGATGCGATGGACTTAAAATTTTAAGAGCCTGTCTGTTTCACTGATCAATTCTAGGATTGTATTGTGTAGTCGTGCTCCCAAAAATGGTGATTTATACCTCTACGTATTTTTCTCTTGGACAAACCTACTGTGACAATCCAAGTTAATTGCTTTTCTGAAGTACATTTCTGCTTTAATATTAGTATGCGTTCAATTATAAAGTGTGGAATTATTTAGCTTCTGTGAAAATACAGAAGCTAAATACTTTCCATTTGGGGCATAATTAGCAATATGAGCATTATATTGTATTTCAGTTTTAGGTGAAAACCTGGAATGTGGCAGCGCTGTGCTTTTGGCAAGAATGTGAGACTATTTTTAAGTGGGTCATGAAGGTGGATGCTAGTGATGTATTTTTGTGATGTTTTTATGACTACTGAAGAGATTCTCTGAAACCTCCTTTTGGTACATAACTCGTTTTTTGACTGTAATAGCATGCCTGTAGCATATCAGAACAAATAAGAATGAAGAATTTCCAGGACTGAGTTCCTGACACGCACATCACAGTGGTGGACTTGCATGAGCCATCACACTGAACAAAATTGAGAATGAAATGCTTTGTAGTATGAGCTGTGCTGGAGTTTTTACAATTGCTTCAAGGTTGTTTTTTAGAGTTTGCAACTAGGAAGTAGCTGCCATATTTCTTTAATTAACAGCATCCTTTTTTTTTTTTGTTTCTAAGGACAACTGCAGGGATTAAAATAAGCCTTTTCTGTTTATTCAGTGGCAAGGGGTGAAAATACTGCATTTTGTGATAGATCTGGTTTTTAACTTTAGCATTGCATTTATAGTCCTAAATCTTATTTCCGTAGGGCTCAACATTCTAAAAATTAATGTTGAAATGGGCTCGTATCAAAGGCAGAAGCAACTTTGATGCAGAAGGGGAAATGTGTGTTGTGCAGCAGCTGTGTAGCTACAATGTGTTTCACGTGTCATAGGAAGCACGTTCCATCTCTTCTAACCTGGGAGGTGTCTCTGTGAGGGTTGCTGGTGGATGGAGCAGATGTGAATGGCTGCAGACCCATGTGGTTTAATTTGGTTTTGGAGCATTTCCTGTAAGTCTGGCAGAAGGGTTAGAAGGCAGAATGATCAGCCAGGGAGCAGAGATGGAGTGGCCTAAAATACCTTCCCCTCCCCCTTCCCCTCATGCGATGCTGTGCAGAAATTAAAGAGTGAAATTTAGAAGTCTTTGATTTTGACCTAACTTGACTTTAATGTACTGGAAAACAGTGTTAGAAAAGTAATTGAACACATGCCTTTTATGGCTCTTATTATTTCTGTGATAAATTAAGGATTAAATGAAAAATATCCGGTCACTTCAGCAAGGTCAGGGTTTCATCCAGTATGACTGAAGCACACCTGGCTGACTATTTTTATTTTTTTAATATTACTACAGAGACGCTGGCTTTCAGCTTCTGGTTCATCCTGAGGTTTCTGGGGAGAGACTTGCAAAGGAATCTGTGAAAGATAATTAGAAAAAAAGCCCAAACGTATCCTCAGGAGATTTCAATAGCCTTACAGGGATCTTCCTTTCCAGTGAAAGATTTACAGGATGTCTGCAACTCCAATTGGTTGGATGGTGCTGCTGTAGGTATTTCTTTTTAATGAGTTCTGTTTGGTCTAGTGTATTAAGAAGGTAAGAGTTTCTATGGCAGTTGATGTTTCTTAAAATATTAGTGTTTAAAATAGCGTTTTGCAGGTGCTTATTTTTCTTTTCACTGTGCTAACTAAAAAGACATCTTTGATATATTTAATATGATTCAGTATGCTAATTGCTGGACTGAAGCATTAAAAACTAGTGCAAGAATATGCAAATTCTTATGCAGTGAATTAAGGACTGTGCTGAACGCGTTATTGAGTAGGCATAGGGCTTTTTCCTGTAAATGTAAAGTAAATTGGTTTTTTTCACATTTGTCATTATTTGAGTATCCGAAGTGCATGACTCCAGCTGCAAAAACCACCCTGTTTTGTTTAGCACAGGATTTAGAAGTAGGCAGGGACATAAGCATATTTCAGCTGGACTGTCAAATGAATTATTTTTAGTTACAGCTTTTAAAAGTAATGCTGTCCTTCAGAAATACTCAATAAATGTTTCATACTACATTGGTTATGGAAGTCTCTGCAGTGTTTGGTTTGGTTCTGTTTTACAGTGGAAGGAGGTTACAAATCGGTTTTCCTGTTTTGAAAAGAAAGCTATTCTTTATTCTCTCCACCTTTCTGAGCTTGTACATGAAAGTTCTGAGAGATTCTGGCAGAGCAGATTATTTCCAGAAGTCTATTGCTTGCATAGGAAATAATTTTTAAACAAACGAACCTTTTCAGCAGTGTTTTTTGTTTTATAGTGTTACTGGTAAGAATATAGAAAAAATACAGAAAGCCTTTCTTTTAAAAAAAAAAAACCACACCTTTGTCTGTTTTAATTGTAACTGGCTTTTGAAACTTAAACTTTATATGTAATTTTAATGATGATTCCTGGAGAGGAAAAACAAGTCAGTGTGTGAGTCTTGACAGCTGTGGGTACCTTCTATCAATTGTTGCTTTCAGACATGGTTGGAACAGTTGTCAGTGGTGAAGGCTTAAGAAGGAAATTTGGAGGTAGAGAGGTACCGTAATGATGCCTTTTGGCTATAGAAGCCTCAGTGGTACGAGACAGACACTGATGTAAACTGCAGTGGTACTGCAGATCTTCTCTCCTGCTTTTCTGTCACTCTGCACAGCAGACAGGGCAAGGTTTGTTGGCAGAAATATCAGCTTTTTGTTAAAGCAAGCTAGTATAATTGGAAAAGACAGACAAGCTTTTGGGCATACAAGGTTCTGAAGAAGACTTGTATTTATGAATGCTTGCCTAGATTTTACAATGCTGCTAGCTGATGCAATGCTAAATCTGTCTACAAACCATGCCCTTCCTCTGTCCTTAAACTATTATGGCTACAGAAAAATAGTGTAGCAGAGAGAGCCAGGATTAGTCCTTCTGTGGGAAGTGACTTGTAGGAGACTAGGTTCTGTGCCTGACCAGGCTGTCTCTGATGAATTTGTATTGTGATTAGTGTTGCCAGGCTTTTTTGACTACTTATTTTCAAAAACAACAAACATGCAGCTTCATGTTTCATGCAGGCTCCTTGTTATACCTTCTTGAACTGTCTACTCTGCACTTGGTGCTTGAGTACTTTAATTTCTTGAAACAGGTATTAAAAGACTCAAAATATATGTTAGACCTCTTTGTTAAGTCTTTTTCTTGCCAAACTTTTAAACTTCTGATGAAGTTTAAATATTCTCTGTGGCTTTCTTTCCCTTTGCTTAAAAGAGATAGCAAAGGAAATAAACAGAGCTGAAGTGGAAAGAGGTTGATCTCCTTCCCTTAAGCAACCAATAACAGTCCTGCTGCTTCCCATTTCTGGGCCCTATATCAGTTTGCAAACCCAAAGGTATGTCCTAAACTGTTCTGGTACACCTTCTGTATAGCTTGTTCGCTCTAAGAAATGTGACAACTTTGTGTCTTTCTTTTTTGTGATTTTGTTTTTTCCAGCCACACTCAGCTTCTGCTTCCACAAATATTTGGCCCTTTCTGTCTGTTCATCCGTCTTTCTCAGTTGCCTCAGAATGCCAGCCCCCATGACCTCTTCCAAATTCAGAGGTGGTTGGCTGCTCAGTGCACTCTCCTCTGACCAAGGGACAGGGTTATAGCTGTGTGGCTTTGAAGCAAACCACGCACTATTGCTACAGCTGGAGCTGGGTGCTGGGAGTTGGTGATGCTGCACTGATTTATCCGAAACACATGTGTACGCAGTGTGTTTCCTGCAGAAGATAGGTCATCCACTTTGGGAAATTTTAAATTACAGTTTTCTTTTTTGTTTTAATAAGCATCTAGAAAATCATCCCTCAAGGCTAAATAAAAAAAAAAAAAAAAAAAAAAAATATATATATGACATGAAAACAGTATTGTCAGCTTTTAAACAAAACTAATTATATTTGGAAGCAGGTGATCAATGTAAACATTTTACTGTGCTGTTAACAGGTGGCTACAGTCATGTTGTTAGATAATTCTACTCAAAGTTTGAAGTAGAATCAAGCTCACCTTTATCAGAAATGAACCCTTCGCTTTTATTCATGTTAAATTCTTACAAGATAACAACATGAAAATTGCAAGATAATGTATGTCCAAGAGGCATCTCTTGCCTTTTGAATTAGGGTGAAGGTACACTGTTACTCTGGATATGAGCAATTTTTTTTGTTGATAATTTGGGTATTCAAGGAAAATAATCACATTTTCTTTAACAAGAGCTTAATGATGAGGATGTACAGATGTAGTGAATAGGTGAGATTACTACTGATAGTGATACCTAAGCTTGGAATAGGAGCACCTTCTGAATAAGGAAGGTCACAACTCAATGTGTAGGCCTTGTATATGCATACATACACACCGAGCATCTGAATAGTGGAGAAATCAAATTTTATGGCAGCGTTTCTGAGCCATACTAATCATTAAGGACACTGCCTTGGTTTAAACCAGTCCCCAGAGGAATTCACCAAATTACAGGTAGTCTGAACAGATAAGATGCCCATTACGAGCCATAAACATTTCACAATATAATTGAACGTAAAGCACCAAGTAATTGCTTGTCAAGTATTGCTAGAATGTAGTAGGACAGACAAAAGAAATTTTAGAGGCACTTGTCCTTGGGAAACCAGAATCTCTGCTCTGATAGCAATCTTTTATAAACATGTGTGAACTTCTGAGGGACTTACTTGTATTCTCTTTGCATTAAGAGCTTCTTTAAAGGCAAGTAATCCACTTGTATAACAAAAATGTTGCAGGAAGTAATGAAGTTGAATTGGGGAAAATTTTGTGAATTTTCACAAAGGAGTGCTGGTTTTAAGTTTTCAAGATTGAATTGTGGTGTTCTAATTCTGGAATTATTTGACAGATTAATATATTGGAAAATATATATAAGATATTTCTCAATTTTTTGCATTTTAAGGAAATGAGATGTACACAGATGACTTTACTAATGAAGAAAATACATCTTTGTTTAGCCTGGTCAGAATGTAATGAAACTGCAAAGTACAGTGGATTTATTCTGCTATTCAAAAGGACACTCTGTCAGGAAAAAGTTTGCACCCCTTGCCCTGATTAACAGCAGGGTTTTCAGGTTGATGGAAGATACGTGTTGGTGAAGCCTGATTTGGCAATTTTGGTTGTTCTATGCAGACAACAAGCAACACTGTCTCCCGTAAGATTCTAGTGGTGTACCTCAGGGATCAAAACTTAGTCTAGTCCTATTTGACATCTTCGTTAATGATCTGGATGATGGGACAGAGTTTGCCCTCAGCAAGTTTGCAGATGACCTCAAACTGAGAGAAGTGGCTGTAATGCCAGAGGGTGGTGCTGCCATCCAGAAGGACCTTGATGGGCTGGAGAAATGGGCTGACATGAACTTCAACTAGAAGTGCAGAGTCCTGCAACTGGGAGGAAGAGCGTCATGCATCACAATCTATGCAGCTGGAAAGCATCTTTGCAGAAAAGGACCCGGTGATCCCAGTGGATGCTGAGTTGAACGTGAACGAGCAATGTGCTGTTGTGGAAAAGAATGCAAATGGTGTCCTCAGCTGCATTGGGACAAATATTGTCAGCAAGTTGAAGGAGATGGTCCTTCCCCTCTGCACAGCACTGCTGAGGCCACATCTGGAGGACTGTGTCCAGTTCTAGGGGTCTCCCCAGTACAAGAGAGACATGGACATACCGGATAGAGTTCAGTGAAGGGCCACAGGGATGATGAGGGAACTTGGAGCACCTCACATTGTCCTGGTTTGAGGAAAGGCTGACAGAGCTCGGACTGTTCAGCCCAAAGAGGAGGATCTTAACAATGCGTATAAATACCTGAAGGGAGGGTGCAAAGAAGATGGAACCATCCATAGTGCTCAGTGACAGAGGCAATAGGCACAGACTAAATCACAGGAGGTTCTCTGTGAATGCCAGCAGACACTTTTTCACTGTGAGGGCAACTGTCTCAGGTTGCCTGGAGAGGTTGTGGAATCTCCATCCTTGGAAATATTCAAAAGTCATCTGAACGCAGTCCTGGGCAATTGACTCTCTATCCCTGCTTGAGCAGGGAGCTTGGGCCTTCCAGAGGTTCCTTCCAACACCAGCCATTCTGTGATTCTGTGAAATCTGTTTGTAAGTCTGGATGAAGTCCTTTGCACCTAAACTGGTGGAGCAACATCAAAAACCACAACTCTTGAAGGCAGGCAGGAAGTGTGAAATACGCAAAATTGTGGAAGAAAAGCCATTCAAGTTTGGTTAAAATGAGAGAACGAATGAATGTGCTAGAGGAGGCAGAGAACATTTTTTTTCTGAAGATGAATCCAGATGATATTATGAGTAGTCAAGTAGTTGGAAAGCATAGTCAAAATCCTCATGGGAAATTACAGGCAGAGATAATTAAGATGCAGATGAAAGTCAAAGCTGTTGTATATGAGGGTAACTTCAAGAGAAGCAGAATTCAAGAACAAAAATTGTCACTAAGCTGAAGAGAAGAAACTGTTTATGTGGCACAAGCCGTGACCCTTGGAAAGAAGTTGTAGAAGAAGCTGCAGAGCATAATTTCGTTGAAAAGTATAGAAATTTGTAGCACTGCTTACAACAAAGTAATAAAAAAAGGCTAAACGTAGTCAGTGAAATAGCTGACTTCTGGAGGAAATTGTATCGTAGAGGTAGCAGTGCCCTAATTACCAAGTGCATTCATCCACATGTTAAATGAGAAAATAGCAAGTAATGATTTCATCAAGGCAAGACAGGCAGAACTGTGAAGAAGCCTGCAGCAGTAGATCATCACTACCTAGGATAGGTGTGGACATGTACCTGTAGATGTGTAGGAGAGCCAATCTCAGAAATGTTGACCAAGCTGAGAATGACACTGGCTTTTGTGAAGCTGAGCAAACGTGTGGGGGATCTGGCATTCACAGTCAGCAGAAGACAGCAGTCAGTTCCACAGAAGTAGTTTCCAGAGAAAATAATGGCCAGCAGCAGAGGACATGACTGGAAGTATGGTGAGCTCCTGAAGTTAATGTCTTGAGTTGTCCTGGAGAGGGGGCCAAGCATAAGGACCTTCAAGAAGTGTTGGAGTAGTTGAGAAAGCCCATTGAAGAAGAAAGCCATCATCTGAGTAAGATGGAAAAAAGAAAGACAGGGTTCTTCCACCCAGGGAAGAGACAGCTCTAAAACCTTTAACCTGAAAAGAGTTAGCGGAAGTGGAGTTTCACAGAAAATCTGAATCAAGGTCATTGTGTCAGAGACGCAACAGAGAATTATGTCAGTGGAAAGAGAGGTGAGAAGGAGACTCAGATAGGCTTGGTTGTTTCCAACTACAAAATACTAAAGCCAAAGCTATGTTTGTAATTTCTAGCTACCATGATGGAGACCTTTCTTGAGGAATGACCTTATCTTTAAAGGGTGCACATGTGAAGATATTCCAAAAGGCTGGTTTGATGATACAGTGAGGCAGCTTCCTGATGCTCTGCTATTGGAAAAAGGAGTGTTGATTGCATCCCAGAGAGCTTAGTTTACAAGGGATACAAGCAGGCCTTTATGTTAGGATTATCGTAAGGAAAAGGAATCCTATTCCTTATCCTTTCCCTTCCCTTAACTTTGATTTGTCCCAATGAAATATTTTGTAAGCCTGGTAATACACAAATATCTTGCTCCTCAGTTCAGCAGAATTCTGGGAGCTACAATCAAGCTGTATTATCTGCTGCTGCACAGAAGTGATAATGTTAAAGGCCTGGTTAATTAATAAACGGTGCTGCTGTGGAGGGATTTGTATTTATTGTAGGGAATGGATACTCCAAATGTGGTTCCTTGAAATGAGGTTTCTTAAAGTATGCAGAGGACTAAGTGACTAAGAAAGGCTGCAGTTTGAGAGTACCTGTCACTTCTTGTTCTGGTAATGTCGTGAGTTAGGCTTATACTTGATGACCTAAATGGGAGCAATACTGAATAAAGCGTATGAAATGGAAGAACATTTGATGTTACGATTACAGGCATGGATTGCTTTACTGTACAAAGTGAGCTGTTAGCATAAGTTATGTTTATTGGTGCCTAAGATAAATGTTTTCTCATGTGTGTCATCTTAGCAATTCTACTTCTGCCCACAAGTTGATCACAGATGTTAAAGTAGGAATTGCTGTTTTTCTATGAAATGCCATCAAAATTCTACATGTTTCATTTGAATTTCATTGCATTTTCAGCATTCTTACTGCTTCTAGAATAATGCCCTCAATGGTTTCTTCGTACTTAGTAGTCATTTTACTAATTAGGGAACCCAGATCCTGCATTCCATTTGTGAGAGAAGTCGGTGTGTCATAAGGTGGCTTGAATAGTGGCAATACTCAAGTTATAGAGGTTATTAAAATGCAAGTTATAAAAATGTAAACCAGGACTTGTTTATTGAGAAATATATACTGGAGTATATATATTTTGTTCTTGTTTGAAGGAAATCGGAAGTCTTTTGAAGCAGTGTTTCAAATCAGGAATAGTTAAGGATAAAATTTGCCCTGCTTTAAATACTTTCTCTAGAAGAAACAAGTCCAGCCTGGAGGTTAACAGATTAATTAGAATATTGTCGTTTTAATACGTACTACTTATGCATCCAATTATACCTTGTCATTATGTCTTATGGCTGCCATAAAGTCATTCTGTTGATTAACCGGATTCAAATTAGTCTTTGACACAATGTTATTATGTTTTATTAAAGGTCCTAACTGGAGCTGGAGTTTCATTGGGTTAATTGTGGTAACAGTTCCAGAATTGTGGTCACTGGCTATGTGTTAAAATTGTCCTGCCTCAGCCAGCTTTCTGCTCGGTTCCCTCCAAATGCAGAAGTGAGTTGTGGTTGTGATTATCCTGGCCAGGGAGATGACTGTGTTTACTGGCTGGCAGTAGGTGTCAGTACTTAAAGGTGGAGGTTGCTTCTCCATCCTGAAGGTCCTGAGCTGCTGCTAACAACTAAAATGAGCCGCCACCTGTGTGAGATGGGAGAGGGACATGCCTTGTCTAAAACCAGATGAGCGTAAAGTACCACTTGAAGCAAATGTGTGCAATTTTTTTTCTGTCTGTATATACTATTTTTATACAGCCTCGTTTTTATTTTAATTGCTCTTTCTGCAACTTTGATGCATAATTGTGATAATAATTGAAACTTGTTTCAAAGGCTTGAAGGACTTAAGCTTGTTTATATGACTAGAAAACATATGAAGACATTGAATTTTACATATATCTATCTATCTTAGGAAGAACATGGGCCTGTTGGAGTGGGTCCAGAGGAGGGCCACAAAAATGATGAGAGAGCTGGAGCACCTCTTGTAGGACGACAGAAAGTTGGGTTGTTAAGCCTGGAGAAGAGAAGGCTCCACAGCCTTCCAATTGTTGCACCCTTCCAGTGCTTAAAGGGTGCCTATATGAAAGATGGGGACAAACTTTTTAGCAGAGTCTGTAGCAATAGGATGAGAAGTAACAGATTTAGCCAGATATAAGGAAGAAATTTTTTGCAATGGCAGTGGTAAGACACTGACACGGGTTGCTCAGAGAGGTGGTAGGTACCCCATCCCTGGAAACATTCAACCTGATGGGGCTCTTGAGCAACCTGATCTAGTTGAAGAGGTCCCTGTTCATTGCAGGGAGGTTGGACCTTCAGAAGTCCCTTCCAACCCAAACTACTCTATGATACATATATATATATATATATATGAAAAATATATATGTATATATATATATATATGAAAAATATATATGTATATTTTAACTTCATAAAATATAAAACAAATGTTCTATATTGAGCTAAAAATTCATGTGGAGCTTGATAAATATGCAAATAGATGAGACATGCCCTAACGTGATACTATTTTAAATGAGAGCATAGCATTTTCATAGTGACCTTTGAATATTATTTTCTAATTAATGATTCTTCAAATCTGTTGTGAATAGGCATGAATCACATACTAACCAAAGGAGTAAGTTTTCTGTCCTCTTATTTTGCCTACGTAGCTGTTTTGAAGGAAATAATTTCTCCTTTTACTATGGCTGTTCACGTGCTGTCAGTATTTCTTTCCTATATGTTCCCTATTTTTAATAACTGAAACTCAAATAGAAACATCTTTTTGATGTATGTACCCAAGATGGAAAATCTTGCTGGGCACTAGGCATTTTATTACTTTGCTTGGGATACTTTTCAAGATAGTTTCTGACCATGAGACTATTGTACTGAAATACACAGAAGTTTAGTCACAAGTGTATCTCCTGTCTCCAAATAATAAGACGTAGACTTAAAAGATTTTAAACTTGATGGTTTTGGGCAGCTGTTATTTTTAAGTTTCTTGTGATATTTATGTTTGTAATCGCCAGGACAGAAATTTGAAAGCTTTTTAATACTGGAAACACTCTTTGTTTCTCAGGTTGTTTTTTTTCTAATACAACTAGTACTATTAGAAATGCCTTGCTATTAAAATGTTGGTTTTAAATTGCTGGTGCAAATAATAGTAGCTCTTGAATTGTTAGCATTATTTCTGCTTGCTCTCAAGAAATGTTAATCTTTCCAATCTTATTATTGTACTATTGGAAAATAGGTAGTTTCACGTGATGAACATTCATTATTGTTTTTACTGGCGTTTATTCAAGCAGATGGTTTTACTAATTTGATGTAGGGATCTAATGTGTAATTAATTATATGTTAAGTAGTAGTGATGTCCATGAGAGTAGGGGAAAGAGCTCAGAGTTTAGGTGGAAGTGGGGATGAGCAGGCCCTGGGGAACAGGGCAGTGTGAAGGGTAGGGTGGGAGTTTGGGACTGTTTGGATGCGAGATGCAGGAGTACCTGGAAGGGGATAGGAGTCAGAGAGAGGACAAGCCAACCTGCTGCTTTTCTAACGAGACTTTCTGTCTTGTTAGACAGGCCCTGGGGTTGGACCTATCATTCCAAGGTCCTGAATTCCCTTTGATTCATAAATAGCTATCAGATGTGGTCAAAATATCTTCCTCCTCTGTAGCGAGTGATCCAAACCAGAGGTGACAACTTTTAATAGCTGTTAGTTAAACATAGATAGTAGATATCAGTCCTCCTCATCGTTTTGTGGATTGATGGTGGATGTCACGAGCAACATGTAGGTTTTTTCTGTCTCTTTTGTAAAGCTTGAGCAATTTATCAGACAGCCATTGTGTATCAGAGAGAAAGATTAAGCTATCAGTTGTAGCTTATGAAAGTCAGTGAAGTTATGAAGTTATGAAATGTCAGCATTACCTGCAGTTGTTTTACCATGTTAGTTCATTTCTTTGAATGTGTTGGTGGATACATATTATGATTCAGTTTTCAATTACCTATTCTTTTATTTAGACTCCTTGGAGTTCTCTTCTGTTCAGTGCCTGTATGGGGTCTGTGGATGAAAGAGAGTTGCCTGAAAAAACTCTTCTATTACTTGTTTCTGAATTCAATAAGTATGCAGTGAAGGGCATGAAGGAAAGTGAAGCCATGTTTTTGGGCAACTGAATGTTGCTATGGAGGATGGGGGGTTTTTTTACTGAGTTTTTCTCCATAACCAGGATGTATTTCTCATCTCAATGGTAGTAACCATTTGACTAACTTTGGGACTGTAAAGATGAATTAATTTTCATTAAATGCTCAGATACTGTAATTCTACACAGCTAGCCAGCCTTTCCTGGTCTTAAAGCATTTGCTTTTGTCACTCTAATCTTGATGATCTTCTAGGGATCTGATTTCACAAGCTAGTTCACATCTTCAGAGTTTGATCATGAGTAATATTTGGCCCCATATATTGGTATATATTTGGCTAAGCTTGAGGGATTCCTTGATGGACAGCATAGCTAACTTCAAACTTGAGGTTCTAGGTGTTTAGCAGTAAGAATATGGGGTTCTTTAGTTGTGTTTCTTTTTCAGTTGTGTCAGCTCATAGTGATTCAGTTGGTTCCTCATCTTAGAAATCACCTGTTTGGAACTTCAGAACAATTGTAATGGTGCAGATTGTGCCCAGAGGATGTATAACACGATTCCTATTAATGGGAGGTTTCAATAATTGAGTTCAGTGTTGCTGATGATACCATTAGAGATGTTAGATCTAACTTGCCCTGTTGAGCTTGACTTTTAAGTGTTCTAAAAAAATTCTGTGATGTACTTATATGCTGCAGTGATTATTAAGACTGAGAATCACAGGCATTTAATTGAATCTGAAACATGGTAGTGTGACTCCCTTGGGTAGGCGTGAAAGCTAGAAGAAAGTCAGATAGTACATGAGTGAAGCTTCTTATTGTCAATTAACTCCAGAATCGCTTGAGAAATTTAGACAGTTAATCAGCAAACTTAATATATCCTCATCAGTACTGCAAATACCACTGCAGTCTGAAAAATCGAGTTTTCAATCCCACCACTAATCCAAGATTTTGTAGGTTAATATTGGTAACCTCTCTTATATTGCCTGTCTAACGTGGTACTCCAGTGGGTTCAAGTGGGTATAATGGAATGGATTGTTGTATTCAAGAGTAAAGATATTCCTTTGGTTGTGAAAGCAACAAAAACTTATCTTTTCTCTTTACTGTAACTCTGTGCTGTTAACTTTTTATCTTGAATATCAGCAGAGGTGAGTTTGAATACACATGGGGAGCAAGTTTATTGAGTAAAAGTTGCTACTGCTAAACAAATTAAGCTTAAGGCTGCATTTTAAAGCCCTTATATTACCAGCATGAGACAGATGCCCCTAAAATGCCTTAAAGAAGGTGTATGAACTGTAGAGGAGGTTTTAGAAAGGGGGTAAAATGTCTCTTAAAATGTCCTTTATACTTCCAGGTGGTTGCAGAGGGTGTTTTTTTGGGTTCACTGTCCAATGTGATGAGGGTTAATTTTCCAAATTATTTTTACAAGTGTTCTTTAACTACAATTCCATCGTACTGTACTGTGGCACTTGTGGGTAACTTCTGTCAGTATAGATTTAGCTACTGTTCTTGTGAAATTGAATTTTTTCCTTCATAATTTTCCTTAATAGTGAAAGATGGCTTATTATTTTTTAAATAATAGTGTGGACAGCACTGGTTTTAGTGGAGCATGTTAGATTATATCAAATATTATTTTACATAATATTCTGGTGATAAGGACAACTTTCTATTTGATTTTTTCACAAATTGAAAGTATTTTAATTTTTTCACTTAAAATAGAATTTTCAAAAGCTATTTCTCTCACTCCTCAATATGTGTAATTCTGCTTGAGGAAAGTCTACTGCTTTCTTCACTCATTGCTTGGGATAAGTAGGGAGGTGAAACCTTGAAAATACTTAAAATAAAATTGAAGACACAGATTTTCCATTTCTGTGAGCCAATAGTAGTCTAAGTTGAAAATAAGAGGCTTATTTTTGAGGATTTTTGATCAGCTGAAAAATTTTGGAACAACTCTAATCATGACAATCACATAATTGACGGAAGGCTGCTTACCAATTTGTGTTCATTTTTGGGTGGTTATTAGCAAGCTAATGACTCTGGATGCTGTTTTGAAATTTCCTGTCACTTTTGTCATTGTCGCTGGGAGCAGTGGGTGTCATTCCAGGGGATCAGCCTGGCATTTTATATCACATTTCTCAAAGGTAGTGATGAGGAACACAGCGTATCCAGACCAGTGATGCCCAATCTTCTACCTGGAAATGGTGGAAGTTACCTGAGTAGTAACTGTAGAATATGCTCATTCCCATGCTTTGCTGAAGGTGGCACCAGTGTAGAGCCCAGGTGCTTGGTCATGGCCATGCTAAGGAATGAGATTTGGCTGCCCTTCTCCCTTGTGGTGTTACCACCAGCGCCGATAAACTGTTGTGCCTTATGCAGCTACAAGAGCCACTGCAAGTCTATGATGGTAGCACTCTGTGTTGGAGGTAGCAGGAGTTAATCTGTCACTGGAGACAGGCCTGAAGCTGTAGCAGAAGTTCTTCATTCACTTCCCCCGTTTTGCAGGGTTTTTGTCAGTGAAGGATCCCAGCAGCAAGAGAGCAAGTCAAGCTACAAGCAGAAAAGAACGAGGCAGGATCTCTCAATCACAAGGATGCCAAACCATCTGACATCAAAAAGCTGTTAAAATGTACGAGTATATGACAAACTCTAGCTCAAATAGCATGCTGGGTCTTTTAGAATATTAATCTATTTTATTATCTCCTTTTTATAAATAAAATGATCTAATAAAGTGCTTCAGGGTTCTTTGAGATGAAAGGCATTAGATAATGGCGCCTTTGGATCTTTACCTCTTGTCTGGGCCTGTTAATTCATTTATCACTGGAATGCTTTATTGCAACATCTCTTTTCTTGCCCATGTGTGGTGTGAAACCATTTGAATGTCATCCTTATTTATTTTACGTTGCCTATTGTGAGGCATCTATAGGCTGAATTAAAACATACGAAACACTAAAACCAAATCCCTACATAAAACTGCCAAATAAAATACATAGCCAGGCAAGATTAAAAAAACCAACAATCAGACACAAGGACAAGCCCAGTAGACCTCTGGTGAACCACCCACAAAGGGATTAGTCCCCAGCTACTCAAAGGAGTGGGAAAAATATGGGGAGGAGATAAAAGAGCAAAGGGAAGGGACCTGAAAGAGTAAAGGCAGCCAGAAAAGGGCAAGAAAAGAAGTGCACACTGAAATGTTAGGCAAAAATGTTTAGGGGTGGAAGTCACTCTGGTGCAATGTGGCATCCGGAGCAGGCAGAGTCCCTCTCTGACATGCAGCCTACAGGCTTTGGTTTGGTTTTGCCTGACCTTTTCAACCAGCTGCCTGTGAACAACCAGCTGCAAAGGAGATGGTGGTGCCGATATGAGTCAGAGAGCTACTCTTCTGAAACACAAGTTTGCTTTCCTTGGTTAGAATTACAGAGTCAGGGCCCTTATCCACCTATTAAACACAGAAGACCCAAGTACTGAAACGTTTTGCAGGATATGAGGTCTAGAAGTTGTAAAAAGATGCATCCTTTTGAGGTTTTGGGTTTACTGACCTTGCTGATTTCTTCTCATCTTTCCCAAGACAAGCCCTTTGTAGCCATCAGAATGCTATAGGTTGATGAAGACCAAGTACAAGAGCTTATCTAAACCATCCCCTTTTGAACAGATTATTTCTCCACAAATGGACCCTGCTTGTTTGTAATTAGCACTGTAATCCTTCCCCTGTGCCAAGTTATTGCCCCTAAAGAGGTTAAATTATTGAGGATGGGAGAAAAGTTTAACATCTATCTTGACATTTTTGGGAACATCAACTCATGCTTCTGGCTCTAAATTTTGAAACAAACACACCCTGAATATTATGCTGCTCTTTTGATACACCTTCTGGCAACCTGCGGTTGGTTTCTGCTTTGTGTAGCTGCCACCTTATGGGATTCTTACTGATGGTTGTTTTTCTACTTGGCCAATTTAGCCATTTCTCTGAATGGTACAAATAAATTAATAAAAATAATATATGTCTTTAGTTCCACTGCTGGTTTTCCTCAAGCAGCATTCCTGTAGTTTTTACTCTCACCCTGCTTGCAGTCACACTTTTTCCTTTAAAAATATTTTAATAATAGTACAATATTTTGCTCTTTCTTCCTTTATTCTTTTTGAATCTCTTTATGTGAAATCGATGCTTTTCAAAGCTGGAACTTGACTGTCCTGGAGGATAATGAGAGAGATACTGGGCAGAGTGGGTATGCAAAAAGGCATTGTAAGAACTCCCGAGTCTTGCTTGCTATGACCTTTAAGTTTTATGGTCACCTATTGCCAGGGTCCTGGTGCAGTTCCCTGTGCGGATGCTGGAGCAGCTCCCTTGTGGAATCCCCTAAGCACTGGGATCAGGAGCACATATATAATTGTCATCTAACTGGACCAGGTTTCAGTCATTACTGTCCTGTCTTAAAGGTGTAACCAAGGGCAACCTGCAGGTGATTAGGAAGATACTACAAATTCTTACCTATAGATTCTTGTATAAATTGGAGAGTCATGACTGGTTTGTGAGAGATATCCTAGGGATGTTCTGAACAGTATGGATTGAGCTTTATATAGTAGTGGGGCATTGCAAATTTCATGTTCCTCCTTATTAATGTGTGTTTGGTATTTGTATGGTAAAAATAGAATGACTTTTCATTTAAAACATATATTAATTGAAATAGCAAAGAGAATGTAAAGTAGTGATTGCTATCACATCAAGAGGAGCTCTGACTCTGCTGAAGCCCTCTTGGACACTGCAGTCGTCTTTATAAATCCAAAATTGTCATACTGGTGTGAAGCCCCATCCTCTTCATTGCAGTGTTGAATGGACCTGCAGATGGGTGCTACACCCAGATATGCAGGATGCAGGTAAAAGGAATATGATGAAAGAAATCGTCTGTTTTACCTCCTGTATGTGATCTACTATTTAGAATTTTTTGATTTCTTCACTGTTAGTATGCTGTGACACTTCCGAAAACTATTGCTGTGGTATTGGGTCTATGGGATGATAAAACACCCCAGTCTTCAGAGCTTTCTGAGAAGCTGTTGTTTGAAAATGGAATGTTTTCTTTTTTTTTTCCCCTTCATTTTATCTGTCTTTACCACACGTCTAAATTCTGCTTTTCCTGTATTCCTTTTTCATTTTGGAATGAAAATTTTCAGCCTTAGCTGCTGCTTAGCATATCTTTGTCTTGCTGATTTGTCTCCTCATCTTAATTACATCAGCTCCAAACCCTATCCAGATTTCTAAAGTGTCTCAGTCCTACTTTCTGGCAGACCTACTTGATTCTCATTGCTTAGTGATAGAGGTGATCCTTAGTGATGAGGTCTTGAGGTGTTCATTGCAACTGTGATTTGAGGCATTTGGTCTTCTATCAGCACAGATAGAAGGCTCTGTGCTGAGATTTATAGTAGAAATAGCTGTATGTGAAGCTGCCTGCGTTGTTGTACTCGGAGATATACTGCTCAGTGTTCTTAAAATGTTTCATCAGGGTTTTAACTTAATTACAATTGAACTTTTTGATGTGAAGAGAACCAAAGAGATAGTTAAAATTTCAACTATTGACTTTTTGAGAGAAGGAGTGAAAAAGAAGTACCGAGCAGACTTCACCAGAGGTAGGGGGTGAGAAAGAGAAAAGATTAATGCTGGCACTGTCAATTTTTGGAATTAACTTGTGTCACCAGTTTGAGAGAGGACAGCGTGACGTTTCACATATTAAAAGCTTTGTCCACAGTGGTTAAGAGCATCCACAGAGAATCAGATCAGATGTCCACGTGTCACGGTGTCCTGTCTCTGGCAGTGACTGTTAGCTGACACATAGGAAGGGGCTTAAGCACCAGTGAGCTTTCCAGTTCTGCACTGGAAAAAGCAGTAATATAGTGTTACCTGTTTACTTCACGCCATTCCTGATTTAATAGACCTAATATGATATCCATTTATAGTAATTTATTTTCCTGATTTGAATAGTGCTAGCGTATTGCTCACATGGAATATAATCTATCCATAATTTGAATCATCTTTTTTCCTGTTCTCAACGTATTTTCAAGTAGCCTTAGATGCATTTTGAGACTAGAAGAACAAAAATTTCACATAATAGAAATGAAAACCCATACAGTGGCATAATACTGGTTTCTGTTTTTCCTGTCTGCCATCCCCTTACAGTTTCAAATGTGATCAACACAGTAATGACAATTACCACTTGTTATAGTTAGGGCTGATGTATTTCTTTGAAAGAAGGCCTAGTGGGGGACATTTTAACTGGTGATGGATAGAGGACCTGACGTGGACTCCCAGTACAGTTCCTGATTCTTTGTTCCATGAAATATTTGTCAAAACAGTGGCGATGGATGATGATACGTAGTTTTTTTTTCAATGTGAAGGATGACTGCATTCAACATCCACACACGTAGATAAAAGATGTTGAGCAGCTTCAAAAGGCATGTCAGTCAGTCTGTCAAAATCACGTTGGCAGACCTGGAGCGTTGTACGTACAGATGGGACCTGAAAGAGAGATCTGTTTGCTCATGGGAGAAAAGGGAGCTTGGTTTGACAAGATTACCACTGAGAGCTGCTGGCTTACTTGGCTGTGTCTGTGTCTTCACATGCCTTGCAAAAAGCTTGTTCTTAATCCTTTTTTTTGTTTTGTTTTTTCCTTCTTTTTTTCTGTAAGCCGTGCTCGTCTCTTGGAGATGTGCAGCCTTTGTTCGCTGTGTCCTTACTGGGACACCAGCTACCTTTGCGACCATGGCCCTGCTCCTGAGGTCCCCTTGAGCCACTTGGGGGGGTGAGCTGCCAGAGGGGGTTCATGTGAGGGGTGAGCAGGCAGGAGAGCTGCAGTCACCGTTGCACCTTTGCTCATGCTCTGAAGGGTCCCCAGGGGAGCTAATAAAGCTGGTAAAAACTAATCCAGCCCAATTCTGGCTGGATTTTGTGGTGAAAAGGTGTGTGCTTGTGCTCAGGAAGCCCATTCTACACACTTTGGAGACACCTTTTTAAGTTACATCAGGCCTTGAAGCTAAACAGAAGTTACTTACCTGTTGGCTAGAAAATCAGGGGCGTTTTTTTGTTATAGGTTTGGGCGATTCAGAGCAGCTGTTCATCTGACACGTTAATGGAAGTAAGTGTGTTTGAAATGCTGGGAGATTCTTCCTTCTGGCATCTGTAGCCTTTATGTATTTAAAGTTATCATATAATCGGTTATCCATATCTTATAATTTTGTCATGAGAAATAAGACAAACTTTATTTGTTTTAAAATATGTAAGCATTTACAAATGTGGTTTTGTAGGCGGTATACTCGATTTGTCTCTCTTGAGCATGTAAGAGATAAGAGATATGAGTAATTTTGCTAGGCT
>BJBW01001241.1:0-29440 GCA_004320125.1 Scolopax mira | reverse complement strand
GGCACAAACTGAAACACAGGAGGTTCCCTCTGAACATCTGGAGACACTTTTTCACTGTGAGGGTGACCGAGCACTGGCACAAGTTGCCCAGAGATTTTGTGGAGTTTCCTTCCTTGCCTTGTAAGTAATCAAGGTACTCCTGGGCAGCTGGTTCTAGGTGGCCCTGATTGAGCAGGGGCTTGGACTAGTTTACCTCCAGATGACCTTCCAACCTCAACCATTCTGTGCTTCTGCAAAAAAAAAGATCTTTTAATTATAAAAATGAATATTTTATCCCCTTTCAGATAAACTGCTCAGGCAACATAGTCATCACTTGTAAAAAAAAACATTCACCTTTAGATATTAACATGAGCTTTCCATCTAAATAGATGTTTACAACTGTTATGTTTTAAGACAGAAGGGAAGCGTAAGACAGAAGGAATTTAGGGCTCTACCTCCTCTAGCTGTAAAATGGAGGTTTTGCATAACACTGTTGATCAAACCTGTCTTGTTATGGATGATAATGTTCAGACACAACCTTGGTAGGGTCATTAGCAGCACTGAGTAGGTATTTGGTGTTTATGACTCACTGGGATGCTTACTAATAGTTTCTTGGGTGAGATCTACAGACTTTTGTCCAATAAATTATTTTTTTAAAGGCTAAGTGCAAAATTAATGAGAGATTAATTGCCGCTCAAATGGGATTATTTGGCAGGGCTTCTTGTGTAAATCCGTTGGCATCAGTGCTTGAGCTAAAATGATGATGGCGTTGGTACTAAAATGTAAAGCACTGGCATTTTAAGATGACTCACCTTAGGAAGAATTACTATTTTAAAATCAGTTCTTCAGTCTGAGCTGCAGGCTGGGGAGGATGGTATTTGCTTTTGATAAGGAATATGAAAAAAAATTGATTGAAGGTTTACTGAGGGACAGAATCGTTATGGGCATGCAAAGTTAGACAAGGTAAAGCACTTTGGAGAGGACTGTAGAGGAAAAGCCTACTTTCACAGAGACAGGGTAGGTGGCATGATCCAAGGCAGATAACAAGCTAATTGGTTGACCGTACCACACTTTCTGGAAGGTTTGGTTTCAAAAGGAGAGAAGCAACTTCTTTGAGCTTCATTCTATGAGTTGCATATGTAATTTTTGATGTAGTTTGAGCTGAATAAATATTATTATTTTTTTTAGTTCATGTTTTCATGGTGCTTTGAATGGGAAAAATGCTGCGCAAGTGCAAAGTGTTATTATAACTTTGGACAACTAGTCTTAATTTATTTACTTGCATGCATTTGTTCTCCAATTCCAGTCTTCCTGTGATTTCCCTTCATCTTCTACAGCTTGTGTTGCTTTGGATAGATGGCTTAGCTGAGAATAAAGCTATTTTCATTTTTTCTCAGAATCACTTCATGTCTCTTTGTGGTGCTGGTTTCCTTTAAGTGATGCATTATTTTTTTTTATTCTTTCCTTTTTCTGAGCGTGTCTAAACCCTCAGATTGTTTCCCAATGTCTAAATCTAAACTTTAATATTTCTTTACTTTTTTCCTGAATTGCCATATTATGCCAATATATCTTTTTATTACTTAAAAAAAAGCACGCACCTAATATGAAATACTATCTTAGTACCCTGATAGTGATGCAGCAGTAATCAAATATATTGTGTCTCATTCTCTGTATCAGAGATTTACATAACACTTGAGCCTTAATAATAAGTCGCTTAATAATGAAGCTTAATAAAATTTAGACTGCATCTTTGCTTTGATATAGAAGTTATTGGTTTTCAAGATACTGGATTTTCCTTCTCATACTGCCTCCCCACATCAACGTGACTGGATGCAAATCCATCTGCAATCCAACTGACTGTCTGTCTGTCTTGTTGCATGCTACAAGGTAAACTTGGTTTCTGTGGAGCAACTTGAGATAATACCTCTCGTAAATGGAGAAGATTCAAAAAGTAGTGAAACTAGTCAATTGGGATTAAATTGCTTCAGTCAATGGAAAAAGAGATGTATCTAGGGAATCTAACATGTTTACTTTGAGAAAAAAATGGTGATGATAATATGATCCATTAACAGAAGGTATTAACAGCGGGAACTTCACTTAAGGAGTCTGACAGCAAACATCATGTAGAGAATCTGTGAATATGTGGAATATGTGACTTGATGGGGAGTGCACAGGACACCGTCTTTGGCTGAGTGAAAGATCTGAGACGGATGAACAGAGCAGAGGAAGAAAGTGGATCAAAGCAGAAGCTCTCACTATAATAATAATGAGAAAGAAAATATCCAGCGAAACCCCCTTTCTCTTTGTCCCTCCTCCCATTTGCTGCTGTTGGGAAGTAGTGTTCACGCTGGAGCAGGGAATGGCTTTTCTTTTCAGCAGATGTCTTCTAGGAATTTCCAGTAGTGAGTAAATAGATCTGCTTATGGCTAGGACTGGCTGTTTCTTTTTATAGGCATAATCTATTTTTGTTTTGACCTATTTATGATGCTTTGCTTTCTTTAGTTGACTGGAGAAAAGTAGCTCATTTTTTGTCTGAGTTGTCTTTCAGTAGTCACATTTTCCATGGCTTTGGAAGCCTCTGCAAAGTTGTTTGAAAAGTTAATTTTAGTTTTTTGTTGTTGTTCATGACTTGAAGCTGCATTAACTTCTAGTTGGGAGACCAACATGTTTGTATTTTATTGTATTGTATTTTAACACTAGAGGATTTTAATTTTCTTGGAAGATCTGTGATGGCCAGTGTTGTTCAATTCTGTCACTATTTGTAGAGCTTTGCTTTTGAACATTCTCTTCTAGGAGTCCAGTGGAAAACAAACAAATCAGTCACTCTGGTTTTTTGCAAACATTAGAGAAATTATTTGAATAATCTTAATCTGAAATAAAAATGAAAGATTGAAAGCTACAGAAATCAACAGACTTACATGATGTCCTAGAGAAAGAGTGTAGGTGTGCTCTGCAGATTATTTTATTTACTTGAAAACAATATTAATTTGATACTAGTATCTATTTCCAGCTGTTTGCATGTCAGTGCAAACAATGATGAGGAGTTCTTTTAATCTTCATCTCAGTGTCTACATTGTGATTTAGAAGAATGAAATTTTTCAAATCTGTAAGAGCCCAAGGAAACAGGGGACCAGTGAATCCTGTAGTCTGGCCACCAGTAAGTCACAAACTGTAGTACCAAGCTCAGTGAGTGCAGAGTTCAGTAACTTGAATTGGTGGTGGTAATACAACTTGTATCAGACAAAAATCTTCTCTTGTAGTTGAAAGAAGTACGTTCCTTTTGACTCAGATTTTGCAAATTTCTATTTCATTGAGAACATGAAAATTATAAGCCCTTGCAATGTTTTTTCTTACCTCTAAGTAAGTGTCCAGGGGCAATGTTATTGATAATCTGTAAATTGCTTTGAAGTACTACTGAAATGCTAACCCTCTCACATATAGCTGGCAAGAGAAATTGTGGAGGGCTACTTGAGATGGATTAATTGGCAGGAGCTGATGGGACCCGAAGGCGCTCTGCTTGTAACTGTGTGCTAAGATAACCAGATGCTCCTCTCCCGGCATTGTCTTTCTTGTACTGTCAGAAGTCTTTTTAAGTGTCTGTCATTGTTCTAATGAAAGATTGCAGAAATTTCACAGAATCAATTATTTCAGCCTTTCCCTTTGGGGAAAGGGAAATTGAAGTAGTGTTTAATGCAATTGCTGAATTGCTACCGAAAGTGTCCCAGATCAGTCCTTTCCATGAGAAGACATTGCAACACATGCTGTCATTTTTCAGCTTGTGCATGGACTGTGGAGAGATGAAAACACAAGCACGATGTAGCTGAGTTACACCTTTTAAACACGCAGTGTGAAAATCACTTAGGTTATCCTAAATTCCTAGAAAATTCATGCATTCAGGTTAGATTACGAGAAAGAAAAAAAACTTATCTACGTAGTTGCTGTTCTTGGAAGTATGTGCTTGGGTCAGTTCATTGGTTGGTTGATTTGGTACGTTGTCTATATTTTAGAGCTCAGAACAGGTACAGAGATTGTCACCTATGGTATTTTTAGGTTTCAGGGCACTTTCTAAAGGAAGGAAATACATAATTGAATCGAAGCAATGAACTCATTTGTGAGGCAGTCAGTGAAAATCTATTTAGACTTTGCTCATCCTACTTAAACTTGATTTGTATTCTGCCTGTAGGGGAACAGTACTACTATGCATTTTAATAGTGTAAAATAAGTTATTAATTTTGGAGTGTTAACTTGACAGCATTTCTATGCAATTATTGTCTCTTATGGATTGGTCGTGGCTGTTTTTTCCTTCTTGCTCTAGCATTGGGATGGGACTTGACTTCAGAACTTGTCACCACTGGTTTGTATTCAGGCAGATGCCTGTATTCAGGCAAATGAGCTGAGTGCTGGACTGAAGAGTGCAGCTCCATAGCAGTACCAGCTCTTGCAGACAGGCAGACTCTGAGAAAGAGAACCAAATTTTGCTTTCAGAAAAACTGGAGCAACGTAAGAAAGCCACTTGGATTGAGGGCCGCTTAATACTTCTGTAAATCAGGTGAACTGTCCCCATGTCTCCTTTTGAGTTGTGCTAAACTGGCTGCTTCTGCACAGTCTGTGTGATGACAGCTGGCATGGGTAAAAGAAAGAATTGCATTGTTTTTCCTACCTTTCCTGACATACGTTGCCCAAGCAAGGCACAAGAGTTGGCTTTAGAAGAACACGAAGTTTTTCAGCTCTCCAGGAGCTCTGAGGGTGAACCACAAGATTTAGGGTCAATTCTTTACCCTACTAAAAACGTACTACTCTGATTACAGTAGAATCAGTCGTGGTTTTAGCTTTAACATAAATTATTTATGAAAAGGTACATATCCCTAATATTATTCTGTGTCATAATTGTTGTCTTTAGGTGTTTTTTTTCTTCAGGAAAATGAGCTAGTAGTAAAAGAAATGTTGCTGTATTATTATGCGGTCCTTTATTGCACACAGCAAATTAATGACAGATGGCAATTGTCGATAATTTTATTAGTACTGAAAAAGCATCTTTGGAATGAGCTTCTTTTTTGTGTCTTGATACCTTTTCTACTGAGAGTAGAGTCCAATTCCCAAATAGTTTGGTGTATTGAAGTTGAAAGCATCTGTGCTGGTAAGCTGTCTTCTCACTCATGAAGTCCTTTCATTTTATCTAAAATGGGATTCTACTAGGCTTTTGCTTGGCAGGTTGCATCTATTCTACTGTTGAAATGAGTGGGTACAAAATAATTTAAAAATTGTGAAAGAGCACTATGGCAGATGAAATACCAAGTGCATGAATGTCACGTAATTCCTGAATTAAATTTGTCTGTGTGACATGAGTTCTTTATGCACAGGCATCAGGAACAAGTCTTTAATCATGCAGCCACATAGTGGGGTTTCCTCCTTTTCATACTACAAAATATCAGGTCTGCTTGCATTTCATAGATCACAGAATTAGTTGGGTTGGAATGGACCTTAAAGATCTAGTTCCAACCCTCCTGCCATGGGCAGATACACCTCCCACTAGAGCAGGTTGCTCAAAGCCCCATCCAGCCTGGCCTTGAACACCTCCAGGAATGGGGCAGCCTCAACTTCCCATGGCAACCTGTTCCAGTGTCTCACCACCTTCACAGGAAAGAATTTCTTGATAATATCTAATGTAGATCTCCCCTCTTTCAGTGTAAATCTATTACCCCTCATCCTATCACTCTATTCCTTGATAAAGAGTCCCTCTCCATCTCTTCTGTAGGTCCCCTTCAAGGGGGGACCGGAAGGCTGCTATCAGGTCTCCCTGGAGTCTTCTCCAGGCTGAACAACCCTAACTTTCTCAGCCCTTGGCTGCGTTGAACTTCATGAGGTTTGCGTGGGCCCACCTCTCAAGCCTGTCCAGGTCCCTCTGGATATCATCCCTTCCCTCCAGCATGTCATCCATGCCACAGTGTTATTGACAAACTTGCAGAGGGTGCACTCAATGCATGTCTTCAACAAAGATGTTAAAAAGTACTGGTCCCAATACTGAATCCTGAGGAACACCACTTGTCACTATTCTGGGACCAGTCATTTTATTTATTAAAAAGAAAATTTATATTATATGACTCATCATTTACTCTGAGAGCTTCCAAAACCAGTTTGGAGTTATCATTTGTGATAGCAGTTGGTGCTCAAAAGAAAAAAAGACCTCAAAAAGGCTTGACAGGGGAAGTGCCAAGCTCGTGTTAAGCGCTAGTCACTACCAGTTGGCTATGGTATTGTAGGATTCCTGGCAAATTGTTTAAAAATTAATCTTTAAATCCCTGACTGACATGCAGTAAGGCATTTGAGAACAAGGCTTAAAAGCTGTTTAGTAGCATTGTAGTACACAAGCACAGAAATATGTGTGCAGTTCTAAAGAGCTGTGCCCATTTCACATATAAAATGGAAAGGTACTGAAAAATAAGAAAATAATTGTGTTTTCTCCTCTGTATTGTATTTAGAGAAACTGAAATATAAAAAACCAGTGCAGGCTAATGATGAAGAATCGACCTCAGTAGGTGTTAAATGGTTAGAATTGCACTGGTAACAGACAAGAGTAGCTTTTAATCCCAGAGTTGACCTTGTTTTGAAGATCCTTTCGGTGATCTCTTTCCTGGAGCCAGTAACTGAGCTGGGGCTGTGTTGCTTGGATGCTGCAACGTGGTGAGCATTGGCACAGGCTTCTACACAGGAGCAGATTAAGGAAAATAAAGAGTTGCTGTGCATCTCTCCAGTTTACATTCATATTCTGTGCGTGTGCTCTCGGCCTGCAGCACATATTAGAGAATTTGTGCTAGCTCATTGAACTTAGTTGTAGTGACTGAAGTTGTTTACTCATGCCAATTTTGGACATTAAAACCAAGATTATCTTAAAGGACAAGGTGAGATCTTCTGCTCTCACCAGATCTTCTGCATCAGGTCTAGTGTGTCGCAGCTCTAGGCAGGGTTGGCTGAGCTGTTTGAGCCTGCACAAAACTAATTGTGTAGAGGAATTAATGCCATTTCTTCCCTTTCTGAGGTTGCTGTCAGTTTTACTTATTAGGATTATTCTGTGTATGAGATATTGTTTCTTTCTCTCTTTGGGTCGTGCTTAGCAGCTTGTGGGCACTTTAGTCTCGTCCACTGTAAAGATTAATCTGCTAAACTCATCCTGTGGTTTTTATGTGTCAGTGGTTAGGTTTTAACATAGCTTGTGTTTAGTTCTGAATGCCAGTTGAAGAGGAAAGGAGAAACACAAAACCATCATATATTTTAGAGAGAAGTAGGAAAGGAACTGAAGGAAGGATGTGTGTGGAAAGCAGTTTTATAGCAGTTGGGGTCTGTCTTGCTCTGGCTCTTCAGGGTAAAAGAAATAATGAACCTTTGTTGCTGCAACCTAGAAAAATGAACTTTAAAGAGGTATGGATTAAAAATGCCACACCTTAGAGCAGCTAGCCAATAAACTTACATTTTAAGGGAGATAGTAAATCTGTTAATTCAAGCCCATGTAAGGATAGGATAGATCGGGCTCCCATCCGCTAGTGCTGTCTTAGGCACTAAGACAATCTCATCGTTTCTGAGATCTGGCAGCAAAATAGCTGGCTAAGCAGCTGAGGAGTTCTAAAATTGAAATAATAAATGTGTTAGGTATTGGTTATTTCATGGCTATGGTAAATATAAGGTTCAGAGTAAACTCCTGTTGATATAGATGCTCTCACCTGAGCATCTTTGGTGTCAGCTCAGCCAAGTAGGTTCGGTTTATAAAGGGAATGGAGAAGCTTTGCTTTCTCCAGTCTCGATCTTAATCTTCCTTTTGTGGTTAGATACTTTTCTGCTCTTTTCATTTGCAGGTAGCTTTATGTGTGGATGAAAGGTTTGGGGTTTTTTTAGTCACATTGAAAGCTTGCTCCTTTATAGCTAAGAAAACTTCTCCCCTTGTTGTGGTTGCCCACAAACTCTCAGGACCTCTGGTCTTCCTTAGCATTATCTATAAAAGCTTACAGAGAAGAACAGTCTTTTAGTAAGCAATAGATGGTGATTCAGTGCCAGCTCCAACTGATCAGTCTTTTGTAAATGACTGTTTCAGCCAGTCATTTAATCTTTTCCTGGTTTGTTTTTCCCTTTGTACAATGTGAGTAATATTAATTCCCCTTTTAGCATCTTTTGTTTATATGTAGATTTTAAACTTCAGGGACTCTTTATTACAGTGTATTTGTACAAAATCTAGCACTGTGGGATCTTCATCTTAGCCGAAGCCTCAGAGCACTATCATAAGCTCTATTCCCTAATTATCCTTACCTTGAGCTCTTGAGGTTGGTACTTAGCATAAGACCCAGCAGAATGCTGAAGGCTTTAATCAGGAAATTGTTGTCATATGAACTCACCAGAACAAAAGTTAAATTTATAAGGAAGTTAATTTTTCAACTGTATATTCCCAGTGTAAGCCCTCATTAAGATGGAATTCATGTTCAGAATGTACAGGATTCATTTGGGTGAATTTACAGAAATGTTGTAAAGATTTGGAGCAACACAACCTGCCATTAAAGGGAGAACCCCCAAACACTAAAAGTTCTGGAGTTAATATTAAATTTCATCCGTGTGGCTTTCTTCTAAGCTCAGAATTATATAGTTTAAATGCATGAACTGCTGATCTTCTGTGGTGCTCTTTAATGATCAGAAAGTTGTGACTGTGAATAATAGTATTGTGTTCCAGTTCAGATCAGGCTGATTAATTAAAAACCACAGAAATATTGTTTTCTCCTTGGTTTATAGCCAGAGAAGAAAAAAGAAAGCCTTACAGGTCAATTAGTAAAGGCTTTCCATGTGGCCTATTTTTTCCCCTTATGGAGGATAGTGGTTGTTCTGAAAGAAAGGGGCTGTCATCTTCTGAAAGCTGGATTCTATCACTGGTCCTTCAGGTGCACTGGAATCTGGTCGTCCCATTGCAGTATGGTTCTTAATGGAATTTTCTGCTACAGAGTGAAAGTCATCCATCCCTATTAATTTAGAAAGACTGGGGGAAGATGACATGGCCATTAATCCTTAAATGGATAAATAGGAAAAATTTTGGAATGATGCATGAGCTTGCAGGGAGCTTTTACAGTATGTCAGAGAGTCTTGTACTAAGATACCTTGGAACACAGGAATTATTTAAAGCAAGATTTTCAGCTTTTTAGTAGCATAGCCTGTTTTAATTTACTTTATATCTAGGTTTACATCTGAGTTCTGCATTTGTGCAAGTATTGCAGCTGCTGATGTTGGTATATATGGTATTACTCATATGGAACCGTGATTGAATCTTTGGTACACTTGGAAAGCCTTACAACATATAAAATGGTAATTGGTATTTTTGCAGTACTAGGAAGAACAGAACTTGAAATTTATACTTTTAGATAGATATAGATACTCTCTCCCCACCCGGTAATTGTGTTCTTTCAGACAAATCTTGAAACACTAAATATGGTTAACACCTGCTGAGACAAAACATGTTAGTAAATATTTCATTTCCTGATTATTAGCCCTTTCTTATAATCTACAATTCATACATTTGCAATTCAGATTTTGTCTCACTTCATTACTGGCCTCGTTTCTTACTTTCAAAAACACAGTCTCCAGCTGAGCTAAAATATCAGTTATCAGCTGTCCAGTGGATAGAAATGGTTAGGCGAGCACCTGGGAAGACCTTCAATATATCTGCTTATTTGAAAGACACAGATAATCTGCTGCAGAAATAAAAATAGCATCTGAATTTTCCAGAGGAGACAGAGAACGAAGCTGCCGGATTATAATAGTACATTTGCATACAAATGAGCAGTATCTTTCTTCCTGAATTTGATCCTTAAGATCTTTTTTATATGGGAGTGTAAGAGGTGAAAAACATTCTTAGAATTGATCCAGACAGATATACGTAGGTTAGTGCTGTATGGCTAAATTGTAATGTCCATTTTGGGGATTATCTGGAAAAAAAAAATAAATCTACATTTGTAAAGACCAAGCTGATTGCTCTGGGAGGGTGAAGCACTGCATTTACCATTAGTAAGGGTAATGGTCATATATTCCTTTAATCATATAAAGACTTTCATTTACTAGAAAATGTCAGTGGTAAAAAATAATCAAATGGCAAAAGCCTGCATTTTTGCTACTAAACTTTGCTGATTACCTGTGTATAAATGCTGCCCAAATGAATGGAAATGTTTTGGTGAAAGGATTTTTATTTTTTTTTTCCATGACTTGGATAGAGATGTTTTTTTTCTGCAGAAAATTGAAAGTTGGAAAGTAGGAACTTATTTGAAAAGAAAGCAAGGATATGAAATCAAGAAATTGAGAATTAATATTAGAATTACAGCTATCAGTCTGCCCTCAAATATTCTTCTTCCTATGTATTACAACTGTCTGATTACAGAGATACTACATTTTGTAGGTTTTGATCGTTGGATTCTTTGCTGTTCAGTTAAAGTGTGGGCTCCATAGACTTGAGTTCCAGGGCTGTGCACCTTCTATCTACAGTTTAGTTTGTAATTTTGAAATGGGTGGCACAGAAATGTACATAAGGACATCTACACACCTCGTTGTGTGGCCTTTACATTGCATTCTGTCCATATGTAAAATCAGATAGACTCGGGTTTTTTAATTTCCCAAAGTTTCTCTGCTGTCATGATTACCCATCCTGTCATGAAAGAACAGCTTTGTATTTTTCTGTAGCAAGAAAAAAAAAGAGAAAAGAAAATTGAAGAAAACCAAAACTGCTTATTTGAAAATAAAGCAAGGATATGAAATCAAGAAATTGAGAATTAATGTTAGAATTATGGCTATCAGTCTGCCCTCAAATATTCTTCTTCCTATGTATTACAACATAGATTACAGAGATACTACATTTTGTAGGTTTAGATTGTTGGATCCTTTGCCTTCCACAGGACCCATTTTTGAGTGGTACAGAATAAGAGAGAAAAGTTGCTATGTTTAGGGTTCTGAATTGCCATTGACCAGCCTGGCAACCTGCTTCAGGTGCTTTATGGCGTTGGGAGGAGAGCTTTAGTGCCTGTGTGCAGAGCAGGCAGGAGAAGGTGGCCTGCACGCTCCATCCTGCTGTCCCCGCAGCTGGGAAACGTTATTTTCTTTTAGTTTGGGGATTTCTGTCTGAAGTTATATAACTTTTAAAAGTTGAATGTGGTACTCTGAAATGGGACTTTGAGAGAGGTATTATTTGCAGTATTTTTTGGTTGCATTGAATGATACTATTTTTTCTTGTGGCACAAAATACTAAAAATATGTAATTAGGCAAATGATAGTGTAAGTGCTTTTAAGGGATTGGCATTTCCAATACTTGCGTTATTATACGTTAGCTTAAAGATACAGTCAACTTTTTTTGCTTTTAACCACTCTTAACCTGTTTGCAATAGTAAATCTCTAGAAATAATGCTTGTCGTATAGCCCTTTGTGTTTTGTGAATTGCTTTGTATTAAAAGTGGTTATTGACTGTAGGACTCAATATAAAATTGGGAAAGGTCATCTGAAAAAAATGTCTCAGAGGAAGAAAGCATGCTCTGTATATATAGTTGGTTTTTTGCCTATTGCACTTCACAGTCTGTTATCTCTTCCATTTGTATGATTTATCTCCCCACTTAATTTCATCTTTCCTTTTACCTTCTGGCAAATAGCAATATGCCTCAGCATAACAATAAGCATCAGCAAAGGTAAAACAAAACATATTTATATTCTTTACAGCCTTCCAAGTTTAGAACTGAAAATAGAAACTATTAATATCTACTGTTTGGATGGGTGGCAAGAAAACATGGTTTCGGTAAAAAGGCTGTATTTATTTCAACATTTTTCTGTATTATGTTTTTCTGTAGTATGGAAAGGTTTCTTTGAAGGAATGAAAAATAATTTAGGAATGATGCTGATAAGAAAAAGATAAGCAGGAAGATAATTAGCTCCTGGAAAACCTTTATGTATAGCTTTTATTTCAGTGAGACTTCAGAGTCTCACTAAAATATGCTGAACTATTTGTAGGATGAAATGCGTGGCACATGAAAAGCAGCACTGTGAATGCAGTTTATTTGGAGTCCATCAAGGCTTGCAATAACATTTCTAATGAACTTATCCACCTACTGCTGTTTAATAACTCTGCTGTCAGTGCATACCATTTCTCCTCCTCCTCACTACGAAGTTAGCCCTCTGGATACTGCAGCACAATTTAGTGTTTCCATTGCCACTTGGTTGGCCAAGCACTGGACGATATTGCCAGAGAGACCGTGGAGTCTTTGAGTACCCCTGCAGAGCCCAGAGCTCCCTGCTCCAGCTGACCCTGCTCTGAACAGAAGGTTGCACTAGAAGGTCTCCAGAAGCACCTTCCCACCCTGGCTGTTCTGTGGTTGCAATAGCAAAGAGGGATAGCTGTTAATAAAAAGTGCTGAAAATGCTGGGACATTCACAGACTGCGACTGAAAGGGTAGCTAGGCTTTTCTGAGGGCAGCTCATGGCCATAGATGCTTTTGCAAAATGTCTCCAGAGCAACTATAGAAATCAGTGCTGCTAGTAAGTGGGGAACAAGGAGTCCAAAGCTGGCTAGGGGATGGACGTGACAAGGATGTTACTGATAATGAAAATTATCAGCTTAGGTACAGTACAAACCAAATGTAGTAGAGCAGTTGATCAAGTAAGTAAGTAGCTGCTTCAAGGTTTTGAAAATGAAGAATTGGTGCCAGGTTGTCCGTGGCTGCACTTTTCCACATACCAATCAATGGTTTCAGCCAAGTGAAAGGTGAGCAAAATAATTGGTTTAGCATTGCCTTAATGACCAAAGGTTGAGAGTATTTTATTATTATTTTTTCTTTTTCTCTTCTGGAAGTCCTGTCAGGCCAGGTGGCAGCAGAAGTGGTACCTTTCAGCTGGTACCTTATGTTCCCCTGACAGCTACCTCTAGGCAGTAGCATGAGCAGGGAAGCTGCACCTCTGCAGGGCAGCTGATGGTGGAGGTTTGCTGGTGGCAAAGGTGGTTGCATCGGTTGTATGGGAACATGAGCTGTGATAGTTCTGTTTTCAATACCATTTCTCTCCTCGCTCTCTAGGGTCATGAAATCACCAGGCAGGAACTGTGAATTTGAGGTTATATTTTCTCTTGGGCTGTTTCTTGGCCAGAGGTGTGCAGACATTTGAGTTTAGAAAGGACTTCAGGCTTTGGGGCATCTTTCAGTTACTGTATTGATGAACTCAGACATGGATAATCTGTTATTACGAGCTTGATACATCAGCTGTAGTTTAGCCCATAATTATCATCAGTACTACAAATCTCCTCCTACTGATTTTCTTGCCTGAATTGAGTTGTGATGGAACTTTGATAATGCATGTGGATATTAAAATAAAAAACTTGAGGACAAAGTATGACAAAAGAAAATATACATCCCAGATTAAATAATTGGTTAGAAAATGTTTCTAGCAAAATTCATTTTAAGAGGTAGATACATAGTTTTATAATCCTTTATATTTATATTTTCAACCATGAAATTCCAATCCCAAATGATTGAAGATATGTAGGGAGGATCATCATGACTATAAGACAAGGTGTACAGTACAGTGATGCCAATCTAGTAACTGGTTATTGCTAAAAAAGCAGGCTCCTTTTTCTCCCCCAGTTGCTTTTTCTTTTTTTTTTTTTAATTTATTTTTAATTTCTCATGGTTTCATGCCAGCTTAACCCCTGACGTAGGGATTATGTGAGTGCTAGGAGAAAAGGTTAGATAGGAACCGTTCCTTTCAGAAGCAACCCACAGTTATATTGGCCAGTGGTGTCATTCAGATCTAAGGGACAATGGACTCTAGGAGCTAAGGAATAACTAGGAACAATGTTGTTAAAAATTTCATCTTGCATCAGAAGTTTGAAAAATTCTTATTTTCTGAGATTTCTGTTAACATTTAGGTGTTTTGACTTTACAAAATTAGATTTAGAATGTAGAATACGACTATGTTAGGACATTGCTGTAGGAGTACATTGCTTGTGTGGACTGTGTACAGGCACTGCAGTTACAGGCTTGACATTGGTACGCACATGAGTTGACAACAACCCCCATGAATAATACATATGATGGGTATAAGTGGTTGATGCACTGGTGGTGTGTGACTGACATACACATGATGAGAGGAGAAGAGGTTAAGGCAGCCCCGGGTCAGAAATGTCCTTCTGCCTCTTTGGCCTCGCGATCTTCACATCAGGAATTGGGAGAGGAGAAAAAGTGCTATGGTGCCCTTTGGGTCATGTTAAAACCTTAATGTCGTGTATGTCTGAAATGAGCTTTGTCAAACTCAGTCATGTTAAAGGCTATTCTGTTGCTAGGCTTTTTCTGAGGAGGCTATTGACCTGACCCAGAGCTTGCTTTTGAATATAACATAGGAGAGAAGTGAGCAGAATATTGCTATTTTTTGTTATGTATATATTCTGAAGTACCCATGGTAAAAGATGTTTTATATTCCTCTCCTCCTAATATATTTAAGAATGTTTGTACAGATACATAATCCCATTTGTTCTCCCTTTACTTATTGATTGCATTAGAGTACTGTGCAATTGGTGTTCTTTCAAACTTTCATGAAAAGTAGAAATTGCCTGAAACATTAACAAAGCAGGATTTTCTCTGGAATATTGTCTAAATTGTATTTGACTGCAGCTTATCAGAAATAAATAATGAAGAGTTTTACACACTGAAAAGAAGAATGTCTTCTCTTTTCATATATTTTCGGTGTCTGGTGCTCATACATAGGTATATCTTTTGTAATAGTATAGAAGACCTGACAGTTCTGATATAAAAATGTGTAGGATATTTTAACAATGAAAAAAAAAATAATGGCAAATAATGTTAACCATGCCAAAATCAAACCACTTCATCTTTGTGTGTGTGAACATGAAATGTGTGATTATGTATATGCTTATAATGGGGCAGAGTGGCCATAGCCCTTTTCTTTGTGTCTCTTTATAATTCTGGAAAAAAAATCCACCCTCCACTCTAATGCCAATATTTGAATGGGGTAAAGCCTCTTTCTCCTCAGTTTACCTAAATCGGTAACTGTAGAGAATAATTGAGGTTTAAAGGGGCCTCTGGAGATTGTCTGATCCAACCTCTCTTCCTAAAGGAGCATCAGCTGGAGCAGACCAGGACGGTGTACAGTCAAGTTTTGAGCATCTCCAAGAATTGAGACCCCACAACTTCTCTGAGTCCAAATAGCACAATGTGTGGTATAAAATACTGATTATGGGTCAGGAAGTGAGATGAAGAACTAAGTTTTATGGTCCGCACTCCATGGAAGCATTTAAGCACACACTTCATTCTTACTACAGTGAACACAATTTATGTTTGGGTTTATGTGCAATACTGAGCTAGAGTCATTAGTAATGTTTTTTGTCATGTAATGGTGCTTTTGGTATTCCTTACAGATATAAAGCCTAGTATTCAGCCACAGAAATCAGATGGGCAATTGTAAATTCTGCTGTCTCATGTCACGCCCTTTTATTTCCCTACTGTTAGTGAAAAGGGCTACTGCTGTTGGGACCCAGATACAACCATGTATCCCTGTGGGCTTTGGTTAATTTTATCACTAGTGACTAGGAATATGTTTTCATTTTGACTACTCTGATAGTATGTATAACTTAGACATTTATAATGTTTGTATATGAAGAGGTGTCATTTATTTATAATGTGTGCAGTAATATTTTTTAATGCCATAAGCTTTTTTACATAAAGCCTTTGAAGGAGCGATAAGGCTGAAGCAGGCCTGTGCAATAATCTCATCATCCTTAAATTATTTTTCTGAAGCTTTGCTTCTCAAGCTGTCACGTGGGATATTTTCATCTATTTTGCTGATGGCATTCACTCTGTCCGTTTCCAGGGCTGCCATGGACAAACCTCTTTAGAGGTTTTATATGTAGCATTCCATTTATTCCTGATGAAATCAAATGGCCTCATGGCCAGGACTTCAGTTCAGTTAAAAAGACAGGTTTATTGAGAACTTCTAAACAGGCTAAAAAGGTTAACAAATGATGCTGTATTCTCCTCCAGTTACTTTTTCAATTATGGAAAAATTGCCTCTGAAATGTAAAGAATTCACCATACCTGTTTATGTAGAGGTGATTCACTTTTTTCTTGAAGATTTTACAATTAGTAAAAAAGAAAAGGTACAACCCCTGTGGCATTGAACATCAGAACTGGGATACCGGAGTAACTAACGTGTAATATTTATCAGGTTTCCCCAGTGTTCCTTCCTGAGCAGAAACAGGTGACTGGATGTTATTTTTAATTGAGATGAAAGGACAATATTTATTTTTTAAAAATTTGTTTTAAATACATATACTGAAATTCCATTGCAGTTATTGAATTTGGAGGATAAACCTGAGATTTGTTTCTGTCTCTGCAGTCAACTTCAGTATGTGATGGAGACAAAGGATTGTATCCTTTGGAGTATAGATTATGATTCCTTAGGGGGAAAGCTCTAAACTGAAAGCTCACTGAAATACTTGAACTCACAATGTTCACATAATGCCCACAGGTATAAGATAAGAGATATTTACACAAATACTGATGTGGGTAATGTACTTAATGACTATATACAGTGCTTTGCCGTGAGAAGACTTAAGATTGCCCCTAGGTCATTAGCTGGAAGAGGTGTTGAAGGTACCTCAGTTCCTGGACAGGGTGATTCAGGTGAAATTCAAACCAGTGTAATTAGTGTGTGAAAAGTCATCATCTATTCACCTCATTAACTGTGCTTTTATCTTGAGATGGAAGGGTCTAAATTTGTCTCTTGTAACTATAATATTGATTGTAACATGAGTGAATTGTCTGCTTGAAGAGTTTGTTGTTCTAATTGGCTTCCATTATAATTGAAGTCTTTATAGAGTTCAATTAGTTCTGTAATATGGCTGCATAGTTTAATAATAATAATAAAAAAACTTCTCAAACTTAGCATTTTTACAGTTCTGCAAATGTTGTCTTCTATCTTGTGTGTTTATTGTCTGTCACTCTTCCACTTCACACCTGCCTGGTTGCCTTTAAGCTGATTTCCCATACGTGAAGGCTTTGTCCGTGGACTCATTTCATTATACATTTTCTCAAGGTCACCAGTGCTTTCCACCTGCTCCTTTACTCTTTTCATCTCTCTCCAATTTTTAGTACTTGGCCAATTAAATAATCTCAAAGAGACAGTTGATCAAGACAGTTGACTGAGACTTGCAACCAAACTTGGGAGAGCACCTTCCATGAATGTGTGCCGGATTGTAATGAGCCTGCCAAAAAAAAATGACTTCTGCATTTTTACTATTCAAGTGGTAGTTATTATTTGAAATTGGCCTTCTTCAAATGCTAAGAAAAAATATAATTTTTAAAGGTGCTTGAATTTGCAAGATCTGGATGCTGAAGGTAGCTTTTCATTGACACAATGGAGTCTTTCACCAGTTGTTGGAAGAAAGGAGTATGTAGCAAACTGGTCTTTATTAGTTGCCAGGGGAAATTGACCTTTTTTTAGTGAGGTGACACCAGTATTTACAGAAAGAAAGCTTCTTGGAGAAGCAGAAACTTTATTTGCTTTTAATGTCAGTAAGATTTACCTTTTAAATTTTGTACAGTTCTGCACTAACTTAGGTTTGAACGCAAGCTTCCTAGCCTTTAACAACCGAAGTCAGGAGTGGCCTTGTTTTCCAGAAGGAAACAAAAAAAGGAGAATGGAGAGTAAAGAAGGGAGGATTGTAGAGCCCATCTTTCAACTGCAGGACACTGCTCCTCTACTAGTCCTTAAGTCTCAAACCTCACTTACTTTTCCAGTGGTATTTCCAGTAGTTAATGGTCAGGATGTAATTTAAAAACAGAAAGAGACAAACTGGAGAGGGCAAAGCCTGCCCTTTACCTGGACATAAGCTCACTTTGTTCATCACTTTCCTAGTCAATATGAGCTTTAGTTCTCTCTTGTATATTGTTCTTCTTTGCTTACCAGCTTGGAAAGCCACATATCAATAGGAACAGCATGCTCTGTCATGTATGGAGAAGATATGGAAAAGCACACCCACATTGTGGGTAGAGATGGGGCTGGAACCTAAGGGTGATTACTTCTGAGTAATGGAGTACAGTATTTTAGTCAAAACAAAAGGAGGTTTTATTGTTGTTTTAAACTTCCTGAAAGTGTGTTTCTAAGCAGGTAATTCCAGAGAGCTTTATGACTTGGGATTTGGGCTCCTGGGCCATGTTCAGCAGAGACCTCCTGTGTCCCCATCCTGATGTGCGGTTCTCGCCCCATCGGTCACTTGGCTGGAGCTTGGTGGAGGGACTGCCATCCGTCTGGTCTGTTTGTCAGCTCTGAGTGCAGCTGTTATTTTAGAGCTTTCAGATAGGTACAGAAAACAAAAAGAAATTTTCTAGTTAATCATATGGTGCTGAAAAACAAGTGAACCACTGAAATCATTGCAGGAAACAAAATGCACAGGGAGGAGAGGCAGGAGTGCAGAAGCAGGAGAGACATAAAGACAAAATTTATCTCTGACAAAAGAGAGACATTAAGTAGATGAACAAAGCTGAGGAAAATACGCATCCGAGAAACTAGGATTTTAAATTAATATCAGTTTATATTGTAATGTCAGGGTTATACTTTATGGCTGGAACGAGAATTCTGTCATAAATCTAGACTAATGTGTTTGGTCTGTAAGTAATGGACTGAGGAATGACAGGAATGACTCCTCCTCTGAATTTATATGCTGTTATTGTTGATACTAGTGTATGTTGCCTGTTATACTCTTTGGAAATGCAGATGTTTTCCCAAGTATTTTAAATGGCATGGGACTTCTATAATCATGGTACCAGTGAGGAGGTTTGCAGTGGCTCATGCTGCGAACCACCTTCCTGGGATACCATGGAAAACATGTTGAGATGCTGTCTGCTACCTCCCTTCTTAAGCCTTCCTTAAAATTGCCTTGAAATTCTCCTTAAGTCAGGTTAAGAAAAAAGCAAATGTGTTTTTTTATTTAGAATATTCATGTTATACAATACAGCTCAAAATACATGAGTGATATAAAAGAAAGAAAACTACACAATTATCTGCCTCTTAGGTTAAATCAGGGTATTTCTCCGAGCCTGTATGGAGTTGCTCACAGGCTGTTAGAAGTTGATGTCCCCATGGCTGTGGAGCTATTTCATGAGAAGGTCGCTGGTCTTGGATTGCCGCAGTGGAAGAGGGTAAAGGGAAAATATAAGCTGTTACACCCCGACTGGTTTTTTTGCTGTTTGCTTGTGTTTCATTTGTAGTTAAATCTCCTTTTCCCTCATTTCTATGCTTGTGTAAGAATTACTGATCCATAGCTTGTTCAGTTTTAGATGCCTTCTGGTCTGTTAAATTGTCTCTTGTTAAATCCCTTTGTCTAGATTTCTTGAGAGGCAGTAGGCGGCCTTTTTTGGTAGATGATTTCCTATACTTGATTAAACTGTTACTAAAATATTTGTTTTTTTAAGAGGAAAACTGTGCTTCTCACCTGGTAAGGAAACACAAAAATCTCAGGTTAAAGCCATTTCCTACTCTGGACCTTGCAAGCATTCAGTTCAGCAGCTTCATACAGATGCATAAACCAAGATAACGTTCATGCATTAGCGGCCCTTGACTCTCTATAGACCACTTCAGGGTAAAAAAGGGGTTGGGATGACCATCCATAAATTTTTCTTTCTTTAAAGAAAGAAAGTTTACCCTTTCTTCCTGTTTCCTTTTTACTTATTTTCCTGAAAGTCATAGATCTGAGCCCATTGCTTTTCATGTGATGGCAATGAAAAGCTGTGATCCCAGTCGTAGGCTTAGTTTCTCGGTCCGTGATGTTGAAGCTTTTCTGATATAATGATGAATCATTAACATATGGCCAGAGCAGCGGGTGATACACTCATATACAAAGCTTTTTTAATGAAGGATATTAGGTTTTATCTGTTAGAACTCCACAGTTGGTTTCCAGGGACCTCATAAGAGGCATTACCTGAAAAATCCGGTGTCTTTGTACAGCTGCGTGATTGAATTCAGTAGGTTTGCCCTTTGCACTTTGAAGGGAATAATTCTCTTATTACTACTTTTAATCTTGTACAAATCTTTTGATTTGCCATTGCCTTAACTTTTGTAAAGTAGAGCTAATTATAACTCCTTCTTCACAAGGAACCGTTATAATAATTGGGGAGGAAAAAAAAATAGAATACAAAGTGTATTGCCACCCTGAGCTGTAAATACACTCTGGAAATGTGAAGTGTGTCACGCATGGATTTGCAAGGGGTAAGATTAGCCTTTGATGGGACTGTTCAGTGAAACTGCAGTGGGGAGAGGTCTTTAAATCTGAGATAGTGAAATTTTAAAATAGACTTTTAAAATAGAATAGAATAGTGTTTGTAGGAACCATCCTGACTGGAACGTCATAATATCAGATTTATTTTAACACCTATTTACTCTCTGTAGCAACTTTTAGAAAAGCCCCATCTCTGGTGTTAGCTGTTTGGATGACTGCATTGCTTGGTGGTGTTTTGATGTGTTCCCCATCTTTGCCTTGTCACTTGGTGCTTTCTTGAAAGAAGATACCTGCACGCCTTCTCGTTATGTGCCTTTGCCGAATGAGTCTCTGCTTTTTTGCTCAAAACCACCGTGGTGGGTGAGTGGGTGGCAGTGAGGGAAAGCAGCTGCTGGCTTGCTGTTCCCTTGGGAGCTATTATATGTTTCTAACAGTGATGCTGGAAGTCAAGCAGGACTTCTTCAGGTCAGCAAGTTTTCTCCGCTGTGAACTTGATTGCGGGTTGTCCTACAGTAACCCCAGTCTTATTAAACAGGGCAGTGTTGCTGAGCGCGTATTTCTGGTATCAGGAAAAATCCATCTCCTCACTTTGAATGATTGCTAGATTTGTTTGTTTATTTTTTAGGCACACTGTTGAATGACTGTCTGCCTGCCAATGCCTCAATAAATAGCTCAGCAAAAAAGCATCCATGTGTTTATTTGCTTAGTTTTGGAAAGGAAGAATCCAGCATTGTTTTTATTTACATGGCGTAAAACCCAAGCCCCTCTACTACTGTGTCTTTATGCATACTTCTTTCTGACAGCAAAACACAGACTGTAGTGCAACAGCAGGAAGACCCTTCTGAAATAATATTTTTAGAAGTAATTCACTTGCACCGAACTGGTAAATTGAGATTTCTTTACATTATTTGGCATAGCTTTTATTTTTGATTTACAACCAGCGAATTCTGGAAGTTACTTAATACTTACTCTAGCAAAAGGCGAAGAATAGATCGACAGCTTAATAATGTCCTCCTTTAATTACTTTTTGCTCTCTTTTTATATTTAATTTTACATTAAATGAAGTGTTCCTTAGAGTAATTCAGATGTTGATTAGCTAAATGGTTATTCACGATGGAAAACAGTTAAATTGAAGTGAAAGCAAACATCTTCACATATGTGTGCACAAATCCAAGCAATATTTTTTTTTGTGAAGTTTGTTTATTTTTAGATGATTTACAGTAGGAATATGGCAGTGTTCACCAGTTGAGGATACATCTCTGATATGCTTCTGTTACTGAAACTGCACTTGCTGATTGGACATTTCCCTTGGACTAATAGAAATTATAACTAAACCATACATCTTGAAAATCTGTGATTTCATTGTTTTCAAATTATCTAAAGTAATTGGCCAAGCGGGCCTTGCACACACAGGTCATGCTATGGATTTAGTGTAGGTAATCACAGAAATACTGTTTACTAAATGTTTTCTCTCCAATTCTAATGGTTGTCATCAGCTGAAATTATTTTGTCTGAAAATAAAGCATATAGAGTAAATCGACCAGGTGCTTAGATGTATGCGACAGTCCATAAGTGACAGCTGGGACTGCTCACAAGGTAGTTTTTGTCATGCGGGTATTTACCAAGTTCTCACTTAGGAACAAAATTTTCTTGAACTATTTTGGTATACAGTATTTTTATATTGTCTGCTTACTAGAGAGGGAAGCAGGTTTCAAAGCCTCTGATTTCTTGGTGCTCAGCAGGAGCACAGTCTAGAAAAAGAACTTGTTGGATACAGTAGATGATGTAACTGCATCAAATACTTAACCTGCATTGGGATCATTAAATTGATTTTTCAAAAAGCATGTCTTTCTCTCCACCAAACTTTTGCTAGCAAAGAAAGGTCCTTGCTTCTTTTTTCTCCTCTTCTTCTTTTCAAGATCTGGTTGTTAAACTATCTGGAAGGGAAAGCTAAATAATTTTAACTTCAGAAAGTTTTACTGTTAGTTTTAAAATTAATAGGTCTAAAGACAAAGCATTGGACAGTAATAGTGTGTAAATCAGATGCTGGTACTGCTATGGAAACTTCACTGAATGTAATCCAGAGAGGTCTGTTTTGGCACAGGTGTGTTTAGCTTGGAAAAATTCCTATTGCGAGCTACTGTGGGGAGGATGTATTTCAGGAGCACAGCATACACGGAGTTGTTAGGTAGGGTATGAATCACAAAAGAGAGGGCACAGCAGACATATCCTCTGCTGCTCCTCGGAGTAAGTATGGGTAGGCTTCACAGGTTAGATTTTGTTGGGAGAGGAATTATATCTTAATGTCCTGGGTAAAGCAGCAAGGTAAAAGCCCTGCCTGTTACTGAGGTTTTCTGACACCTCTGCTTAGGAGGCTGTATTTTACAGCACCTATGAGTTTGTCAGCTGGAACCACTTGGGCTGAAATTTATATAAGTTGTTGATATATCTCAGGATGATAGCTTTGTGGTTTTTTTTTTTTTTCTTCTTTGAATACGTCTCTTATCTCTATATTGTGGAAGAGGGATTTCTGTCTCTATTTCCCAAGTCTGTTATTTGAACAATTTATAACTCCTTGAATTCCGAGAGAGACATTTTAAGTTTTTGCAGTTAGATCTTTGAAGATTTCTTTCTTATTGAGTATCTTCCCATCTCTCCTTGAGCTGGTCCAACTACATGTTAATCTGTCCTACAGTGTGGCCCAGTGTGATGCTGCCTGATGCGATGGGGATGAGCTTGGATTGTTTCTGCTTTGGTTCCTTCTGTATTGAGCATGGAAATAGGAAAAACAGGGAGCACAGGCAAGACAAAAGTGATGTGGGCAAAGTGAAAGCAGAAATGGATGGGAGGGGAGAGCAGAGGAGGGATTTGTTGAGGAAGAGCTGTGATGAGAGAAGTGAATTTGTCTGGGAAAAGAGAATGGAAGAAGAGGCAAAATACATCTGAAGGGGAGTCTGAAATGGAAAACTCATTGAGGAGGCTGGGAGTGAGAACTGGCAACAGGGAAAATCAAAGAAATGTTTGAGGGATTGTTCTTCACAAGGACGTGGGGAAGAGGATGAATAGAGACTAGAGCAAGGTTGGAGAAGGATCTGGTGGTGGGGAAGAAATAGGATGGGGCCAAGGACACGTTGGATAGAAAGGAAGTTTAACCACAGTGTGAAAAAGCAGAAGATATTAGTACTAAACCCCACGGCCTGCTGTAGCTATGATAAGCCCTGCATTCATGAGTCTCTTGTCAGCAAACACCTGCAAAGCCCACCAGTGAAATATCCCAGCACTGGGCAGAGGTGGGGTCTGGGGGGACAGCAGGCTGCTGATGTTACGGGGTGCTCTGTTAGCTCATGTGGCAGAGAAATGGGAGATCAACATGCAAGTGCCCTTAAGATAGAAAAATCAGGTGTTCAGGGTTATAAAGATTTTGACTCCGTGTAAGTTACAAGAATCTGAAAGTACCAAAGCAGAATTATCACCATGTTACCCAATTGGTGCCATTTAAATGTAAATGTTTGCTCTCTGTTGCTGGTCGGCAGTGTCAGATCTTCCTTATTCTCCCTGTACAGTTCATGCAGGAACCCACCTCTTCTGTGGAGACACTAGTGGTTTGGGACTCCAGATGCACAGGTTTTAATCCCAAGCCTGGCACTCACAGGCTGTATGATCTCACACTAGTTAATTCAACTTTGTGTGCTTTATTTTCCCCATTGATAATTTGGGGATAGTGATTTTTAACTACCCTCTGTGGAGGCTCTTGAGCTCTCCGAGTGCCACAGTTCATGCAAGAGCTGAGAGATGCCGGCCATGTTATTAATAACAGTTTCTTGCTGCTTCTTTTTTTCTCCTTGGATCATTGTTTGACTGTGGTAGGACAGAAACTGAGAAGAAAGGAAGGAACTGCTGGAGATGATGGGTGCAATATGACAGTGACAGCTTGCTTTCTGTTATCCAGCCCCACTGCCCAGCTGACGCTGGTTGTGTTTGTGTCTGCAGCTGGAGTGACTCAAACTTGGTAGAGAGTCCTTTCAAAGATGTACAGGCCTCCCTGGTGACACTCCATTTTGAAGAGCCTGGCTTTATTAAGTAATTATGAGCATCTTGGAGCCCATTGCTGAGTGCCAGTTCTGTAGCTGCTGTGATAATGCCACTTGTGCCATGATCTCAGGCTGCAGGATCCAACAGTGCTACAGGAACACGGCAGGGCGAGAGACAGAGCTGGGAAAGGAAAAACTGCAGAATAGCATGTTTGTCTTCATACATTGTTACATGAATGTTTTACAAACTTCCCACAACTGCCCTTCATTTGAATGAGGTAGCTATTTTATTTCGTGTTTATTCTTGCTCTTCTTACTATTTGCAGCTCTCATTGAGCAGAGAGAGAGTCTGCAAGTTGAACGTAGTCCCTAAGGTGCTCCAAATTGTTCAGTCCAGTACTGTAGAATGGCCTTCTTTGTGCATTGACCTCTCATTATAAAAAAGTATTGTCTTTGGATCACCTCCTCATCTATTTTGAGAAAAGAGAAGGCAGTTGTAATTTCTAAATGCTATTCACAACTCCCAAGTTGGGAACTTCTGTCTTAAAAGAAATACTTCCAGTGACCCCCAGTGCACTGCCACGGGAGCCACGGTCGTTATCAGTCACGACATAGCTTCAGTAGTGAACAAAATACAGTGCTGTAAATTGTGGATAATATTACACAGTGGTGATGTGGACACCAAAGGGTAGATAGTGTATGCTTCAGGAACAGAGAATGTAATTAAAAAGGATGGTTTAACTTCTGTGGATTTCTTTTTGCAAGAGGTGGAAAACAAGAAGGTTAATGAAGTAATCTAAGTCTGTGATCTATGGAAACCCTTTAATTTTCCTTTCTGTTCTTAGGAATAGCATTGCTGTCCCCTTAACCTTGTGACTATAACTAAATAGCAGCTCTTTCAGAGTAAAAAAAAAATTTTGGTCAATTTTACCCTTATTTCTGGAGCTCCGTTCTCATTTTGCACGATAGTGGAAACATGAGAATTACTTATATCCCACATCCAGAGAGTTAGGTTCTGGACTCTCCAATCCACCAGAAATGGTCAAAAGTATTATGTAGACTTCAAATGCTTAGGCTGTATCGTCAGGGATGAATCTCAAATGAGAGCCTTGTTGAATAGTGAGAGTATGTACAGCTTGAGTCTTAGAGCAGTTTGGATTTAGCTCACAGAAAATCTCTTTACTGTGGATGAATTATTATATCCTCTGGGTTTGGGTACATGCTGAGTGGGTGGGTAAGTTAGCCTGGAACATTTAGCTGCCCAAAAAGAAAAGTTTTTTTAGGACTCACTTGTGGAGTATATATTTCTGGCCTTCAACCGTTTTTAATGCACTTCACATGAGAGTTGTGCATTATTTATAGTGAGTGTGGGAGATGGAAAGAGTAATGTGGAAGAAAGAAAAATAACCTTTCAATCATGAATTCTGTTTTTGTCTTTAATGCCACTTTGGGGCAAGATGCCAATGATTTTGCACCCAAAATAGAATTGCTAAAATCCCCCAAAATTCACCAGTCTCACCCATGATCTGAATATTTTCTCAAATTATAGTTAGGAAGCAAAGCACAGAGTCTTGAGGCATGTGTCAGCCTCATGATGAGAAGAGCAGATCATCATTTTTTAACTCATAAATATTTTCCTGCTGCTTTGAATAAGCTTTTGTGGCCAGAGATGACCTCTGTGTTTAGATGTTGTCAAGGTTACTGGGCTGTAAAAACAAACCAGCAGATGTCTGGGGTTTTGTGTTCCCCAGTGCTGGGTGCTCCATCATTGTATGTTCCCATCACTGTAGGGCAACCAAAGGGGAATGCATGCAGTTTCATGGACAGCCTTTTGATATCACAACTTATTCAAGAAGTTTATTTTCCTTCACTGTAGTTCAGCACCACTTGGTCATTGCTAGAGATTATTTCTGTGATCTGATTTACCATGTGGCCACTCACACAGTTGTGTTGGCACAAACGAAGGAACAGTAAGATGGGAACCAGGCGTGGGAACAAGCAGCTCAGATGGGAGCTTTGCCCACTGAAAAAAAATTATACAGCACCTCTTCCCGAGTCTCCTCCAAAGCACTTGGCAGATCTGACTCAGCCAACCTGGGACTGTTTCTGTAGGCCCTAAACACTGCACTGGTACTGCTCAACAGTCCTCACTTTTGGGTGAAAGTGTGGATCAATTCATACCGTTTCTTGCGGGCCTCGCTTCACTTGCAGCTGAACCACGTTCATTCTGGTTAGTGCTATGGTAAGGATTACTTGAAGAGTCATGGCCTTGTTTAGAAAACCAGAGTTTTGCAAAGTGCAGCTGTCAAATCAGGTTACTTTTAAGGGAAAGCAATGCCCTGTATTGTTAAAACATTTCAAATTCCATTTAGTTTGAGCCTGGTTACAGAGTAGCCTAGTAAATACTTGTTCAACCTTGGTAACATGGAAAGGCTTATTATGCTTATCAATACTGAAAGGATCAAACAACATGGGGTTTTTGGGGGTATTTTTTGTACTTTTAAGTACTTACAACATACTCTACTTGTTCTTCATCCATGGTTCCCAGAAGGCACAAGGGGACACATTTCATATTTGGAGAGTCATATATATATAGACACTGTATAAGCACGATGAGTAAGGTGAAAGAGTAAGAGACAGTGATTCAGCCTGAATCTGTTCTAGAGCTATTAACTCTCCTGGTCTTGTAGGAAAGGATAGGAGACCAGGGGTCCATAGGGGATCATCTCATTAATTGTCTTGCATTTCATAGTTAAGTTTTATAGTGTTTGTTTACACAAGCATTCAAAAGTCATGTCTCAGGCCCCAAATTTATAAATTTAACTTAAAAATATTACAGTTTTTCAATTTTTGTCTTTTGGACTGTTAGTGTTTGTGAATCTACTCTTGATGACTCCAGAAAAATACTTGATTTTAATTTTTGTTAAATGATAAATGAGATTACTTTGTCACCTTCTGGTGTGCTTTGAGATCTAACAAACAGGGAACAAGTCACAGTAAAAGTGATCCCTTACCTAAGCTCATGCACCAAGAGCATTTTTTTCCCTGTAGTCCTGCAAGTGAGAGAAGTGGGGAAGGACAGACTTGGCAGTTTCCCCATCCACAGCACATCCTGGGCAGAGCTTCTGCCCTGAGATCCTGCACTTGGGATCAAGTACCTAGACAGTCTTTCCATCTTGCCTGGAGTGAAGAAAAACACTGTCTTCAGAAGGTGCTCAGCTGTAGGACTCTTAAAGGAAAGTAAGCCCATAAGGTAATCCTACAACAGGTAAAAATGGATCCCAGAAGACCAAAATGCTGGCAGTTGACCATGTAGCTGAAGGAATAGGAACAGAGTGAATGAGAAGCTGGAAGTTGGTGGGACAACTGGTGGACCTGCTGGGTGGACTACCACACACAAAAGGAGCAATTCAGGAAAGCAGAATATTGCAGAGATGTTCACTTCTTTATTAGTACCAGTCCTCACTGCAGATACGCATCCAGATTTGTTGAGAGCTCAAGTATGAGGTGGCTGGTGCGTCGAAGTATGTGTAGTTTTATTAGAAATAAAGGGAATATGGCACTAATTATGTTACAAGGCTCTAGGAAACATCTGGAGAATTACAGCCTAGTAAGCTTATACTCGTAGTTGGTAAATTAGCTGAGATAATAGTTACTGACAGGTCACAAATTCATAGATTCCAGCCATCAAGATTGCACCAAGAAGAAAATGGTGTCATGCCGAGCTGAAGGGGAGGAAGGTGTTTTGGCAGATGGAAAATCATTTGATTTAACTGCTGAAAGCTTTTAGAAAGCTTCATTGTCCTTCACAGATGGTTATTAAGAAACACAGTACTGCTAAGATGAGAGTTGATTTGCTGGCACAACTCGGAACCTGCCTTAGAGACAAAAGCAAAAGGCACCTTAACCGGTTCGATGTTCTAACAGTGATAACGCTGATAAATCCCCCTTTAAACTGGTGGAGACTGTTCCGTTCTTACAGGCATGAAGCAGCACTGGTGTGGGATTGTCCTGCCAAAAGGCAGAGCTGGGAAGTGTCTAAATGGTGTCTGATCCCTGAGCATGGAGAGCTATGAGGCTGTCAGTCCTACACCTCTGCATGGAGACCTCTATTTCGGAAGGATCTGGACCTGAGAATAGCAAGCTGACTTGAAAAATACAGTAGTAAAAGAAACAATCCCAGCAATTTTGATAACATACCATTAGGAATAGGAAAAGTAATAAAGAATACTGTGGAGAATGTTACCAAAAGTAAAAACCAATATATCAAGAACGCCCTCATCTCACCTCCAAAAACCAATATATCAAGAACGCCCTCATCTCACCTCCAAAATAGCATTCGAGAGTTAGTGGGAGTTCTGGGAACACGAGATGAAGCTGAAAAAGGGTTGGGGAAATCTCAGTTGTGGAGAGCGGCTAAAGAAAATTGTGACTGTTTACCTTAGAAAGCAGATGAGTCAGAGAAGAGATGTGCTAAAACTGTATAAACCAGTAAATGGGATTAGAGAAAGTAATTTGGGGTAGTTTATGTTTTCCTTGTCTTAAAGCACTAAAATGGATATTTAAAGGAATCAGAAAGTTTCAAATTCCAAAACTGATAACAGCAAATTCTTGTTCTGATCATGGAATCATGGAATTGTCAGAGTTGGAAGGGACCTCTAGAGATCATCTAGTCCAACTCCCCTGTTAAAGCAGGATTGCCTGGAGCACATCACTCAGGGCTGCATCCAGGTGGGTCTTGAAGATCTCCAGAGAAGACGATTCCACCACCTCCCTGGACAGCCTGTTCCAGGGCTCCCTCACCATAAAGAAGTTTTTCCTCATATTTGAATGGAACTTCCCATCTTGGGCCTGTTGCCCCTTTTCCTTTTGCTGGAAACCACTGAAAAGAGTCCGGCTCCAACATCCTTTAACTCACCCTTTAGATACTTAAACATAAATAAGGTCTCCCCTCAGCCTTCGCTTGTCCAGGCTAAAGAGTCCCAGCTTCTTGAGCCTTTCCTCGTAAGGGAGGTGCTCCAANNTCTCCAGTAGTTCCCTGTCCCTCTTGAATTGGGGGGGGGGGCAAAACTGGATGCAGTATTCTAGTTGTGGCCTCACTAGAGTAGAGAGAGAGAATGACCTCCCTTGACCTACTGGTCACACTCTTTCC
>BJBW01001240.1:190869-223174 GCA_004320125.1 Scolopax mira | reverse complement strand
CTCACAGGAAAGAATTTCTTCTTGAGATCTCATCTAAATTTCCTCTCTTTCAATTTAAAACCATTACCCCTTGTTCTACCATTTTTCTATCAATTTTTACCCCTCGTCCTATATAATTTTCTACTATTCTGTCCTGGAGGTGTTCAAAGCCAGGCTGGAAGGGGGTTGGAGCAACATGGTCTGGTGGGAGGTGTCCCTGCCCATGGCCAGGCGGCTGTAACTAGATGATCCTTAAGGTCCCTTCAAACCTGAACTATTCTGTGATTCTCCGATAATTGAGCAAATTCGTAAAAAAAATACCCATCAGTACCTTGTTACTAATAATAATGTGTGGCTTCTGTATATCACCACCTGCCATTAGCTTTTAAAAACACTTTATAAAAGTGGGAAAGGGAGGTGCAAGAGAGGTGATACAGCTTGCACAGGGATGCTCACCAAGTCATCATCAGATGAAGAATGCTACCAGTCCCAGTTTGATGAGTCCCAATTTCACCTCTGGCCATAACAGGAAAGCCTAACGGTGAGCTGCTATGAACACATTTAGAGCTAAAAGAGCCACCTTAATAACACCAAGCTTCAAAAATTCAGTAATTTACTACTTTGAAGCTGTTTTAATGACATGAGTTCTTAAATTGCCTCGGTTGCAAAAGAAATTGGATTATTAAAAATTGCTTTTACCTTGTGTTTTTCACACTGCTGAGCCTCACCTCCATAGGAAACGGCGAAACGTTGCTGCTATCGACAAGTTTGTCCCTTGTTTTGCTTTCTGAACAGTAATTTTGAGCCTCTTTAACCGATGACTCAGCCATCAACCGAGGATGTAGGTAATGAGAACTAAGTGATTAACATTTGGAAAACAACTAAGGCTAGAAAAAACACTGGCCTTTTCACATTCAGTATTTTCTTCCTTTACCCACAATGAATTTCTTGATTTTATATGAATTTACTGAGAAAAGTTCACCTGTAGGAATTTGCCATGGTTCTGTATTAATGAAGTCAGCCTAAACCATATTATCTTTATTTTCCTTTTTTTTTTTTTTAGTATATAACTGGAACACTCTTGACATTTTGTTCATCAGACATAAAGAAATGCTGTCGAGTCTTGTTCTCCTTCAGGTGACCTCCCTGGATTAGTCCAGAAGATACAAGCTGTCTCTGTGAAGTCCTTCTGAGTCCAGATAACTTTAATTTTATGGAAAGATCCGTGCTGCTTCTGGGACTGGTTAGAAGACGTTTCTGACTGAAGCCTGCTGGTCTCAGGGTATCTTCTGAGACTCATCTCTTATCCTCTGCAGGGATAACCTTGGTGGATCCATCCCAGCTGATGAACCGCTGCAGAGCTCTGGCCTTCCTTCAGACTCATTATTTATGTTTTTGGGGGTTGTTTTTTTTTGCTTTGTCCATGGTATGTCAAGTCCTCTCATTTTTATGGGTAATAAAGAATTGATTGTAGGTTAATCTGAAGAAAATGGCTACAGTGCTGCCATAAGTAGAAGCAGAATTTGGCCTCTGGACTTTCTTTCACATATTTCAAAGTCCAGGTCTTCATGCTTAATAAATAAAAAAAAGAAGTACTCTTGGAAATCATCTTATGACATCTGTAGTAATGGCAGCTTCAGGCACTTCATACAGAACCGTCTCATTTTTCACATCTCTCTCCTTTTCCCTCTGCTGAAGGAAATGAAGCGTAAACCATTTTCCTGAGTACACACATATGTACGTACGTGAGTGTCAGCGTCTGTCTGTCCACCTTGCACACAATAACTTTTCATCCCATGGGCCAGTTCCATCCGTGATTAAAAAAAAAAAATATTAAAGAACTAAAAAAAAAAGCCAACTTGATGTAATTAAGTGTAACGAATATAACTGCTGAGCAGGACTGAGGAAGCAGATCTGTGCTCTCTCCGATCTGTGGTGTTAGCAGAGATATCACTGGAGAGTGTGTATGAGAACAGAGGGCATTAATGAGCACACAAACTTGAAGAAAACATCCAGCTAAATCTACACCTTATTAGATAAATTTTGTTTGGAAAAAAAAAACAAGTTTGGGGGATTTTCTTGCTCACAGAATGATTTAGTCTACAAATACAAGGGCCAGCTGTTAAACACCTCAGGTGCGATAAAGCTGATACTCTGCTAGAGCATCACGGTTAGAACTGACAAATAAACCTCAAAAAGGTTATTTTATTTCTTTAAGTGGCAAGGCTGTCCAGCCTGTTCCTATTGACCAGAGTAATCACATTAAAAAGCACATTTCCAGATGAGTTTGACCCACGAAGGAAAACTTCAGCTTCTGGCGCTAACCTGGTCTGCACCTTCCTCCGTTTTGGGCCGAGGACATTTATTTTTATTAGCTAATACTATGCAGAGATGCTGCTGCTGGCCTTCAGCTGGTTCTTGTTTAAGAAGGCTTTAAAGAAGAAAAAGAAGGAAAATTTGTGTAGCTCTCCTGTACTGCTCAGCATAATTGTTTTCAAGTACTTGAGATCTATACCGCAGTGAAGAACAATAGGTGACTGCAAGTGAGAAACTGCTCATCAGTGATCACAGGGAAGAAACATTTTTATCTGTAGTGGGGCGGAAAGAAGAGCACTTGCAAGTCTAGAAGTAGGTGCTGTGATTCAATGCTCACCATTCGCCTGCCTTGTCTTCACCTCAACAAATGTCCAGCTGTTCCTCGGATTGTAAAAGCAAACTATAAAATGAGATTTTTCGGGGGGAAAAGCAGCATAAGGAGGAGCCCTGCCTTCCTCTTCATCAAATTGTCTGTCCCCTGGGCGTCCGTTTGCTTCGCAAAATCAGGAAGCGTGCAAGATGAAGCGTGGAAAACAAGTGCCTGCAGCAAAAAACAAAGCCCTGTGAGATGCAGACCTGACAGAAAAAGCTCGTCTCGTCCTGACGGGCTTTGGTTTGATTTTCCAGGAATCTCCTTGCAGTTTTATGGATCTGATTTCTGATTTTTTTTCCTTTCTGGCTGCAACACACACCCACAAGCAGACAGATGCATTGTTTTCAAGCTTCAGCTGCACCCCAAAAATATTTTCTATTTCTAATCTGATCTAAGGACTTTTAAAAAGAGATAAGAGATATAATTACGGCTTTTCTGTGAAATCATAGAATCACAGAATATTTAGAGTTGGAAGGGTCCTTAAGGATCATCTAGTTCCAACCCCCTACCCTGGGCAGGAACACCTCCCACCAGACCAGGTTGCTCAAAGCCCCATCCAGCCTGGTCTTGAACCCCTCCAGGGATGGGGCAGCCACAGCTTCTCTGGACAACCTGGGCCAGTGTCTCACCACCCTCAAGAGAGAATAATTTCTTTACCATATCCAATCTAAATCTCCCCTCTACAAAAATTGTCAGTTTGGGGAGGAGGCCATTGTAGATATTAAAGGATAAGCTGCTCCCTGAGCACTCACACACCATTCATGGTGATGTTCACGCGCACACGCTCCTTCCTCCTTTTTCAGGCTTGATCGTAGGTTTCCGGCAGCAGAATCTCCAGACATTAGATTTCATAAAATAATTAATGTAGTTGGGAGGTACAGAAGCAAGGATAGCCCAGGCTGTGTGCTTCCAAGGAGAGGGACACCAAGCAAAGAAATACGTGGGCAATGATACCTTTGACCCTCAGATCATCCAGTCCAACCATCAACCCAATGCTGCCAAACTCACCACTAATCCACATCCCTCAGCACCATGTCTACCCGGATTTTAGATACCTCCAGGTATGGTGACTCCACCACTGCCCTAGGCAGCCTCTGCCAAGGCTTGACAACCCTTTTGGTGAAGATTTTTTTCCTAATATCCATCCTAAACCTCCCCTAGCAGAACTTGAGGCCATTTCCTCTTGTCCCATGGCCTGTACCTTGGGAGAAAAGACCAACCCCCCCTGGCTACACCCTCCTTTCAGGGTGTTGGAGAGACCAAAAATGAGTCCCAAACTTGGGGAAAAAACACTACCAAAACGTTTTTCTTACACTAAACCCATAAGCACTGCACTGTGTCTGCTGTTAGGAAAATTACTGAGACAATTAACTGTATTGCGGCCTAAAGGCTCCAGCAAATATACCCGCTCCTGCTGAGTACAGCCAAGCCAACAGTGTAAATCACACCATAGTATAACCCTGAGCAATTTATTCTAATTAAAACTTACTTATTTATGCTAATGTCCCTCAACAGCAGGGAGCGAAACCCGCCCTGAAGCAGTGTGGGTTTTACGACCTCGTTGATCACACAGAAGCGGTTTGCACTGCATCATCCCTGCCCGGTTTGAGTCAGAAAGCTGGAGACGGACAAATGACGTCAGGGCTGATGTCAGCCCCGCCAGATTTCTTTACATTTCGGGGTTCGTTCCAACCCTCCCAACCAAGAGGACCGCGCGCGGCCGGGGGTGTTTTGTCCCTTCTCGCTGCCCGTCCCCATGGCGGGCCCGGCCAACGCCACTTTCCCCCGCCGCCTCGCCGGAGGACTACAACTCCCAGCATGCTATTGCGCCGACGCGCATGCGTCATGCGCCATCTTGACCCCCTTCATTCTGCCATCTCCTCGCTTGCGGAGGAGGGCAGGGGAAGGGGACTACGATTCCCGGCGTACACCGCGGCGGCCCGCGCATGAGCAGTGCGCGCCGCCGCCATCTTGGCCCGGGGAAGCGCTGCCGCCGCCGCCACTAAACAAACCCGAGAGCGGCACCGGGAGGGGGGGAGGAGGGGCCCTGCCGCCGAGGAACCTTTCGATGTGCCAGGCACGGCCGGGCAGGTGGGTCCCGCTCCTCTCTAGCCTCGCTGCGTCTTCCCGCCTTTGCCCGGGGCGCTTTACTCCCTCAGGGAGAGGGGCAGCTCCCCGTCCCTGGACGGCGGGGACCCGCCGCCCCCTCACGGGCCCGGGCGGGCAGCGCCCCGTCCTCCGCCTGCAGAGAAGCAGCTACCGCCACCCGCTTTCTCCCTTCCTTCCCTTCCGCCGGTGAGGGCCCTGGGGGCTGCCCTCCCCCGGAGCCCGGCGGGGACCGAGGGCCGGAGAGTCCCCGGGTGGCGGCTGTCTCCGGCCGCCCTTGTAAGAGCTTCCCTCCCTCCGTCCCTTCTTCTTTCCAGCCCGGCGCTGGAAGGTGAGACGGCGCCGGGGCTTTTGTTCCCGGTGCCTCCCTCTTTCTACCCCCCCTGCTGTGCCGTTCCTTGCCCGGGGAAGGCGGCGCGGCCGCGGGCTGGCACAAGCCGGCGCGCCCCGCTCTCCTTCGGCTTCTATTTTCTTTATTTTTTTTTCCCCTTTAATTATCCTCATCGCAACAGGGGGATGCGCCCTCCTCCTCCTTCCCCGCCACCCCCGGAATCTCGGCGAGATGCGATCGGGCGAGGGGGTGTTCCCCTGTTTGGGGATTTATTTATTTTTTGGGGGGAGGGGTATTGATGATGGTACGTAGAAGGCAAATTTTCAGGGTGTTTGTGCTATTCTGTCATATAATAGGCTAGTGCTAAATGTATTCCCCGAGGGGAAGCGAGGGGGGGGACGTGCGGTTTAGCTGGACGAGTTCTTATAATAGGTGCTCTGTGCATAAAGAGAGGGAGGAGACTCGAACATCAATTCGGGGAGCGTTTCAGCATGGAAAAAAAAAAAATAAAGGCTTGAGAAGGAGGTAGGAAACTCGGTAAAAAAGCTTGGGTGATGGATCCGAACAGGAGAGTGTAGGAAGTCCCGTGCCCTTGTGAAAGTGGTGAATTCCTGCATGGCAAAGCGTGCCATGACAAAGGTTGGGGCAGGGGTGGGAGCGAATGTGTCGGCAGAGTTGTGAGGAGGATGAGGAGAGTTTACATTAATCGGCTTGGGAAATCAATAAACGATGGACTTGCGCTCACTGCATTTATATTCCTTTTTTCAGCGAGGCTGAGCTCTGTGGGAGCGCAGACGCAAGGGAAAGATGCCTGTGGTGTGGCCAACGCTTCTGGACCTCAGCAGAGATGAATGCAAGAGGATCCTTCGCAAACTGGGTACAGTAAGATACAATTTGTGGGTCTGTATGTTTGCCCTTTTAAGATTTGCCTGGCTGCTGCTTCCACGAAATACTTTAATATGTCTACAGGCAACTTACAAGTCATTTCCTGCATTTTGCATGTGTCATTGGTTTGACAGCCCTGGCTTAAAATGATGTTTGGCAGATGCTCTCTGCCTGAGCAAAATGAGTACAGCAGAATCATGTTGGTTTGGTAGAATCTCTCATGGAAGTCCTGGTCCATCTCTGCCTCCGTGTTGCACTGCTGTTCTTTTCACAACTGTTACAAGTGCAATGGGATAGGCTATGAGAGGAAGGTCTCTCTTTTTCAGTTCTGTATTAGACACCTTTTTCTACCCAAAAAAATGATGGGACCCTGGTTTAAGTGGCACTCTGCGACTGAATTCAAGTAGTAAAGGTACTATCATACAGACCTGACACAGAAGAAAACGGGTAGTTTGTGATTTGCAGTTACACAGGGAAGTGTGAAAACAATGTTTCCAACTTATAACAACAGGAGGTTTTTGTATTATTTCAAATGCAGATCAATATCTGAGAGCCCTGCCCAATAGAGATCTATTGAGAGATTTGGTTTTTTTGTGCTCTGTCCTTGCAAATACATGTGTACAAGGAGACTTACTTTTGTATGTTGGAAGGTAATAAAAGTATTTGCTCTTTCCTCATCCACTTTTGGCTGCCACAGGAGAAGAATCCTTTGTTACACTGTTGATCTGATCTTGTGCAGTCATTTTTGAGTTGTTAGAGCTGAATTTCTTCTTATTCAGTTAAGGATTTTTTGCCAGTTGAATGATGTGGGGAAAAAAAATCAACTTGATTTCTTTTCAGGCTTTCTTCTGAGGAGCATAATTTAGGAGATGATGTCAGGAAGAAAGTTGAGACTGCTTCTAACTTCCTGTGACAGTCAAGTCACAGCTTTTCTTGTTCTCATTTTACTTGGATGTTAAAAGATGATGTGCTGCACTTCTTAACTGTGCCCAGGTTTTCATATGTCATGAAGCCATCCACTTGATTTTCAGAGAGCTGAGAATTTATTTTCCCTTGCTTTTTTCCCCTGCCCTTTTTATTTCGTTTCTTGGGAATCTGGGATTTGCGTTCTCTTGTGACGCGGATGTTGCAGACGACATTGCAACTAAGCTGTGTGTCCATTAAGGTGACAGCCCTGGGTCTTAAGCGAAGCTGAAGAAGTACAAAAACTAGGAGAAAGTGCAGGATGCCAAAAGATTTGGACCGGATCCGTGCTACTAAAATTTGTTAACGTCGCTCCGCTGGCTGGGAGCGTGGAAAAAAAAGAACTTCCAGCTGCCGGCGGTTGTGCTGGCAGAACCTTGCTGGTTGCAGCTGAGCCAAACAAGAACTGCAGCTACACCTCCTTCAATGACATAACCTCGGCTGACAGGAAAAAAAAATTAAAAAAAAAATTTATTTTTTTTTTTATTTTTGCTGGCATGAGCTGTGTCCCCACAAGGGGGCCCTGCCAGCGTGAACAGAGGATCAGAGCCTGGAGAAGCTGCCTCTCTCCCAGGGTAGAGAAGCTCTCAGTTTAAATAGATCAGAGGATGAAGGAGCACAGGTGGTGGGAGTGGATATCTGTCTAATGGTCACATCCAGCAAGATTTGTCTGCTTGGGAGAGTCCCACTTGACCATCTCTCATCTCAACATCTTCTTTGGTTGACCGATGGGCAGTAGAGGGGTAATTCCTCATGAGTGAAGTGCAGTGGTGTAGGTGAGGCTGAAATGCATCCTGAGGTGTGTGGTACCCAGCATTGTTCTGTGTCATTCATGGTTTATAAGGGAAGAAGGGGATGATGAGCACCTTACGCTCAGAAATAATATTTATTTGTGAAACCTGGTTGGTGTCAGAAAGAGAGGGTATCAGTTAGTAATTGCTGCCTAGACATAAGGTGAAGAAGCTAGTTACAGCTGTTCTGTAATCTTTGCTGGCTGTAACTGTTCAGTAATGTTTACTAGCATCCCCAAGGCCAGAATGTGCATTTTTAAAGCCCTAGTTTAGAGGATCTCTATTAAAAATACAGAAAGGAAAGGAAAAAAAAAATCCATGCTAAATAATTACATGGTGATATCTGAGAATTATTTTGTGTTGGTAATAGAGGAAAATAATTAGTATCTTAAATATTGTAACATGGTTGTCTAAATAAATGTTGATATTAGTAATAACCAGTGCGTTAATTAGCAAATGTTTTAAAACTGAAGCTGTAAATGCTTCTGTAGGTCACTCAGCATCCCTGTGCAGGCTGCATAGTTAAGCAAAGCGACTCGGCTTTGTGTTTTGTCTGCTTTAATCAGGACAGAGGAGCAGGACTTCTTTTCAGCACAATTCCTTGATTTGATTTGTAAATTAGCTCTTTGGAATCCTCAACTGAAAGCTTTTCAGAACAACATAGGTCTTTCTTTTGCAGCAAACTTCAGAGGTGTTAGGTTTTTACTCTGTCCCTTTTATTCTTGCCTTTTGGTTCACTGGGATCTGTTTTGGGGTTGGTTTGGGTTGGCTACCGAAATGGGGGTGCCCAATGAAAGGCACCCATGTAAGTATCAAAAGAATTGGTATTTCTGGCTTAAAGCAGGAGTTTCAGTAACATTTCCTTAAACTGTGCTAAGCTTAGAACAGCAAGTCATTCTCAGGCAAATTAAGAGACTCCATTATTTGCATTATGTGTAGCAGGACAAAATTCAGAAGGTTCAGTAGCCTCCAACTAGTGTACTTTTCAAAACACTTATAGCAGGACATTTACACAGGTCACCTAGAATTACAATTTTGTGTTAAATCAGAGTTGAATTTTGGTGAATTAATCTTCACGATGGGTCTACTTTTAAGAATAGCTGGATTGATTCTTTTGTGTTGAGCGGGTTTAATTCAGTGTATTGCGTTCTTTTCAGATTCAAGCAGTTCTATGTATCAAGTAAATTAGCATAAAATATTATGATGATCGTATTTAACAGACTAGAGCTGATGTTCTCCTGCTAATTAAGCAGCAGCATTACAGAAATAATCAGTGGCTCTTTTTCAAGCCAGGCTTTTCCATTGAACTTCTAGTAATGATACGTGTTAAAGATTTTCTTCTCCTGCTTCTAGAGAGTTCTGAGCGACTCTCAGAATTTGGGGATTCTTTCTTCAAGCTTTCTGGCTGAGCTGTCAGCTCGGAGAGAGAGCTTGAAATATTCGGTTGGGTTTATAAACCAGATAATCCTCTGTGATGATACAATTGTTTAATAGAAAAGCTGTACGCTGCAGAGTAATTGACTGAGAGAGTTCTAAATCATCAGTCTTCTTTGAAAAGCACTAAATAATTGAAAGACATGTTCCTCGTAATGCTTTTGAAAATTAATAGAATACTGTCAGTAATACTGAAAACAACATATTTTTTTTTTCCCTTGCTGTGAGTGTTAAATAGAAATATTTGCTCTAATTCTTCAGAACTGGAGGCATATGCAGGTGTCATCAGTGCCTTACGTGCGCAGGGAGATCTTACGAAAGAGAAGAAGGATCTTCTTGGAGAACTCTCTAAAGTGCTTAGGTAACCTCGACCTTTTAAAAATAAGAACCAGTGACCTGTTTTCTTTTAAGGTATTGCGGGCTTTTTCTGTCGCTAGGATCACAAAGCAAATCTTAATTTAGAGAAGCAATTCTCCCATCTTGTGGAGGTTTAATTCATATTCTGCTTTGAGTTTTTAATAAGGAAAACAGCTGTAGTTGAGACACTGCTGTTTTGTTGGTGGTTTGTGAGATACTGAGTGTTAGAAGGATTGCAGGTAGCTCACGGGGTCAGCTACCTTGGAGTTTCATCATGGTAGGACTTGAAGGTCTTTGGGCCCAAGTTACATTAAGAAAAAATTCGGCACATTTTTACAAGTTTTTCTACCATATGTTAAATTTATTGCTCTCGTTTGGAGGTTGGATTCTGGCTGTTTCATAGGGGTACCTTATGAACTGTAATTTTCTTTTTATTCTTCAGTAACATATTAATTCTATCTCGCTGTGATAGCAGAAGTTAAGTGACAATCTCTTAAATGTAAATGCTTGTTCCCGTCCATCTCTTGAGCAGATTATTCACAAGTTTAATTTTAGGTAGAAGTTTTAGATAAATGTTCATGTCTTCCTCTGACTAAAATATATTGCTGTTTTTTTTTAAATAGTATTTCAACAGAGCGACATCGTGCTGAAGTTCGGAGAGCAGTAAATGATGAACGACTAACGACTATTGCACACAAGTAAGTTACAGGTCATTTTCTATGTGATTTCCAAAAGTACCCTTTGGAAAATCCATTATGCCTTAACTGAACGATAGAACTTGAGGATTGATGGTGCTTTAAAGAATGGTAGTTAAAGCAGTGTATGGATGAAGGAATTACTGTATCAGATTTACATCAGGTGTTGTAAGTGATATAAGAAACAGGCTTCTGTCATGAAGAGCTTTCTGTGAGACAGACTGGGAGAAAAAAGAGAATTCCATAAGCAGGATGAACATGTTTGCTTTATTATTTTTTGGTTTACCTTCAATTTTATATAAATCCGTTCGGCAAGGTTCTATTAAGAGGGACTTAACTATGTAGAAAGACAAAGGGAGGGAATGAGGTGGCAGAGATTAGTGGAAAACAGCTTATCAGCACAGAGGGGAAAAAATGGTCAGAGGGGAAAAAAAAACAAAACCAAACCTAACTGCAGCAAGCTGACTGGTGACATCAGTGTCCCCTGCTCTCTGCCTGATGCAGCTGCTGTGCTGGCATCAATTGGGCTGGTTCCTTCTTGCCTTTGCTTTCACAAGCTCCACATGATTTTGGGAGGTGGAGAGGAGGAAGAAGGCCAGTGCTTATGTATCTTTGATAGCTATTTAATGATCTTACTCTTCAGAACTGGTTTTGAACAGAGCTGGATATATTATATCGTATATTATTTTCTTTTTCTGTGCTACAACCAGTAATTTTTAAGTTTGTTGTAGCTGAGAGGTTTTGGGGACAAGAAAAGGAAGTCCTGCTTGGAGCTAGCAATTGCCTGATCCAAGATTTGCCAAAATCAGCATAATGTTTTAGTGCTGCAAAAGGACATTTAATGTTTTAGTGTTCTAATGTTCAAGTTTAGACAGTTAGAAATATGCTGTTTGAAAAAAAACCCCCACCAACTACCACCAATACTGCTTCGTCGGGGGACTAGATGATCTCTATGATCCCTTCCAACTCTAAAAATTCAGTGAAACTCAGTGAACTTTCTTACACTTCTTTACAGAAAGGGGAAAAATAATGGAAATTATCATTTAATTATCAGATCAAGTTTATTTTCTTGAATTGACTTTTTAAGTAGTAGTTCTGGTTTTAGCGTTTTACAGAAGAAGCATAAGGTTTGATCTGAGGTGTTGAACTTCAAATGGATGAGATAAAATATTCCAGACAAGGTGCAGTTTTGCATTGCTGCATCTCTTTATTTTTTTATCTGTGGTAATTCTTTGTAAGTGCTGGTTGGTAATACAGTATTTGACTGAAATATTCCTCTAACTCACTAGGACAGCTGACTCTGTTAGCTTTGCTATATGCAACATTTGTACTCTTGATTTTAAAAATGTATTTTGACCTCAGCTGATGTAGATCTGCTTGTACTATATGAATATGTATGAAGGATGCTGAAGTGTATCAGGGTTTAACACCAGAGCAGATCCTCTGTGTTTTGCAGACTAATTTGTGGTAGCTTTTCCTGCGACATGCTTGCAATAGTTCACGTGAGAAGTTGTTTTTTGGAATATATTAATACATTAAACGGGTTGATTTGCTTAAGAACGTAACAGCATTGAAAAACAATTTGCCATTTGGTTTTGCTGATTTGACAAATGAGTCATGTAAAACAGTTGTAAACGGAAACACTTCTCCATCTAGATAAGAACAGCATTTTCTGGAACTGTTCTGGTTTGCCTGTAAATTCTAAGAGAAAATGAGAGCAGCGGGTTGGTTGCAGTTGAGGAAGGTGCACAAGGGTGTATCTAGATCATTTCACATCGTGTTACCCTGTTTGGAACTATTTTAATAAGCCCGAAAAACTTTTCTCTTCAGGTAAAACAAGGTTTACGTTAGAAACTGAGGGTTTGTGGTTTTTTTATTTTTCTGTAACATAATCAATTTCAGTAGTCTTTAATGAAATCTATTGGACATCTTGGCATTTTTGTCATTCCAGAAGTAGAGAGTGTACCAACTCTACCTGAACAGGAGCTAATCTAATTATGGGGTTTTGAATATCCACGTGCCTCTGGACATCCATGATCTCTGGCCCTTTAAGGGCTCGGGGGGAGGGGGGAAGGTAAAATGAGATGCAACTCTTAAATTTTCTATGGGAGGATTTTCTGCATCAGGTGGGAAAAATGTAAGGGCTTTTGTGAAATGAAGAAAGTTGAAGATGATTTTGTAGTATGTCTTTAGAAACTGCCTTTTAGGCTTTTGCTGTTAGGAAAAAAAAAAGGCATTTAAAGAAGAGTACCGTGTATTTTGGGAACTGGGCAGAATATTTACAGAACCTGTGTTTCTTTTTAGTATGTCGGGACCAAATAGCTCTTCTGAATGGTCCATAGAAGGTCGTCGGCTGGTGCCCCTGATGCCACGGCTGGTTCCACAAACAGCTTTTACTGTTACCGCCAACGCTGTCGCCAACGCGGCCGTTCAGCACAACGCATCTCTGCCCGTTCCTGCAGAAACTGGAAACAAAGAAGGTGAGATCCTACTGCAATCTCTGGGAATATAAAAAGAACATCACAGTATCGCTTGCTATCTTCGATTTTTAAGCGTTAGATTTTTTTTAAAATTCTAAGTCATTCTTACTGCACGGCATCACAGAAATACGAAAAAAAATGTTTCCCCCCCCCTTCTTTAGAAAGATGCCTTTGCAGCATAAATGTGACAGCTTTGTGTTAGTGAGTACATAAGCAAGTGGAATTAAAAAAATAATGCCGGAAAGCAAAGAGGAAATTAATTCACTGGTTAACTTGACAAGCTGTGTAAACTATAAAATCTTAGATTGATGGCTTAAGGTTCTGTAAGCGATAAAAGGTGTTTCAGAACACTTTATTTTAAAAATGTAAGTAGGTTTTGATGAAAGTCAAGAAAATTTTGTTGGTTTTGTTTTAATTTTTTTTTCCTTAAGTTATCGAGATTAACAGATTGCTTTCTGCTGTCCTTATGCCTTTTCAATAATGCTAGTACACATTCCATCTAGTGGGGCTGAATAGGCTCAAATTATGCTTCATGAAAGTAGAGAATGAATAACACTTGAAATAGGCTGGTTTATTCTGTTTTTTTGAGAAATACAGGATTATTGTACTATTAGTTATAAGCAACAGTTTAAAACAGCTGATTAGCAAAATCAATTGTTCCTTACTGAAGGAATAATTTGGTTTCTTCAACTGATGTACTGCTGAGGAGAGGCACTAAGGTAGTTACTGTCAGTTACCACTCTAGATACAGACATTTACAGAAAAGCAAAAGATCAAAATATTGAATTAATGCTAAAATGAAAAATAACAAATTGTAAAGTCAAACATCAGATTGATACAAATAAATAAAAAAAAAAAATCTAGAATGGGCAGCACAGATGCCTGGGGATGGGAGGAGGGGAGGTTAGATTTCTGTGTTGTCTTTGAAGGCCATTAATTCCATGGCTACGCTTAGGTCAAACTGGGGAGTATCCAACAATAACAGGATTGCAGAGGCAAAGATGCAGATAATGACCCAGTAAGTCTTTGGCTTCCATTTCAATTGTTAAAAATAGTGGTAGAATAATGGGATTCTTCACATCAGTTATTTGGAAGGTGTCTTTTCTCCTCTTCAGTGGTGGTTTGCTATTCCTACACAAGTACCACTTCAACCCCAACATCTACCCCTGTTCCAAGTGGCAGTGTAGCAACAGTGAAGTCCCCCAGACCCGCCAGTCCAGCCTCCAATGTAGTCGTCTTGCCAAGTGGAAGTACTGTTTACGTCAAAAGTAAGTGATACTAGCAACTGATTAACAAAAGGGAAAGAAAGGGACAGTCTTGTGGCTGAAGCATGGACTGAGTTTAACGCTCTGACCTTGGGCAGGTCATTTTAATGCCTTTATGCCTTCGTTTAGTATAAAAAATTAATTTATTGCTTCCCTTTTTCAGGGAAATTGTGTTCAGGATTAATCCACTCACTGTGAAAAGTTGCAGGGAGCAGTAATGGCAAGGACAAAGGGAGTGAATAGTATTTTGAAAATAAAATACAGGCGTTGCTATATATCTGTGGATTTCTAATCCAGTTTGTCTAGGAGTTGTCTTTAAAGTGGCTCTGCTGATCACTTTTGCAGAGGACTTCCCCTTAAATAAAGCACAGTAGTCACTTATTTTCAGTTAGAAAAGGTCCCTCCTTTCCACTTTCACAGTTGACATAGACTTTTTTTAAAACACATTAGTTTGACAAGCATTTATATGTATATTATGTATATATATTACATTAACTATCTCTGTTTGAGATTTATTTGGAAGCAAATCTTGGTGAGCCTTGCATTCCAGGGCGACTGTTAAAACTCCATAAAACACCTGATACCTATTGTCATATATTTAAATTTGGAAATTCAGGGCATTATGTCTAGAAACAGTCTTTTTTTCTTGTCTTCCCTGCTTTCTTTGGCTAATCAATCAGCTAGTTCTAAAAGCAGAATACATCCTCATGCATATGCCCAGCTCATCAAAGGTATTTAACTGATAATTAAAAATGTTTCCTTATATGGTGTGTATTAAAATGCAGGTGGCAAAGAAAGATTAATAGTGCGGTTGATAAGGGCTATTTTTATGCTTGCTGTGGATACCTTTAATATTCTAAAAATTACTGTAATCTTTATCCTTTATGTGTGTGTTTATATGACTAACTTGTAGCTAGTCAGAAATGTCACATTATATGTAAATATGACGTTACCTGCAAACCACCATCTTTAATGTCTGTATCAATGCATGGAATCCATTACATTAAGATTTTTCATTTTTCTAATCTAATGCACTAATCACTCAGCTCTAGTTTAAAGATTTGTGGGAAAATGTTCTTAACCTCTTAAAAATTTAATTTAGACCTCTATTGAATTATTACATGGTAATGAGTATAAAACCAGTCTAGACACATGATAGAGGGATGAAAGGTTCTCATTTTTATTCTGTCCATCCCTAGATTTCCTTTTTTCCCTCCCCCCCTTCATTTTTTTTGTATGATTGGCTGGAGTTTTTTTTAAGGAATGTGTGTTTTTAAGAATATGTTATATCAATCATGTTAGTTTTAACAAACACTTTAAGAGCAGGGTCAGGAGACTTGAGTTATAGTCGTGACTTCAACACTGATCTGTTGTGTGACCACATCCCAGTCACAGTCTGACTGAGCCATTAACCTCTCCGTGCCTCTGCTTCCTCGCCCATCAAGTGTGAGTTATAGTCGAGCTGTGTTACCTTTAGCTAAACGCTAGTGGAAAAATTCACAGAATCACAGAATGGTGTGGGGTTGGAAGGACTTCTGGAGATCATCTAGTCCATACCCCCCTGCCAAAGTAGGTCCAGAGCAGGTTGCACCCAAACACGTCCAGGTGGGTTTTGAATGTCTCCAGAGAAGACTCCACCACCTCTCTGGGCAGCCTCCTCCAGGGCCACCCTCACAGGAAAGAAGTTCCTCCTCATGTTTAGGTGGAACTTCTTATGGTCAAGTTTGTGCCCGTTTTCTCTTGTCCTGTCACTGGGCACCACTGAAAAAAGACTGGCCTTATCCTCTTAACACCCTCATTTTAAGTATTTATAAGCACTGAAGTATTTAAGTATTTATAAGCATCATAAGCTTTGTGCAAATGCAATTTCTAATATGAAATTGCAGGAATAACGTTCTTAGAGAACCCCAGCAGTGAAAACAGGAGATTAAATGAACTGTACTTAACATAAAGCAGTGTTCTAAGTTTAATCTTACTTTCTGCTGCATTGTGATTTATTTACTTTATTTTTTGTGGATGAGGACCACTCTCTCCAGTGTTTCTTGGTGACCCATCAAAATAACAGCTGTGACCTAATGTCGCTGCTGCACGTGGATTTTGATTCAAATGAATTCGGAGATTCTGAAATTCCTGTGCATTTTCAATGTAATTAGTATCCTCACAGTTATAAGTTCATGTAGTGCACTCACTGTAATACTTAAAAACCTGGTCATAATAGACCAGAAAGTCACGTAACTAAATCTCTATTTTATAGATGAAGATCACCCTTGGGCTTGTTCAGAGCCATAAACAAATTATTGATTAGAGCTTTGAAATCTGAACTTGTAGATCCATGCTTCATCTGTACTGCTACAGCCCGCTAAAATTATATTTTTCTGTAGTTCAAAGAAAACTTAAAATTGAATCTTTTCTCCTTTCTCTGGTTCAGTTTCCATCAGCTTTCTGTCAGCCTTCTTAAATGTAGCTGCAAACGAGCTGCTGTTCACCCAAGGAGAGAATCCCATTTTCCAGAAATCACTTGCTGTGCTACTGGGCACTTTCCAGCCCATGTTAATTCCTGCGTCTTCATGTTTTTAGAATGCCAGATTGTTTAGTTACTTTAATTAGAGATTGTCAGTAATTAGATCTTGACCCTAATTAGGGATTGCCTGCCAACCAAGTTTACTTGGGTTACCAGCAAGATTGCTTTTTACTGTTACAGCATTTTTTTGTCTGTAAGCCCTAGGAGTAAAGAATAACATCTTCAGCTTGTTATGTCTAAGGAGATTATGTATTTTTTGCATAAATATATATATTTTTTTATTTGTTTAACACTGGCTAATTTGGTAAACATAAATGCTACCCTATAGCTGTAAGAGATTTTCCAAGTAATTAAACTATGCCTTATGTACACTAATTGATGAACCTTTTGTCTTCTTAAGAGTTTTATATGGATTTAAGATCCATTGAACACGCTGCAGAAGGAGTTACCCATTGCTCAGCTGAATATTGCAGCAGACTTTTTTTCTACATATGCAATAAACGATTGTGAGGAAGAATTAAATCCTTTGAGTACAAACTTCTGCTGTTTTTCACGACTGTGTGTTCAGTGTTGTTTTATGTCTGTTGCACAAAATACACCAAACAGGGCAGAAACTGATAAAGTGAGGTTTGACCTTAATAGTTAAGGTAAAAAAAAAAAGGGTCTTAAGATGCTCTGCTGAGGTGAAAGGGAATCTTAGAATAGAATCCTCTAGGTTCAAAGGTCCCTCAGCACCACGTCTGCCTACCTTTTAAATACCTCCAGGGATGGTGACTGCCCTGGGCGGCCTCTTCCAACGCTTGAGAGCCCTTTTGTTGAAGAAACTTTTCCTAACATCCATCCTGAACCTCCCTGACACAACTTGAGTCATCTTGTTTTCTTGTTCTATAACCTGCTCCTTGGGAGAAGACACTGATCCACCCTGAGATAAACGCACCTTTCAGGGAGTTGTAGAACCCCCCCTATGGCTACACCCTCCTTGCAGGGAGTTGGAGAGAGCCAGAAGGTCTCCCCTCAGCCTCCGTTTCTCCAGGCTCAACACCCTCAGTTGTTCCTCAGAAGACTTGTGCTCCAGAACACTCACCAGCTCCATTGCCCTTCTCTGGACTTGCTCCAGCATCATAATGTCTTTCTTCGTTGGATGGAAGCAGCTGGAGGCTTGTTCTTGAGCATCATTAAGATACCTACAGCTGAGGCTCAAGCTCCTACTGCATTATTGTGCTCACATCTCTGTCAATGCCCAAATCTAGCTTTTCCACCCCTGTTTTGAGACAGGGAGTCACTCTGACATAAGACATCCTGAGAAAAGTCAGTCTGGTTTTGATCCTACTGGTGTTCAAGGTGGAAGAATCTGGAACACAGTCTCACCTGTCTTTTTCTGGTCGTGATTTGCCCATTGTGCTCGAGGAGCTTACCACCACAACCCACCCAAGCAAAACAAAAAAAGAGGAGAGAAGGGTACTGTAATAATCAGTAGATACAGAGGTTGTAATCAGAGAAGACTACAGGAGGATTGAGTTCAGTAGCCCAGTTGCTGTAAAGAAAACCAGTAACGATGACAACAGTGTAGTGTGAAATTTTAAACTGAGATGTGCATGATGTCATCCTACCTCCTGCCTTGTGTGTGTAGCCTCATTAGCCAGACTTCTGGAGACAGAATGAAATCTCTGTACTGGGTCTTGCAGTTTTTTAATCTCTTAAACCAACTGAAGTAACCCACTAACCAAGTAGCTTGGGTTTTGGGGGGTTTGTACAACTTCAGGTGTGCTCTATCTCAAGGACTGAGACCATCTGCGGTGTGATACAGGTTAGTTGTGACCATGAGAAATAATTCATCCTCTCTTTCTTTTTCTCTTATTTGAGAGTGGGTATAAGACTTGGCGAGTTTGAAGTATTTCAGAAAGCGTGGAGTGCCACAAATGGGGAAAATATAATTTGGAAAACGTACTTCCCTTCCAGGTGTCAGCTGCTCAGATGACGATGAAAAGCCCCGCAAAAGACGGCGAACGAATTCTTCTAGTTCTTCCCCTGTGCTACTGAAAGAAGTCCCGAAGGCGGTGACTCCTGTCACTAAAACTATCACAGTGCCTGTAAGTGGCAGCCCCAAGATGAGTAATATAATGCAGAGCATTGCCAACTCCTTACCACCACACATGTCGCCTGTGAAAATAACCTTCACTAAGCCCTCAACACAGACAACAAACACGACAACACAGAAGGTATGTGGGGGAAGCTGCCAAATGTTACTTTATTCTGGTTTTATCAATGAATAAGATGTGATGTTTGACTTTTCCTTTCTGTGAACTGTCTAGCTGGGTTGTTTGTTTTTTTGTTTTTTTTTTAAGGATAAGGTAATCCCTCTTTAAAATGAACAAAGAGGAAAAACCGAGCTCTTGTATGAATTTAGTTCACCTGTGTGTGAAAGGACCTGGATTGACAGCCGTGGAGACTGAAGCCCTCTTTTTATCCACAGAACAGGTACAGCACAGGCAGCGGGAGTGCAAGCTTCCCCCAGACTGCCCCACCAATGTGCCTCAACCCTGACCTGAAGGGACCACTTCTAGGGATGAGAGGGGATTCAGTCTCCATGCTCATTCAATTCTTGGCCTCTCTGGTGAGACTGCCAACAAGGTTGCCAGTTAGTACCATTTGTGGTGTTGGGTTTTGTGATATGGACACTAGTCCACTGAGAACTGGATCACATAGGCCACTGAACAGCCTTCAGATGGTAACAACTATTGGTCAAAGGTAATCTTTCTTATTTCTATTTTCCTTATTTATAATTATTCTTTGCAGTAGCGGAATTCCAGGAGAGGTGGTGTGGGCTTTCCCTTGCCAAGCCTTTTGTCTAGACACTAGTTGTATTGGGGTCTATAAAGCTCATTCTTGGAGCTGGTCAAAGACTTGGGGAGGGGGGGCTTTATTTTCCTTTCAGTTCTAGCGTGCCATTTCTCATTCTACATTAACAGTATTGTAGTGGTCAAAATCAGTTGCGTTATTTCAGCCTATTGTGCCCAGCTGTCACCAGAATGCAGTGTGTGGAAAAGGGCTTTCCTGTGTGGAAATTTTGTGTTGGACTCCAGTTTTTATGGGCCTGATCTATAGCATGACTATTTTCCCATGCTTTATGAACATTTCAGATGTGTCTACTTTTTTGTCCTTAAGATGTAAAAAAAAAAAAAAGATTAATGGCTCAGACCGAGTTCATTCTTGGTACAGTTATTAATTAAGGCAGACTTGGGGGGAGTCTTAATTAAATAATGGCCTTGGAATTAATTTGGCCTTGATACCAACAGACTGATGGTAGGCTGGCCACTAACAAGCATTTTTTTCCAACTGTGAGAGTTTGACTATTGAGTGCAAACCTTCACACAGTATTTGTTCTATTAGTCGTCTCAATTGTTTTATGACTCTACTTGGATTAGCAGAGTTCCCATGTCCTGATTTTTGGAAACTTTAAAACCAAGGAAGATTAACTGAAGCAATGTACAATAAAGAACTTTCATTCTGGCCTTTTCCCACTTCAGAGCTCTTTGATGCTTTCAGTTGATTAACTGTTCTTTAACAGTGTCCTTAATCAAATTTTATCTCTGAATACATGTACAGAAATTCGTGAGCGAGCATAAACCATCAAATAAAATGTCCTGCATTCAGTGCAAATTCACAGAATAGACTTTCTCCCACTCACCCTGTTTCTCTTATTCCACTCATCTTTTGTGTAGAAAGATATTTTTTTTTTTGCCTTAAACATCTGTAGTGCCATATTAAATGAGTATTATGTCATGGTAGTTAAAAATGGAGTGTATGAAATCCCCAAAAGGGAGAGAATGCACTGTTGATAGAGTCTTTTCTGCAATGGTACCTCTGCTTGTCCTAATGTGGAAATTTTAGGGTTTGCTTTGTGTAGTAGGATTTGACTCTTACTGATCTGCAATGACAGGAAAATCATCACTTGTTTCTTTAGGGAGCTTTGGTAGTGTTTGTATCTGGAGTTGTCACACTGCCCTCTTTTGTTGGATTTAGATAGTGACAAAACGCGTAACCAGATCATTTTGGTGGGAGAAATCCCTTTTAGTAGTTTCAAATAAAATGTCAGACTTGTTAGACTTAAACTGGAAATGTACTATTTTAAACAAGTGCCGTTGGGTATGAGTGAAGTTGTTGGATATGAAAGAAATTCTCCGTTTCCGCACGCCAGTTTTCTGAATTGTTTTGACGTTTTGTAGGTTGGAGGAAGATTTGTTGGAACAACTAATAATGCCACAGCTCTAATTTCTAGATTCTCGTATAATAAAGTCCTCTGTCTAGGACTCAGAAGGAATCTAGCTTGTGAGGCTTCTGGCATCTAATGCCTTTATTTCTTCAGGGACTAGATTTTGATATCTCTCAAAATAGAGCAACAGGACTAATTTCAGTGTATGTCAGGAATTTGTTTTTACCTTAAGAATTAGAATCAACAACAAAAAAACAACTAGCTGCTTTTTTTTTTTAATCGGGCAGTCTTTCTGCTGTAAAAGACGTGATGCAATTTTAGTACCCACGATGAAGTTACTTTTATCATTTCAAAGTAAAATAGTATCAAAAAAGGTATATTAAAAATATAATTTTTGTGATTTGAGCTTTAATGCTTTTACATTTTTACCTAAAAGTTTTCTCTTCTGGATAGACTTTATACATGGAGACCATTAAACTTTGTTCTGTGTGAGTTTTGAAAGAAGAAATAGGGAAACCCAAACCTGCTTGGTCACAGGACAGTAATTGCTGTTGAACTACAGTGCTTTACAAACTTTCTTCCCTTATGTGATTAAATAGTTATTAAGTGATGATCTTGGGCTGATGGTTTTATTTCTCTCTTTGAAGAACATTGGTCTTCAGGAGATGTGATTACGCCTGATTCATTCTATATCCCTATACTTAATTGAGTTGCTGAATTTACCTTGTTGCACTATGGATTATATAGGAACCTTAATGTGAATAAGCTGCCAGAATCAGAATCAGACTGTGGTGGTTTCAGCTCGTCTGTGTGGTCATAGTGTAAGAGCAATTTCAGAAGGGTGTTTTGATTAAATCAGGGTTAGGCAGAAGGCAAAAATAAGTGATGCAGAGAAAATGGTCTCCCTGGAGAATGCAATCAAGTGGTAGAGCAGCAGATGTGGAAACCTTGTCCTTCATGCATTGCTTAGTCGTGGTGAACCTGCTCTAGGTCATGGTGGTAGTAAGGCTTTGGTTTTCCTGAGATCAAGATATTAAAGATTTAGCTTAGTAGTGGGGACCATAAAAACTAAGCACTTGGAGGAAAAGGAGAGGCAGAGGCAGCCATAGTGGTGAAATTTACTGCTTTTATTCCATCCATCTGATTCTTTCTTTTTTTTTTTTTTTAAACAAACTGTAAACATTTAAATTCTTGATATGTCACCTATGTATATTTCTAGTGCCATTATCATATTATTTCTTTTCTCTATCAGACAAGTCCTTGGGTAGTATAAGACACTTGCTTTGAGGTGACCCAGGTTTTCTTTATTCCTTCTGTACCTTTTTTTTTTCCCTATCTGCTTTTGCTACATCAAATCATTAATTTTCAAGGTTTTAATCAATGAATATTTTGTTGGAAAAAATGCATTAATAATTTATCAATATTCTTGCATGGTAAACTGAAAATGTGTTGTATATTTGTGTTGTGTGTTTCTATTTTAACTCTGTGTTTGTAAGTATGAGGAGGTACATATAAGCAGAATAAAAGTAATCTCTTTACATAAATAGTGAGCGTATTCAATACTTGAAGAAATATGTAGTTTTCTAGGTTAGTTGCATAAGAACTGACCTTTTCCAGTGTTAAAATGAATTCTGTGGTTTTCTGTGTCAAATCAGATTCATGGTATTATAATTGTAACTCTCACTGGGGATGATGTTTATTGTCTTTAGACAAATGGTTTTTAGACAGATAAGAAGGAATTTCTTGGTATTGAGAGCACTAATTAAAGCAGAAATTGTTTTAAACCTAAACCAGATTTTTCACAGATGAAATATTGTTTACAGCCTTGTGAATCAAAAATATTTCCCATTACTGACTCATCAACTTGCTTGTTAGTTGTTAAAGAGAAAAAAAATAATAATCTATTCTCTCACTGCCATTTTTTGGTATATGTGCAGGATTTTGGAGAATGGTGTGTAAAACTTGCTTGAAATCCCTTCTGTTCCATTTAAAGTGGGTTTCCTGGCCCAGTCTAGTGAAGGCAAGCAGTACGTTCCTGTCAGTTTGCCTTCAGACATGAGATAATATTTAATTAGATAGCAGTTGTTTTCCTTAAAAAAAAAAAAAAAAAAGAGAGAAAACAAACCAAAAAACACCAAACCAAACCAAAACCCTTCTAATTTTAAGGAAATGTTTATCACCACTCTTCAAACAAATGAAATTTTTTTTTGGCTTGCAAATGTGACTATAACCCTCTTAAATGGTCTTAATAAACATGTATCCTTAAAACTAAACACATGTAGGCAGATATATTACTGAAACTTAGTGCTTTTAAAGAATTGCAAAGAACAAATAAATTTCTTGTTGTTTTTCTTCTTGCAGGTGATAATAGTAACCACCTCTCCAAGCTCAACATTTGTGCCCAACATCCTTTCGAAGTCCCACAACTATGCAGCAGTAACGAAACTCGTCCCGACGTCAGTCATTGCCTCAACTACTCAAAAGCAGCCGGTGGTTATAACCGCGTCTCAGTCCTCCTTGGTCAGTAGCAGCAGCAGCAGCAGCAGTAGCTGTTCCACTCCTTCCTGCACTGCAAATACTATTGCTGTGACTGCTGTCGTATCATCAACTCCATCGGTGGTTATGTCAACCGTAGCACAAGGTATGGCAATAATGTTATATTTATAAAAGCTCTTTTACTGGTGAATTGGCTGGACGAGCTGGAGAGCTGGGTAGAGAAACCTTAGGAAGTTCAACAGGGGCAAGTGTAGGGTGCTGCTCCTGGGGAGGTGTAACCCCATGTACCAGTAGAGGTTAGGGGTGACCTGCTGGAGAGCAGCTCCGTAGAGAGAGAGACGTGGGAGTCCTGGTGGGGAACAGGATGACCATGAGCCAGCAGAGTGTCCTAGTGTCTGAGAAGGCAAATGGCCTCCTGGGGCACATTAAAAGAGTGTGGCCAGTAGGTTGAGGGAAGTAATCCTCCCCCTCTGCTCTGCCTTGGTGAGGCCCCATCTGGAGCACTGGGACCAGTTCTGGGCTTCCCAGTTCAGGAAGAACAGGGAACTGCTGGAGAGGGTACAACAAAGGGCCACAAAGATGACTAAGGGCCTGGAGCATCTCTCCTATGAAGAGACGCTGAGGGACTTGGGTCTTTTTAGTCTGGAGAAGACTGAGGAGGGATCTGATCAATGCTTATAAATACTTACAGGGTAGGTGTCAGAAGGATGAAGCCAGTCTTTTTTCAGTGGTGCCCAGGGACAGGACAAGAGGTAGCGGGTACAAACCTGAATATAAGAAGTTCCACCTGAACATGAGGAGGAACTTCTTTACTTTGAGGGTGACAGAGCCTTGGGACAGGCTGCCTAGAAAGGTGGTGGAGTCTCCTTCTCTGGAGACATTCAAAACCCTCTTGGACGTGGTCCCGTGCAACTTGCTCTAGGTGGACCCTGCTTTGTCAGGGGGATTGGACTAGATGATCTCAGAGATCCCTTCCAACCCCTGTCATTCTGTGACTTTGTGTTGAGAATAGCATTGGAGAGGTGCACTTTATGTTTATCTACAATGAGTAAAGCACAGGAGACGTGAAAGAAGTCTATTGATGAACCTGTCAAGATCCAAAATACTCCACAAAAGTCAACTTTTTTGAGAGTTGGTCAACTCTTTTTTCTCTTTACTTAAATGAATGTGCATATCTACTTTTTAAAAAGAATGTGGTGAGATGGCATGTCGTATCTTTTTCTTTTGAAAAGATTTTACTTACAGCATTAAAACACTAAAGCCTCAAAATGACTGGCTTTAAGAGCTCTGTCTGATGTGTGGAAAATGGATGTTTCCAGTATTTGAAGATGATTGCTTCTCTTATAGCCTGATTTACAAAATCATATAAAGTTAACATCAAATAAATACAATTTGTGCTTGATGTGCCCAGTCTTTAGTATATTTCTTGTGGTAATAAACCTGCATGACAGTTCTGGAAGGTAAAGAAGCATTTACACTTCTTTATCTGTGTATCCTGTAAGCCTGTCAGTTTTCAAGTCCTCAAAAAATAAGACCTGGGTGGGCCTGGATTAAAATTCATAGTTTTCTGGTTTCTAATTCAAGCTGCATGTGGTAGCTTGACTGATTCAGTCACCAGCCACCAGCTGACATTTGGGAGGGAAGCTGTGGATGGATGAAAGGGCTTCCGTGACCAACACCTGAAAAATACTGTGTCTGACAATGACAAGTGTCACATGGCAGTTTTTCTTGGTTCATATTTTTCATTCCACAAAAAGTTGAGCAATCAAACCAAGGCTGAGGAAGTATTTTGCTTTCCATGTGGCTTCTCTTAATCAGCTCCTGATGATACAAGTCTACAGAGCCCAAGAACTTACAGCGTAACTTTGTGTTTGATCATGGAAGAGGCAACAGTTCTAAAACACATTAGAGTATCTTTAACAGCTTGTTGGTTTGGGTTTTTTTTTAAGATTATCAGTAGTGTCGTTGCAGGAGACGCAGGTGAAATGTTTTGTGACATAAACTGATAATCACTCCAGGTGTGGGAAAGTTAAATTCATGAATAAAATCTGTTGACCAGAAAAATGGGGAAACTGTCTTAGATAATGCAGTGAGAAAAGGGTTGCTTATTTGGATTGCCAGAATTGTAGCTTTCTACCACTGCCATCTTTAAATCTAAAAGAGAAATAAGAGAGGAGTTTTTCTTGCCATTTTCCACTGCAGCTGGGACTTGGTTAAAAACATCCTTCATAAGACACAGACTTTGTCTTTTTTGGTTCTTTTGGAAGTGCAATTTAGAATTCTAGGTGAAGCCAAATTTTGCTGGAAATGTTGTGACAGCTATGTAATGGAATGACAAAAATAAGTATTAAGAACTTTGTCTTTCCATCTTAATGCAAATTCAGTTTGATCTCTATTATATGTAAAATGACCTAACATAGTGGCAAAAAAACTGTATGGTCCACAGTTTTCTAAATTATGTACCGTTACTTGATTCATTCTTTTAAAATAACATTGCGCTTGAACAAATACTCCCTTCTCATGTTGAGAGTTTTGGTATTTGTCATCCTCGTATCCTACCTTTTTGTAGTGGTGATTTTTCACTGCGAATGTTTTGCTTTCTTGAAGCTTAAAGATCAGACTTTGAAAATATTTATATATTATTTATACTACAAAAGGTGCAGGAAGCAGTCTGGGATTGGTCTTTCCATTAGCTGCTGTTCTGCTGCCATGCTGAAAGTCTGTATAAAGCTCCTTTGTCTCTGACCAGAGCACTTCTGCTGTGTGGGAGCTTTTTTTGATCATGTCTGTCTGTGCATCTTTCAGCAGTAAAAATACTTTAAATGCAGAAGTATTTAAGAAATTGTTATACTGTTCTTTTTGGTTGCACTGTTCCATCTTAAACCATTTGCTCTTTCACAGGTGTGTCTACATCGGCAATTAAAGTCGCCTCTACCAGACTACCTTCCCCAAAAGGTTTGGTTGGGAATCCAACTCAGATCTTAGCACAGTTTCCCAAACAACATCAGCAATCCCCTAAACAGCAACTGCACCAAATACAGCAGCAGCAGCAGCAACAACAACAACAACAGCAGCAGCAACAACAGCAGCAGCAGCAACAACAACAGCAGCTGGTACAGTCTTCTGTAGCTCAACAGCAGCCCCAGCAATCTCAGTTGCCACCTGGCATCAAGCCCACCATTCAGATCAAACAGGAATCAGGTAGTTGGAGTTAATCTTGGCTTGTTTTGCTGATTGGTGAGGTCTCACCACCACTCGAGAAAGTAGAATTCTGTCCCAAAATGTGCATGGGGATCTATCATTAAGGTGGTTGAGTACAGGATTTGGCATTAAACCTGGATATACGTAGATAAGAAGGATGTCTTAATGCTTTCAGCTAACAATAACTGGAGAATTTGGTTCTGCCGTTCTTGTTTGGTTCAGATATATAGACCATGCTTTAGGAATAAATATTTTATCTTTAGAGATTGAAAGGTATGTAAGTATCTTCAAAAGTTACGTCATCAGCAACCTGGAAGACACCAATTCTCTGAAGATCCAAGAGCTGTTCAACTGTATCAACTGGAAAAAGGAGTCAATCCATGTTTTAATTCTTTTCTTGGGTCTAGAAGTCAAAACTTACTTTTCAGGTACTCGTGAAAACAAATACAATTAGGTCTGAGACTGGAAGTTGGACTGGATTCTATTTGTAACATTTGATTCATTCAGTTGACTTTGGGCAAGTCATATAATTTTTCTATGCTGGCTCTGTAGAATACAGTTCTTATCTCCATAAGATGTAGTAAGAAGTAATGTTTGTGCAGTTATCTAATTCTAAAGGAAGAAGTGCTATAGAAGTGCAAAGTATTCTATATAAATCATGTCAGTAAAACAACTATTTTATATTCATGCTATTTAGATCAAAGAATTAAAATAGACCATAGAATAAAAAAAAATAGCCTTACTCCTGTCCTTTGGTAAACTGCCTTTTGGATTATAGGACCTGTAGAAAAATAGGTTACATAAGAAAAATATGCACTAATGAAGACGGATAAGAGGCCTCCATCCTCCAGTCACTGAGCAATATTTGACCAATAAGAGCTTCATGTCTTGACTCCTACCATGGGTTTAAGCTCAATGTTTTTTTTAGTTGAAGTTTCTTTGCAAAATACCATCTGATACCTATTCTTTAAGCAAGATGTGAATCAATTTTCAAGGACACTTTACTTCTTACCCAATTTTGTGTCTTGATGATGCAAAGGCTCTGGTTTATCTTTCCTATCTTCAGGTAGCTAATTAGTTAAATCTGGAGCTTGTTTGCTCTGTGGTGCTTTTATAGTCAACAGAGAAAGAAGAAAACCTCTCTGGAGGATGTTTCACAGACAAGATTGCTCACCTAGAGATAATTGTTGACAAATATAAGTGCCTACTTTTTGATGGGATTAACTCAAGTTTGAGTGTTTCATGGGAATTGTCCGACACGATGCAATACATTTACCTCATCGTGGAATGTAAGATGCACATGTCCTGGATAAATTTTTTACAGACAACATGAGTCTCCTGGTTTGCAAGTGAGAAGTAAATATCTTGAGTTCCCATTCCACTGCACAAATTGGGAAAGAGGGAGGAGAATCCTTGTATTAAGCTGATCCTTATCTTTTTTTTTTTCTTGCTGATTCTACTCAGAGCTTGTTTCATCCCAGTTCCTTTGTGGCTTCAAGATAACCAGTAATTCCAAGAGGAGAGAAATCAGTTTATTTAAAGCAGCCTGCCCTAGACAGTGTCACAGTTGCTTTTTTACGCCCATGAATACTCCATGTGCAGAAAGCTTTTTTTAATTTATTCAGAGGGATGAATTTCAACTAGACTAAAACATATTAGAATTTACAGTCTAAATTGATGAAGGACTAACTTGCTTTTAGATGGTTCATTGTCTATGAACCACATTCGTATTGGTCGTAACCTGTTGATTCTTGGGAAACATTCTGTTTTGGAATCACAGACCAGAAAATGTTAAAAATCACTACAAAAAAATCAATGATGGAATGGAAACCCATGCCTCAGTGGGAGTAGCTAGCAGTTGAAACAGGCACATGAAAGACAAAGATGATGACTGTTGTGTTATTTGCAAAAGAAACAAAAAAGAAAACCTTCAAGCTAAAAAAAAAAAAAAAGACACAAAGGAAAATAATTATATTCAGGATCAAGAATAAAAGCCTCGTGAGGCTACTTGCCCACTAGGGCTTGGTCTGAGAAAGCATTTCAAAAAGTAACTTTTCGTGCCTGTATTTTAACAGTGACCTTTCTCCTTTCCTAGGTGTTAAAATAATCACTCAACAGGTGCAGCCCAGTAAAATCCTTCCCAAACCAGTTACAGCGACCTTGCCCAGCAGTAGCAATTCACCCATTATGGTGGTTAGCAGTAATGGGACTATCATGACAACTAAACTGGTCACTACTCCCACTGGTAAGTTATGGCTCTGAGAAGGGAAGGGAGGGTAAACCCAGACATACAGGTGATCAAAAATGGTTTATTAGGGTAAAAAACCAAAAGCACCTCTCTCTTGTGAACAGTGAGCACAAAAGCACATTTGTAATCCTGTCAATATTTTTTTTAGATTAGGATTTTTAGCACTGAGTGCTCTTTTATTCCTCTTACAATCTTTTTGATTTGGTACACAAAAATATGACCCTTCGTTCCCCAGTGGGTTTATTTTTGAGGAACTTTTCTTGTAACTTATACTTTGCACTTCTGTAGCACCTCATATTAGACAATTTACATTAATAATTTAACTTTCTAGGTACCTCAAACAGATAAGTCTGCATCATTCCTGTTTTGCATGTGTGGGTTTTAAAAGACAGGTGACTTGCTCATAGTCCTGCAATGAATTTATAAAAAGGCCAGTAAATTGAGTTTTAAACTTCCATTGTTTTTCTGGGGACCTAATTATGTTTGTATTTTCTTATTGGTTAAAGATCAAAAATAACCTAGATAGTTCAGATTGTAAACTTGTACAAGGAAAGCTTGAACGGCAGCTTTAACCTAGTTTTCTGAAAACTCTTAATCTTCCTGAATTATTAGCACAGGTTGGGAAAATTACTACTAACTAATGGTTTATAGTATTTTTTTAACTTTTTAAGTACTTCACAAAAACATTCTTAAGTACATTAAAAAAAAAAGCTGAGCAGGTTTGCATTTCATTTAATTGGTAAAACTTGTATTGTGCTCTCTTGGATTGGAACACATGGCTGTATTTTAGTTAAACTGTTTTGCTTCCTGATCTTTAGCAGTTAAGGTCTGTAGGGCCCTACCTGCAGCAGTGCAAGCAGAATGGAATTACAGTGTCTGTGTGGCTGTTGATTTGTATTATTTTGAGCAAGTTTGTCTTGTGGACTTGGTTTTGTTTCCATTCTGAGGAGGAGGAGGTCTGAAAAAAACAGCATTTATACCATGCCAGGAGGTTTCTTTTGTACTGCTGAACGCTATATCCGTAGAATTGGATGATCATTGTAAATTACTTTTTTCTTTTAAAGTGATATTTAGTGCAGCCGATGGTGGTGTTCTTTATAAATAATTTGTCAGAGAGAAGTGAGAGTAGGGGTGTCTTTAAAGAGAGGAAGAGATCAGTTCTGGTAGTGTCATTGGATGCTGAACTCTTGGGCATCTGAAGAAGCAAATGGCAAACATGCAGGCAGAATTTAAACACCTATAGAAAATTAAAATCTTAGGCACAAGGATGTGAATTAAAACATGGCAGTCATGGAACATTTGGTAAAATACTTCAGAAGACTCAAATTAAAGTTGGTGTGTACTTGAATATTGATCTGCAGGTTTAAAAAGTACTAGGAGAGTCGTAAAAGGTGGTAATAAATTGCAGTGTGGGGTCACTTTGAATAAAATCTAATGTATTTTTCTTAATTAACTTATTTTTCCACAAATACTAGTAGAGGATCATGTTCTAACAGTGATTTTTCTTCTTCTTTCTTCTTCCAAACAGGAACTCAAGCAACATATACACGGCCAACGGTTAGTCCCTCCATAGGGGCTCGGATGGCTGGAACCCCAGGGGCTGCTACTTACGTGAAAACTACAAGTGGCAGCATTATTACTGTGGTACCAAAATCCCTGGCTACCTTGGGAGGGAAGATTATCAGCAGTAATATTGTTTCTGGTAGGCCTACGAGTATTGATACTTTGATATTAAGTCTCATTTAAAAAGTGGCTTTCAACTTGCTCTAGTGGTTCAAGGCTTTTCTGTGGGTTGCATGCTCAAATAATTGGGACATTTATTGGAGACTAAATTAATTCAGAAGAAAAATAGCTGGGGATGAAGAAGAAAATAATGAGTAGAAGTTATGGACTTAAAGCATTCTTAAAGATTGCAGTAGTTTTTGTATTTTAGAAGAAAACATTTAATGTGAGGGAAGCCTGGGAGGAAAAGAGAAATGTGCCAGAGGAGAATTACTACATTGTCTTCTATTAGAGGGCAGAAAGATCAGAAAACTGTATTAACCTCAATTAAAGCTTTTTATAATCTGGATGCTGCCCTTTTCTATACCACTGCACGTCCAAAGAACCAGAATATATACAGAACTGTGTATGTTAAATTCAGCTGTTCAGTCCCTGCCTTATCTTGTTGTTCTTTTATCAGTGACAGCCTGCCTTTCCCTTATCCCTTGTTCTAAATTAAGCTTTTTCTTCCCAGCCTCATGCAGACCAGCTTTGATGCTCTCAGCCAGTATGGGCTCTAAACACAGGGTTTTTTTAGGACCAGTCACAATTTTCTAGTATGGTTTGGACTTTTAGCAGTGCTAAAGCAGAGAATGCTGCTGCATGTGTACAGCAAGGGTCTGTTGGGTCTGTTCATCCTGGACAGTAATATCTTTAAATTCTGTGGAGATCCCACTGTTGGTGCTTAACACAGACCTCACGTGGCACCTGAGGCTCCTGTCACCAGATGGTGCAGCACAAGTACCCAGTAAACCCACTCTGAGGTGTAGTTTGCTCTAGGTACCTCAGGTTTTCACATCCTGATTTCTACAAAATGATATTTAGGGCTGATACAGTAGCATCTTTGGGGAAAAAAAAAAGTAAATATTTTTGCCTGTTGTGGGTATAATGAGTTGTTAAGGTTTTTAGATCTACTGGTAAGTTTACACAAATTACTCTGTGGAGCTCAGCATCAGGGTGGGGAAACCCTTGACTGGTCTTGATAAAGATAATAACGATTGCCCTGAAACAGCACAAGTTTGGATAGTATGCCTGCTTTTTTTGTTTTGTGGTGGGGATTTTTGGTGGGGTTAGTTTTTTTGGGGATTTGGGTGGGGTGGTTTTTTTAGCGTTCTTGTTTTGGTTTGGGTATTTTTGATAACGGAGTGGTCTTTAGATGCCTCTGAAGTCAGTAGAATTAAGTAAATCATAGAATCACAGAATGATACGGGATTGGAAGGGACCTCTGGAGATCATCTAGTCCAACCCCTTTGGCAGAACAGGTCCACCCAGAGCAGGTTGTGCAGGAACCTGCTTGTGTCCAAGCAGGGTTTGAATGTCTCCAGAGAAGGAGACTCCACCACCTCCCTGGGCAGCCTCTTCCAGGGCTCTGCCACCCTCAAGGGAAAGAAGTTTCTCCTCATGTTTAGATTGCACTTCCTATGTTCAAGTTTGTGCCCATTTGCTCTTGTCTTGTCACTGGGCACCACTGAAAAAAGACCAACCCCATCCTCCTGATGAATGTTTATAGCTGTTGATCAGATCCCCCCTCAGCCTTTCCTCATAGGAGAGATGCTCCAGGTCCCTCATCATCTTTGTGGCCCTTTGCTGTCCCCTCTCCAACAGTTCCCTGTCCTTCTGGAACTGGGGAGCCCAGAACTGGACACAGCACTCCAGATGGGTCCTCCCCAGGGCACAGAAGAGGGGCAGGATGACCTCCCTCGACCTAATGGTCACATCTTCTTAATTCTGGGCTCCCCAGTTCGGGAAGAACAGGGAACCGCTGGAGCAGGTACAACAAAGGGCCACAAAGATGATTAAGGGCCTGGAGCGTCTCTCCTATGAGGAAAGGCTGAGGGACTTGGGTCTTTTTAGTCTGGAGAAGAGAAGACTTAGGGGGGATCTGATCAA